>OZ012699.1:22919536-22924230 GCA_963942565.1 Maea johnstoni | reverse complement strand
TCCAAAAGAAGCATCACTAGAATTAGGCCTAATGGCTAAACACACAGGAACTCAATAAAATGTTTAGAAGCCATGTCTGGCCTGACCAGCAATTAAGTGAGAATGACAGAAAAAGAGGAAATAAATTTCGACCCAATTCATTTTGTTGCCTGACACTCTACTCCAACGTTTCCGATCCTTTTCTGTTTTTTCCTTGGCGTGTTGTCTTATGATATTAGGCATGCGCATTGCTCCTCAGGAGAGTCTAACATATGAGACACAAAATAGACTCTATCTCAAAGTTTGACGTCTGAGAAATCTGCCAAGGGTTTCATAGTGACATTCACTGGCTGCATAACTGATGGCAAAAAGCATTGATGAAGTCAGATATGTGTGACATACAGTGCCGACATTTAATTCCTGCACCAAATGCCTGGTCAGCCCTGGCACAAAAGACAACTGCACGCCTGATCGGCCACCAGTTTCCTGGCCATTGATGCATGCATAACCTCAGAACTGAACGTACATGTAGCTTTGATTTGCAAGCCATGTGGGCCATCGTTGCGCTTGTCTTATTGTTTTGACATGATATCCATGGTGTTTGTACAACCAGGCACTAACTAACGTCCGGTCGACTGCTGCAGGAATTAAATGTCTGTACTGTACATGTAAAATGATCTAATATTGCTGTCATCAAACAAACAAAAGAATATAAATGCTTCGGGAAAATGGAATTTGCCTCTAACGTCTTTTGAACAGGAGACACCACTGTGCCGGTGGCAAAGCTACATACTATTCTCTTCCTTAAGCCCTGGTCACATTAGACTAAGACCTCCGTGCGGCTGATTGATCGCATGCGTACAGTCAGATATCTTTCATTTGTGGTCAAATTAGAATTAGCCGTGCGGCCAGTCGTGACAAGTTTTACAATCACGGAAATGTATAAAAGCAGTTCCATTTAAAAGAGTGGGTGGGGGAGGAACGGAAGATTTTTTTAGGGAGGTGGGTCGAATTTTGGATTATTTTGTCCCCCCCCCCCCCCCCCCCCCGAATTTTGAATTTTGGTGGCGAAGAGGGGTGGTGAATTTTGAATTTTTCTCATTTTTTTTTCATATATATATATATATATATATATATATATATATATATAATATATATATATATATATATATATATATATATATATATATATATATATATATATATATATATATATTTATATATATATATATATATACACTCACACTCACACACACATATATATATATATATATATATATATATATATATATATATATATATATATATATATATATATATATATATATATATATATATATATACATATATATATATATATATATATACATATATATATATATATATATATATATATATATATATATATATATATATATATATATATATATATATATATATATATATATATATATATATATATATACATATATATGGAACAGCCCTAACGCACTAGTCCCTTTGCGCGGAGGACGCACGGCCACCTTGAAGAGGCCTTGAGGAGGCCTTCCTGTGGCCTCACGGTCCTTATGAAAAAAAATTAACATCTGTTTTCTTTAAACAGTGCCGTGAGGCACTCTCAAGAATCAGTGGGAGCGCCGCACGGCCTTAAAGATTGCCGTGCGTCAGACGCTAAGTCAACAAATGTCCGTACGGCAGACGTGGACCGTAGACTGATTTGCGAACATGTTCGCAAACCTCTCTACGGCCCACGACCACTGATTTTCGACCGCACGACCTCTACGGTTGAGGCCAACTCCTTGAGGCACCCGCAAGGTGATCCTGCGATCGCCACGATTTTCGGCCTTAAACTGCCCGCAAACAGCCCGCACGGCAGACGGATGCCTAACGTGACCAGGGCTTTAGATAAGAATCTTAATTGCAACTAACGCGCTTTAATTTCATGTACTACTCGCTCCATGGAACATATCCATACGCATTGAAAAATAGTGCAGACTGTTTTCTTTATAAATTGTTTGCTTTTTTCAATAATATTTGGGTTTTAGTCAAACCGCTACCAATGTATCCGTCCCCACATCATACATACAAACGACAAGAGCAAATATGTATCTGATTATGTACAAACAAAGAGTTATTGAGCAAAGATCGTTATCAAAAAGACCACTATTTCTAAGTGAGCAGTATACATGGATTTACTTTATATGACTTGTAGTCATGTTGCATTGCGGGGAAAATTTAGGTTTTAAGCTGACTGAGTTAAAATCAAATATTGAAAATCAAATATTGCTTTTAACACTTCTGCTTCAAAATGTGGATCCACTTACGAATATAAGGTACACTGTTAATGATGCTGTCGAGTATGCTGTTGTTGTTATTATTGTTGGTTCCTGTGTTGTTTATGTCTATGTTTTCATACATTGTGTTTTAAAGAGCACACTTAAATTGCTGTGGTCTCATATTGATCTATAGGCTTCATGTATGGAAATGTCCATTTAAATGAAACGCCTTGGTGACTCTAACCAACCCCCCCTCTCCCCTGCGCGAACTTATAAATATTAAAAGCTGGGTTCTTGTTTCAATCAACTTCCATAACTATGCTAATTCAGCAGAATGTGATGTCTGGCATACGGCCATCGACCTCACAGAAAGACCACTGCTACGTAGTTTGAAGTAGCCATCTGCCATTCTATGTCGGTAGTGCTTTAGACAGCTTTTCTGAGGCTGGGCTGACTCTCAACCAAGCCTCTAACACACTTAAGTTCTTGCTTTAATTATACAAGCTCGTATCAGTGTATTAATTTATTAAAACTAAGTACTTGATAATAATATTAGTATATTTGAATTATATCAGTTATGAATTACTGTTTGTATACCGTGTCCAACACACTTAAATTTCTGTCTTATTTGCACAAGCTCGTGTCAGTGTGTTAGTTCTCTAAAACTTAGTATTTTGTCATAATGTCTTGAGACTTATATTGTATGATTTACGAAATGTTTTTTGTATACCTTTTGTAGCATGTCTACAGTCAATAAATAATATATATATATATATATATATATATATATATATATATATATATATATATATATATATATATATATATATATTTAGACACCCCTGTGTCTAGAACGAGGGGGTGATGAATGAATAGATGAGGGATTAAAGGCACATCGGCACAGTTGGCTTTTCATTACCATAAAGTTTGTTTTTCAATAAATGGTCCTTTGCCATTGTTGAAGAACAATGGCAGAGCATGTGAAAGAAGAATAAGAGGAAGAGAAAGAGCAGAGCCTTTAAATCCAAAGAGGACCAAGGGATCTTTTAGATGCATGGTATCCATAGATAGATCCGCACGTCCCCATTCTTTTATATGGCGAGCAGGGTGCCAGGCCAGCTTAGGGTTCCCCAGGAGGTGCCTTGCGGGGTCTGAAACGAGGGGGGTCCGCCGTAACCTAGTGATTACGATGCCTGGCTTCCCAGCGTGAGTTTGCAGGTTCGAGTCTCCGCTGGATCCCAACGCGGTTTGGCTGTATAAATGTGCGGCCTTGTAGAGTGCTCTCTATATAGTCCTTCTGCAACTGAAAGACCCGTTGGATTTGTGAAAAGAAAGGAATGTCTTCCGGTTCACGAAAACATCTACCTTGGGTTAAAACAATACAGTTGTCCACTTTTTAGATACTAGTACTACCATGTTATACTCCTGGGGGAAATAGCTGGTTGCCTACTATTCATAAACTAACTACATACAGGTCCCTGCTCCTAGCTAGAAACCCCTTTCACCTACTACATTTTGCAAAGCTATGGTCTCCCTGTATTGCATTGTATTATTGTAGGGGAAAAATCACTGTCAAGACATGCTTGGATATTTACTATCTTTATTCCCATCTTGGCCGGTAAGGTATGTCTCCTGTATGGAGGCTCCAGCCTAACTCACTTTACAAAGTAATTTCACTCATATATGTAGGTAGGATTTCCTTGACATAATCTCCATTTGAGTTGTATACACAATAGGATAGGTTCCACTACTAATTGATAGCAATTACTATTTAGGGAGTATTGTTCCTACTGGCAGGAGCGGCTAACCAGTTACCTGAGTGCAATCCACTCATGACAGTTTGACTTGTTCTTAATACCTCAGTTCTAACTGACATTCATTTTCCCTATGATAGTATTGTATGGTATTGTACTGAATGATTATTGACTGTATGGTACTAGACTGTACAGAATCACCGTAATATATCAATATGATATAAAATAAACTCAAACAGAGGTGAACAGAAAACAATACAAAAGAATTGAACCTATAACTGAAAACGAAACGAGGAAGTTAACGTTATTAATGTGTTTCCTTTAAAAAAAGGTATCTTTTAACTACACAAATAAATCATAAATAACTTGATATCCTAGCAATGAAGCAAAAAAGCTTTTCTATCGACATTCAGTTCCTTACTATTTTTGGCATTTATCAGAAAATTATTAGTCAGAGAGTGGGGGATAGGATAGTACCATCCAATTTTAATTGGATGGTCGTTCTCTATGAACATTTGGTTACCTACCCCACGCGACGATTAGAACCCTTTACGCTTCACATTCCCTAGTTCCATTGTATAACCCTGCGTGTATCTAATTATGGCATGTTTAAAACTTACCATTTTATATATTTCTATTTTTGTTATTTCTATTTGTTCTAGTATTTGTATACTTTTGTATTTTG
>OZ012699.1:22854536-22914536 GCA_963942565.1 Maea johnstoni | reverse complement strand
TAGTAGTAGTAGTGGTAGTAGTAGTAGTAGTAGTAGTAGTAGTAGTAGTAGTAGTAGTAGTAGTAGTAATAGTAGTAGTAGTAGTAGTAGTAGTAGTAGTAGTAGTAGTAGAAGTAGTAGTAGTAGTAGTAGTAGTAGTAGTAGTAGTAGTAGTAGTAGTAGTGCTGACGGAACATGCTGCTGATCTTGCTTGTTGGAATTTCGTTTTTCGTCACATTTATGACAATTGTTCCTAATTTCCTAATTCGTGACTAACCAGTTGTAAGTAGTGGAGCAAACCGGAGTACCCAGTGAAAACCACCGCTTAGCCCCAGGTCACTGGCAACTATCTTACATGCCCATGCCGGGATTCGTACCAGGCAGTGGTGAGAGACAGCGTGTAGAAAATGAGAAGGTCAGTGAATGTTGAAAGATTTAGGTTGTGTTTTTAGCTTGTTAGCTGCCCGTTCTCCCCGAGGTGTGAAGTGATTAAAGGAGCATTTCAAGAAGGCGTGCCGCGAAGTCACAGAGGTAATTTAGAAATGGGGCAGAAATTGAATTAAACAGTTTCTTCGCGTTATCGCTTCAAGCAAGTAACTATTAGAAAAGGCATCCTTATCAGTGTAAGTGGAAGGCATAAATTTAAGTGTTTGTTGTGAGATAATATATGTTAATACGTGTTTTTGTATTAATCTACGATGTATGTATGCAAGCATGCATGCATATATATATATATATATATATATATATATATATATATATATATATATATATATATATATATATATATATATATATATATATATAACAGCAAAAGTGCCCGTTAGGTGACCATGCTATTTTTGGCAACCATTGGGTGACACTTCATATATCTGCCATTTAAGGTATGAGGAGAACCACACTTAGCAAGACAAGCATTTGTGCAAAAAAGATGTCAATTTGTGATGAAATATTGCACGATTGGTTTATTTTAGAAGATATAGTTTTTTGATGTGTCAACCAATGGTTAAGAGGTATTTTGTGATTCCACAAATCCAACCATTAAGGAACACCAATTGTAGTACATCACTAGAACCAACCTTATGGCGACATATACTTCATATTCAACAATTGCAACCATCAGCTGACATATGCTATATATTTTATCAACAGAACCAACCATTGGGGGAAGTTACTTATAAGAATGGTATTTTGTCAGTGGCTTATCTACATAAACATCCATTTCACCTGCATGCCATAAAAACTTCATTTAAATCACATTCCAGATTTGTATGACCACTGATTGTTGTACATAATACATAAACGCAAATGACATCCTATGATTATAGTTTGGGAATGAAGAATGCAACTAGTCATTGCATGAAATAAATTTACCATCCCTCTAGAGTTAGAGAAATTTTTTTGGGGCATGGTGGTTAAAAGATTTCTATGGTGGAGAGGGACGAGGGGGGATGAAATACTATCAGCTGGTACTATTAGAAACAACACATGATTAGTGTCAAGTTCCATCCATTTCCTATACCCAAGACCAAAGTGGATGATAGCTTGATATATATTAGGCTGTGTGGAGGACAACATGGACAGTTGAATGTAAAAATTAATAAGTATATGTACATACATTTATGTTCAAAAGTAAGTTTATTTCACTAATCATTTAAAATTCTAGGGGCACACATACATTATTTAACAAAGTTGCCTTTAGAAATGGAAATCGTTTTAGATTTCATAATCTATTAGTTGACCCGAACTAGCTTATTGATGAAGATACATTGTTTCTCATCATTTTGGTAGGTTACCATATCAGCGAAAAATTGGTGACCTTGATATGTCCTATGTTCTATTCAAGGTTAACATATCCTATCCAACATCCTCGCTTCAAAGTATGTGCCTTTATTAAAACAATTATCAGTACTGCTGAGACTTAGTACCATAATAGTGACGCACCATAATCATTTCCCTTTAAAACGATATTACGCGTAGCATAGTGCATAATGCATGGAACAAGTTTATAAACGTAAAACATACAACCATCTCACAGCAAAACTACTGCATAAATGACTTAAAAATGAGTTAAAGAGTTATCGAAGGTTTGGTCTTGTCGCACGTTTGATGCCTCTGTCACAAACTGGTGCGACAATGCGACAGTTTGATACCCTGGCAAGTCTGCAGTAGGTTCTGTGATAGTTGGTCACTTACCCGGTACTCAGCTCATTAATGGCCAGGGCATTAACTGTTAGCCTGGTTATCTGGGGAAAAAAAGTAATACATGAACATATTTTAAAATAGCCCTGGCCTATATTCACAGAGCCATTGGCGCCTAAGCTACCCTCGTAGTTCCAATTGAAATTGAAGACTGGGTTTTTGGTTCTTTTGATAATATCCTGAAAGGTTTTACAATATTTGAGGGAGTGTAATCAGTAGTGATCGGATAAACTGTTTTCTTCATTTTCCCAACTAAGCTTTCACTTGAGAGGTTTCTTCAAATGTGTAAGCCTGCTTGGGATCGCTGGAAGCATTCATGGTTTAACGTATTAAAGTGCAAGTTACAGTATTCTTGACCAATTGAAATTTACAAGAAATGCTTTTTAGAGAGATATGGTCGCATCTTTTGTGGCAGCCGGTCGCGAATAAGTTTATTTATACTGATACATAGCAGAACATGATGACCTCTAGGGATTGAAATCAGTTTGGAGTTGATAATCAACTGGTTGACCATAACTAACCGGTGAGGGAGACAATTGTAATAATTATACCTCACGTGAAGATTCTTGATTCTGGTTGGTCAAGGGCCATATATTAATCATGTTATGCTCACTCTTAGGGACAGGCTGTTGTCCTTAACAGTGTATGTGCTAATCAATTAACACATAGCAAATGCTATGTGCTCATTGATGAGCACATAGCAACATATATTTGCTAATTGATTAGCAACCGCTACCCTGAAGAGTTCCCACGAGCACCGACAGAGTGTGCTGAGTGAAAATACCGGTGAAAATAGTTCAACAAGGCAGACGACGAGTATTTATCTAAAATCTCTGTTGTAAATTATTCCCCTTTCGTGTTTTTGCATTTTGTTTGGTATAATAACACAAATATGACATCCCTGTGGGGTGTTCACCAGGTAAATCCATAATCTCTGTTCATGATTTTTTCCCCTTTTGTGTTTTTGCATTTTGTTCGGTATAATAAAACAAATATGAAATCCCTGTGGGGTGTACACCAGGAATAACTTCCCCGAGAGATGATTTTCGCTTGAGGGCGTAGCCCAAGGGCGACAATCCTCTCGAGCTACACCCTCGAGTGACAATCCTCTCTCGGGGAAGTTATTCCTGGTGTACACCCCACAGCAAGTCAAATTTGTTTTATTATATCGAACAAAATGCAAAACACAAAAGGGGAAAAAAAATACAAACCTAGATTTTGGATTTTCCTGGTGAACACCCCACAGGGATGTCATATTTGTATAAAGGTAGTCATAGTACCAGATTTGCATGGTTTTGAAGTGCTTTGCCAACACTGAAAAATCAGCGACATTCCCAAAATCCATTCTAAGCATATCTTGAGACAGATTATGAATTGATGGCACGGCTTATCTGCCATATCCAGGCCCCCTATGATATCTGTGGTTGGGATTTCCACTAATCTTTTATAGACCTTAATTCATCACCTGGGATGTTCTTAATATAAAGAGTATAGTTCTATATTTAGAATCATTTTGAAGCGGAAGATGTATGGATAGCCCCTACTATAGTTTTATTATCGAAATAATTTCCTAAAGCAAGGAATTTAGATACTACTTGCGCAGATGCCGTAGTGTAGGATCTTTGAGTCTATTGTATTTATTCAGTTTTTCAGTTCATTAGGTACAGTGCTATATATAATCATTCTAAAGGGGAAGCTTTGCGGAATGCCTCTGCTATATCTTGTAAGTTCTATTATCGTCAATTTTTCATGTCATATTGCATATTTAAGTCGCGACTAGCCCATAGGGAGTGGTAGCACAAACTAGGGTTCCTGGCGCAAACCATTGCCTAACCCCCCAAGTTACTGACAACTTCCTTACATGCCAAGGCCAGGATTTGAACAGAGGCAGAGGCAACGCTTTAGACCTCATCAGAGCAGGCCCTTACTGAAATAACAATCCTGCATATTTGCTTTTGTTTAAGGGGAATATCGATCATGTTGAAATTTCCGACAGCATGGTTCATTTA
The DNA here is from genome assembly GCA_963942565.1 of Maea johnstoni. Lineage (NCBI taxonomy): Eukaryota > Metazoa > Annelida > Polychaeta > Spionida > Magelonidae > Maea > Maea johnstoni. The sequence goes on along the minus strand of OZ012699.1, from coordinate 22,910,346 downwards.
CGCAGGTAGCAACTGTAAAAGTTCCACTATCTATTCACAAATTACAAGACAACATTGCCTCGTAACAAAGATGGGGGAAATGGAAAGGAAAATTGTGTTATAGAGTTATCAGCAGAGATTAGGCCTATATACGAACCACACACAAAGTAGACTTAGCCAATTGCCAATCTTGCTCAATTTGCACTAATTACTCCCTAAGCGTGTAATATCGAACGTCCTAAAATACATGGTCATAATAAGACTCGATTACAGTTTTTTACAGCGGCCTGGCCGCCCGAAGAGCTTGCATTTAGCAAAATAGTCACAGGTCACAACCCCCCCCCCCCCCCCCTCTCTCTCTCTCTCTCTCTCAGTCTAAGTCACGACTAAGACGAAGAAATAATGAAAAAAAGATATACTATCCATGGCTGCTACTTAGAGCATGCTTAGGTGAACCCGTTCATGGTTAGATTACATGTACTTGGGATGTCATGGAATAAGATTTGGTTTAGTAAGACTCAAATAAACTTGATGATCGGACCATTTTCTCCACTTGGGAATGATTGACATTACTAAGCAAAGGTGCCTTTAAGGATGGAAATCGTTTTAGATTTTATAATATATTAGTGGACCCTAACCAACTTATAGATAAAGATACGTTGTTTATCATTGTTTTGGTAGGGTTGCCATATCAGTGAAAAATTGGTGACCTTGATATTTCCTATGTTCTATTCAAGGTTAACATATCCTACCCTCGTAACTTTTACTGCCAACATCCTCCCTGCAAAGTATGTGCCTTTATTTAAACAATTATCAGTACAGCTGAGAATTAGTATCGTAATAGTCACACTCCATACTCCTTTCCCTTTAAAACAATATTACGCGTAGCATGGTGCATAATTCATTGAACGAGTTTATATACGTAAAACATACGACCATCTCACAGCACAACTACTGCTTAAATGACGAATTTGTGGACAAGATTATTCATTACGGGCAACATAGTATACTACTACTACTACTACTACTACTACTACTACTACTACTACTACTACTACTACTGAACAATCTACTGGTGCTATTATTACTACTACTACTATATACCGGAATATCGCAGTTTACAATTGCCTAGATGTTGATTTTCTACGCTAATTTGGCTATTTGAACGTTTATTAGATATGTTAAGATCTCGTTAGCAAATCTAGCGTCAGAAGTCCGCCTATAGTGAGAATTAACCAGTTAGGGTTCTGACGCTACATATGCCAACGAGATCCTGAACATATTTAATAAACGTTCAAATAGCCTGATTATCATAGAAAATTAACATCTAGACAAATGTAGAGACAGATATTTCGGTCTACAACTACTACTACTACTACTACTACTGTTGCTGCGTCTGTTACGTTGCTGTTACTGACAGTAGTAGTAGTAGTAGTAGTAGTAGTAGTAGTAGTAGTAGTAGTAGTAGTAGTAGTAGTAGTAGTAGTAGTAGTAGGGAGACAAAGTAGCTCAGTTGGTTAGGTGTCAGACTAGTAATCAGTAGGTTGCTGGTGATATTCCCGGCCGGGGCACTTAAAATCTAGAGAATGGTGAATGCACATTGGCGATCCTCTTAGGACGTAACCTGCCACAGATGGAGTACTTGGATATGGTGCCCCTATGTGATATATCCAGTGACTTTATCCAGTGACGTAGTGTATGTAACAAGTCGGATTCTCGAGACCAATAGGGATAGTATGTATAAATATAGGAAAATACCCAATTAGAGTCCGAGGGGACCTGTACACGCTAGATATACAGACCAATAGGGATAGTATGTATACATATTAAAAAACCCTATTAGAGTCCAAGGGGACCTGTCCATACACGCCAGGTAGACATAAATTTAACACATATGACAAGTTTAATCCGCACATCGTTATATATATATATATATATATATATATATATATATATATATATATATATATATATATATATATATATATAATATATATATATATATTATAATTCTTTTCGTTTTGCACAACGTATCAGTACTATTTCCGTAAGGTAACAGAAATCCACGATCCTAATATGTGCGAAAGAATATAATTTCAGTGTACTACGGCGGAGACGCCACATATACACATTTTTTCCCAATTTCAATATATTTTCCCTATGTTTAGTTATGTTTATTTTTATCTTTATAATTTGTACACAAGTATGACTTTTGTAATATGAATTACAGCAAATAAACATACTACTACTACTTTGGTCTGTCCTTGGGCAAGACAGTTTATTCCATATTGCCTCAGTCTACCCAGCTGCAAAATGGGTAGCTAGCATATATAAGGCAGTGCTTAAAATAAGCTTTTGCGCTATATGCTGCCAACTGCTCTGGAATATCCCGCGGGAGATTGAAATGTTTTTCGTGTGTACAGGCCTGCTAGGGGAGGAAGGTCGTTTGAGCGCTGCGGTGGATACAAGACTATAAACCGAACACCATTCTTTAGTAGTAGTAGTAGTAGTAGTAGTAGTAGTAGTAGTAGTAGTAGTAGTAGTAGTAGTAGTAGTAGTAGTAAAAGTAGTAGTAAAAGTAGTAGTAATAGGATTAGTAGTTGTGGAAGTAGTCCAGCAGCCAAAATCAATATTGAGGGTGAACCTAGTAGTAGTAGTAGTAGTAGTAGTAGTAGTAGTAGTAGTAGTAGTAGTAGTAGTAGTAGAAGCCCCAAGTAATAGCATATGACCGTAGGATTAACATTAGTAGATTACTTAGTAGTAGTAGTAGTAGTAGTAGTAGTAGTAGTAGTAGTACCATATCATGTTGCCCGTAGTGAATAATTTCGTCCACAAGAATAGAGGTTGCATATAGGATAAACTAAACTAGGTTTATTAAGGGTCATTTTGATATGTTTTCATGTTGTTTAGCCTGATGTTGTCTTAGTAATCAGAACAACAGCGACTGTAGTACCAGGCGAGGATCATTTGCGGTAAACATGGATGCAGCTTTGGTATCAAAATTCATTGTTTAAATCTCAATCGCCTGGTGAGGTAAATTTCTCATGTATTGACCCAAGTCGCCTCAGACTCGAGCATGGGAGTGAACATGTAAACACTCAGGCTCTAGACAAAGGATGTACTGCAGGATTTCAACTTTAACTGATATAATAGTAATTGTTTGCAAGGTGTTGTGATAGCACGGCCACGTGTTATCAAATGAACCTCCAAACAAAGAGATTAGTAGGTGTAAGGAACAAAGGTCTACCTGCAGCATTCTGTATGTATACAATCCCCTGATAAGGGTAGCAAGCAGGGTAGCCTATAGGGTTAATTATCTTGACTTATCTTTCATCTGCCCTGCCTCTGTTTGACTATTCACCCTACACAAGGAATTTCATGCCTAGAAAGTCTTCTGGTGAAGGATAGATTAAGCATCACAAAAATAACTCTCGGCAGAAAAAAGATACATAGTGTTTTCAGACGGAGCTTTCATAACGAAACATAAACCTGAATGACACAATTTCCTAAATATAGAGAAATGACTAATACAGAGGCCATCACATTTTTCTAATTTTAGCTCCATTTAATAGTCATAACTATTTATCTAGGCTTTTTTTCTCAAAGATGAGAAAATAGTGATTTTCAACTTCTAGATTGTCTAACTTTAGAACAGTCAAAATTTGAGAAATGGTGATATTGTTTCCCGCCTTAATACTCTGAGCGATAAAAATGCCATATTTCGAGCAAGTCTCAAATAGCAATACCTACACTATAAGTTAAGAATATGTATATGCTAAACAAAACCAAGATTATGCGGTTAATGCTATGGGCTATTCCAGAAAAAAACAAGAGCTGAGGGGGGGGGGGGGGGGGGGGGGGGAACGCACCAATTTTATATCCCCCACAATGATGTATTTCATGCTGAAACCCCTACAATTAATTTACCAAAATTAGTGATATTTAGAACTAGAATAGTGAAAGTCTTATATACGTCGATGTAATGCTGTTCAAAAGAAAACACATGCAGACGAAAATTGTACATTTTAGAAATTAAGCGACCTATTTTCTGACCACTGTTCTCAGCAGTGGGGTACCTACAGTTATCAAAGTACAAATTTCAATGCATTCGCTACCTAATTAAGTCATATTCAGGTCCTCGGTTTCCTCCACTAGTTACAACTGCTTAGTCATTACTAAGTTGCAATATGACAGAAAAAGTGATGAAAAATCCAAATTCTAGCTACTACTACTACTACTACAACTACTACTTCTATGAATAGCACTACTACCACCAGATACAACTGGCTATTCACGACTTAGCCGCAATATGGCAGAAAAAGTGATGAAAAGTCCGTATTCAAACTACCACTACTACTACTACTACTACTACTACTACTACTACTACTACTACTACTACTACTACTACACGTGCGACCTTAGTTAGACGCGCCCTGAACAATATGTGAGAACAAAAAAACAACAGCTGGCTTTGAATGACTTGCATTAATTGTCGACTTAGTCAGTTGCGAATCAGGGGGGGGGGGGGGGGGGGGGGGGGGGTACAGAGGGGGGGCCGCACCTGTGTTACGTATTTCGCGGAATACGATTTTGTAAAAGAAGGGTACTTTTTTGTACCCAGGTACGAAGTATGGGGGTCAAAATCCCCTTACAGTCCACGAAATATACGCGGCTCTGGCGCCGAGTGACTCCCGAAGTGACTGGGGCTTCCGAGTTTGCTGCCGCCACTTGCTGCCGCTAAACAAGCAGAGGATTATAAAATATTTAGTTAAAATACGTGTTCCCGTTCATCCAATGTCAGTGTTTTGAAGGGGTGATTATTTAGTGGAAAAATCAGCGTTTTATTAAAATAAGGGGTGCTTTTTTGGCCAGAAAATCAGTGCTTATGGGGTATTTTTTTAGTTTTGATAACGAACGTATGCGCCCCCCTAAATACCCAAGTGCCGCCCCCCCCCCCCCCCCCCGGGTGAGAGGGTTTAACGTCTTGCCTTTTGATATACACAACTCCCAAATTTACTTGCATTTCATGCAGTTATAACCTTTTAATGTAAATGAAACCCCACCCCCCTACATAACCATATATTTAAAAACAACTCACCCCGCCCCAATCGGGGTCCAGGTTCCATTCCTACTAATACTATAGCTACCAAAACTACTTCTACTACATTGTACTAGACATGTGTGACGAGTAATTGATGCGAAACTAAACTGTTATTTACCAGTGTAAACCTATCCCAATAGTTCTGAGACTTTGAGGATTGTAAAATGTGATTTTGAAATTTGATATTTTCATCTCGATAAGAAGTAAAAATGTCTTGAGATGGTTGCCATGGCAACAATAATTTGACAATAATGGTTACCATGACAACACACATAAGGGATCCAATTTTTCAGTTCAAGCATGTTTTATGATAAGTGGTATCAGTGGATACTTTTCTCAAAATTTCATGCATATTGGCAAAGGAATGGATAATATAGAGGCAGAAAACCGTATAGGGTTGAACTTTCTATGACGTTCATTTCAAGTGAAATATGAAGAATGGCAGAGGAAGATACAACACTTACAGCATTGTAAATCAGAATGCTACGTTAATGAATTCTTTAGAAAGACATTTTACAAAAAGTCATATAACTTTGCGGACTGTAAAAGATGACGGTGGAGTTTAATACTTTTTATTAAGAAATGGGATAATACGTCTCGAAACGGTTGACATGGCAACAAAAAATTAGCAAAAACAGGTTGTCATGGCAACATGCAAATGTGCTCAAATTCTTTAACTAAGCAGTGGTTTATGATCAGTAATAATCACTGAATATGTCAATTACGATCAATACGTATGACAAAGGAACAGATGAGACATTGTTGCCTGATTCAACAGATGTATAAATGAAAAAAAGGAAAAAAATTGTCTCTCATATCCTTGCAGTCAAACTTACTATGCACCAATAGGGGTGTCTAATTGCTGCATGTCGCACCGGTGTACGAAAGTCAACATGTTTGAATGTGCATGACAGGGCAACTCAAATTAATGAACACAAGTGGTCGTTAGTGATATTATCGCAAATTGATCATTCCCTTTCCCAGAAAAATGAGCCAGGCAACGAGTCATTGCTTCAAATGTATTTATTTTTCTTCTGCGGAAAGATGACAGATATAAGGTTTTATTTACCCTCCCTCAGTAGAGTACTATTGACCAAGTCTGAAAGAGCAAGAGTTTTTTTTATTCTCCAACCACCCCCCCCCCCCCCCCCCAAAAAAAAGGTCTTGAAAAAGAAAAGTTTTTTATTTTCTCCTGAACATGGACAAGATTTTTTTCTTAGAGCTGTCGGGAAATAGTTTCTTTTTCTCTCCCAAAAGCAGCCGTGAAAATAAAAAAAATCATTTGCTCTTTCACACTTGGTCCATCGTAGTGGAGGGAGGGTAAAACAAGGTTTTATCTACCCTTCTCCTGCAGTGGTCGGGTAAACAAAGTTTTATTTACCCTCCTTCTGAGTGGTCAGTAATAAGAACACAGTTTTGTTTACCCTCCCTCTGGAATGATCTGGTGAAAATAAAGTTTTATTTACCCTACCTCTGAAGTGGTCAGGTAAAAGTATAGGTTTATTCACCCTTCCTCTGTGACATTTGCGGCTGGGTGAAAAAGGTGTTTATTTACCCTCCCCGAAGGATGGTCGCGTAAAAAAGTTTTTATAAATTTTCTCTTTTACACCTGGTTCATCGTACATGATGTGCAACCTGCTTTTTTAACCAATTGTCGCAAATCGGCCATTAGAAATGCTGTGCTCCGAGATAAAATACTTGAACAATCCTGCTTCGACTATGTTGCAAAAAAGTCTGTCTGACGAAAGATAGTTTTACTCTTATTCCACAAAGTTCGTATTTCCTGTCCAAAATTTGGCAACCTGTGTCTTGTGTCTTGTATCTATATATCAACTTTCGTTCTTAAAATGTTGATTTTACATACTAGGTGCCCTTTGTAAAATTCCACGCGAGATCGCGCACATTTGTATTGGTCATATTTTACAATGGGACCTAATGAGCAAAATCAACATTTTACAGAAAGTAGTTATATACCTACATAAGTTAGTGCTATTAAGAAGTTTGCCAAGTATGGATGGCAAACACGAACCTTTTGTAATAAAAAAAGAGAAAAGAAACTGTTAGCCAAGCTTGGGTCAGGCAGACTTTAGCAACATCGGTAAGATCTTCTTTAAAGTCACCTTTATATAAGAAAATATGATAAATACACTTAATTAAAAATTAAGGAAATTTAAACGAAATCCCCTGCAAGACAAAATTGATAAATGGGCCAAAAGTTTAAAACAAAATTACTTATACTGTGAAGGATTTTCCCTGGGTTTTCATGTTTCAGTGAATGAAATCACGTGATTTTAGACAGCACGTTGATTGGCTCACTTGAAATACGCTATATTTCCTTGTAGTTGGCTCAATTTCAAATTGTATCTACTCAAAGGCAATTTCCTTTGAATAGAAAATATTAAACAAAAATGTGCTCGGTGGAATAAAATATTGAGATAAGTGGCTTCTTCATGCTTCGACTTCCATATAAATTCGAGAAAAATATGAGAAAAATTCTTAAGTGGTCAAAAAATGGTATAAAATTCCCAAATTTGACCATTTCATCGAATAAAATCTCCAGAAATTCTTTTTAAAAATGTCTCTTAACAGTTTTTTGAACCCTTGGCGGATAATAAATTTGTGCTAGATTTTGAAAAGAATGGATCAGCCGTTTTTAAAAAGGTTATAAATGCATGTAATGCGAGTAATTTGGAAGTTGTATGTACCAAAAGTGGGTGTGTTGAACCCTCTTCCCCCCCCCCCATTGGTTCAAACAAGGTCGTCAATGCAAGTCAATCAAAAAGAACTGTTGTTTCTTGTGTTCTCACACATTGCTCAGGGCGCGTCTAAGTTAAAGTCACACGTGTAGCAGTAATACTTATAGTATTATTATTATTATCATTATTATTATTAGTAGTAGTAGTAGTCATAGTAGTAGCTTAGTAGTAGTTTGCATTTGGATTTTTCGTGGCTTTTCAGCCATATTGCGGCTAAGTCGTGAATATCTGTTGGTAGTAGTAGTAGTAGTAGTAGTAGTAGTAGTAGTAGTAGTAGTAGCTAGAATTTGGATTTTTTTCGTCACTTTACTGCCATATTGCAGCTCAGTCATGACTAGGCAGTTATAACTGGTGGAGGAAACCGAGGAACTAACCATGACTTATTTAGGTAGTAAATAAATGGATTTATGTACTTTGAAAACTGTAGGTAGCCGCACTGCTGAGAACAGGGGTAGAATATAGGTCACTTAACTACAATGTACGATTTTCGCCTTCATATTGCTCTCTTTTGAACAGGCATCACATCAACTTATATACCGGTATGACTTGCACTATTCTAGTTCTAAAAATTACACATTTGGGTAAATTATATATGGGGTTTCATCATGAATAAATCATTGCATGGGGGTATACATAAAGTGCATTCCTACCACCCCCCCCCCCCCTCCTGTTTCTGCCGGAATAGCCCTTTCCATTAACCACATAACCTTAGTAAGTACTCTAGGGATCGATAAGTTGGCTCGAACTAGAATCATCTCTCTAGTTTTCATGTTTTGATTGCAAAATAAAATACTACCTGGTGCGCCGAATATTTAAGGATTATAGGTGTCAGCTAGCCTAAACCAGTACATTATTACACTGAGTAGCACACTTATTTTAAAAAAATCAGAATACAACATGCTTAATCATTTGCCAAATAATTGAAAGGGCATCTGAAAATTGGTTGTGAACTTTGGGAGAAAAGGATAAAAGGTTTTATAAGTTTAACCAGAAACTTCACCTTCTCCCTCTGCTTTTTTGTGTGGTCACTGAACTAGACAGATCACTGCAGCTATCATCTATTTATGAGTTTACTTGGATTGTAATTAATAGATTCAACTGATAATTAATATTTGATACCACTTTCTTGTTAACAAAATAAAATAAACAGGGGCAAAAAGGTCCAATACCCGCATGGGTTAAGAAAGTGTACCACATCCGACCAGTTAGGTCAAATACGTTTAGGCCCATAGGTGTTGTGGAGCGAAATCTATGGATCCATTTTTGCTCGAGTTCTAGTCGGATCCTTAAAGATTTGGGCAAATTCGGATCTTTTTATCCAAATTGTAAGACATGTAGTCTGATATTCTAAAGACATTGGTGGTCCTATTGACTGGAAGTGTTCTGTGTGAAATAACTGAAATGTTTTACACATACGTTCACCAAGTGGTTCTCTTGGTGTGACCAATGTACCAGGCAACAGCCCGAATAATATCATTGTTGTGCAGAAGATCAGCAGACTGACGCAGTTGTGGTCAGTAGCGGTAAGGACTTCAACACACCACCTGAGAAAAAACGGATTGCTCTTCTTTTGCCCCAGTTTTCTATTGTTCTTGTTAACAAAATACTGTTTATACTCTTAGTTGGCCAATGTTTTCAATATATATCAACATTACCACTGAACAACTTTGCAATGAGTGCACCAAATATGCAGCTCCACCTATTGCTAATCAGACCCTACTTTTATAGGACCAAAGTGGACAGGTAAAAATATATATCTTGTATAACTTAATTTTCGTAAAGTGTTTTTGAGTTTTGTAATGCAAGATGGGTATGACAAGTTCTTCTCAAGGTGTGCAATATAACAAATGCAGAACATATTCCCTATTTTTTGAGAAAATTAAGAAAAACCTGTGTGTCGACTAATGGGTGTCGTTGTAAATCTGCCTAAAATTTTATTTGTCATAACTTGCAAACTATGAATACTAGCAATTAGAAAATAACATTTCAACCTTTGCTTGATGAACACTGCTGTATGACATTGATCAATTAACTCTAACCTGTTTTGTATGCAATTGGTGAGCTTTGACCTTTAGTCGACAGCAGATATTACCATATGGGCGACATTTGTCGACCAACGGTTGGTCTTTTGTCGACTAATGGTGGGATTTGTATACATATATATATATATATATATATATATATATATATATATATATTATGTGTGTGTACAATATATGCATATATATATATATATATATATATATATATATATATATATATATATATATATATATATATATATATATATATATATATATATATATGTGTGTATGCATGTTTTCTGCTCAAAACGTGAATCTATATATTTCGTTTAGCACTTCTTTAGTGAAAATCCAAATGAACATTTTCGATAAATTCCTACCCTAGGTGATCAAGTGCATGAACCTGGTAGTGCAAAAAATGCAACAAGTGAATACGGTATCGAATAGACTGTTATACCCACACTATAATATATCTATAAAATATAAGTACCTCATATTTTCTCTCCCTATTGATGGCATATATGATTGTGGATAAGGAGAAATAAAAAAAAACATGTTGTTGTAGAAATGGAAATGTGCATAAACACTGCAAAAACCATGCTACGTTACCACAGTGACCATGCTACCTTTGAGCATGAATCCGTTTTTAGAAGGCAGATAACAGTTTGGTATTGAATAGCAGATTAGCCTGAAGTGAGTTCTGATGCATAATTATTCAATACAGAGTATAAAGATAGAAAATGTAATAATTTGCGACCAGAACACATCCTTTTACTTCTTGGAAAATTGTTGTTTTTGAAATTGAGCCAGACTTTATCTGAACTGTACGACGCTCTAAATCACATGGGAACCTTCTTGTCACGTGACCTTGCTCGATAATTTTATAAAGCGACTACTTAATTGAATGAATACGTAATGAAATGGCCCTCTGCGGCCAGGGTAAAAAAAAGATTAGTGAAGTTCTTGAGGTCCTCACCTTGCTTGAATGCGAGCAGACTCACTGGAGGAGCTGCCAAAGGACAAGGGACCACCGTTTTCTCCGCTGCACTCGAAGTCCTTATTTAACCGTTTAAAGCATTGCAAAAGTGCGCAAGGTGGCACTTTATGACATCGTTTTGATTAGGGTATTCCGTTACAATGAATACTATATGTAGAAACATTTATCCACACACATATATATATATATATATATATATAAATATATATATATATATATATATATATATATATATATATATATATATATATATATATATATATATATATATATATATATATATATATATTCATATATATATATATATATATATATATATATATATATATATATATATATATATATATATATATATATATATATATATATATATATATATATATATATATATATATATATATATATATATGTATATATACATATATGTATACATATATACATATATATATATACATATATATATATATATATATATATATATATATATATATATATATATATATATATATATATATATATATATATATATATATATATATATATATATATATATATATATATTTATAGTTTTATACATCTGTTAAAGGCTAGATGCATGAATTATGTTTTTACTAGGCGTTTACGGCATTAGATCGGTTTAAGCGTCTGGGGCCGTACCACCCATTCAGTTTATTTCAGAGTGTCCGATACGTCGGGCCAGCAGTATCCAATTGTTCAGAATTCCTGGTCCTTTAGATCCACATTTTTTACCCTTTGAAAGAACCTAGGTGTGAGGGATTGCGTCACAAAGCATTCGGAAGAGAGACGTAGGGTTGGGATTGGGTCATCACATTCATCACAAATCTTTTCCAAAATAAGTAAGTATTTATTGACTACATCAATGATATAAAATATACATACATTACAAAATAAGCGAAAAACAACAAAAATTACATAAAGAACGCACTAGACGAACATGGTAGCGAAACACTTTGAATGCCCATATGTGAGTAAATTACGGTATATCAATCATTAAAACATACTATGTCTGAACATTGGGTGGAAAATACTTATAGGACTACCCCACGCCAGTCCTACTGACGATCAGGTTTAAAAGATATCAGCAACATAATAGGGCCTTTTTGGGCCTCTCTTTGCGTGAGTCATCTAGACTTGAATCGTCCAATCAGGGCCAATTTTAGATTAAAGGTGCATTGATTCCAATTAATGAAATAACCGCATCGTTTAGCGGGCATGTACATATAGCATATACTAGGACAATTTACATCCTTCGACTTAGAGTTCGTGTTACAACGTTGGCATCAACTACCAGCCTGTTCAGTTTATGTCAGAGTGCCCAATACACAGGGTCGGGATTAACTTACACGTACAGATTACTAGTCCTTCAGATCCAGAAAAGCCAAACTATAAATGAAAGTTTACCTCACTAGGCATTCGGACCTTTTGGGGTTCTGTATGCGTGAATGGTCTTAGATGACCAAACACAAGTGGATTCGAAACCAGCCGGTCAACCCGAACATGCTAGCCTCAACCAGTGTCAACTAATAGCCGCTAATTAGGCCAGAATTGGTGCTCTGGGTACCCCCAGCTGGTGGTGGAGATAAGGTTTCTTTGTAATGTAATCGAAGCGAGAGCCCTGATTGGTCCTTGTTCCCACGTGGCCTCGCGCTGCTGCCCTCCTGGCATGAGTCCAGCATGTAACTATAGGGCATATAGTAATTGGTCTCTCGCTACATATCCATTCTTTTCTTAATCCAATGAATGGTCTAGTCATGAATCTTCCAATCAGGGTCAATTTTACATTAAAGGAGCATTGACAGCAATCAACGAAATGGCCGTATCGTTTCAGCGGGCATGTAAGTCTTAAACGTATGGATGTGATTGGTCCAGGTCTCTGAGGTGTGTCCTGGGGCCCGGGAGACGCCATTTTGTCCTGACCTGCTCTCCGGCTCCAGACATCTCTCCACGCGACTCACATCATTCACTTCCTGCCGCAGGGAATTGTGGGATATAGTAAGACGTCTTTCAACCTCCCACGCTTTTTATCGGTCTAGATGAGAAATCACGCACCATCCCAACTCATCTCGCATCTTATGATATATTCCATATTCGCCCCCTTAATGTCTTGTGAACTAATCACATTTAACTCTCTCTCTCTCTCTCTCTCTCTCTCTCTCTCTCTCTCTCTCTCTCTCTCTCAGATACATGTGACAATATTAAGCACAGGCAAACGCTCATCAAAAACGAATCAATAAATGTAGCAGAACCTACCATCAAGTAATGTGCTTAAAATCAGTCATTTTAAGCTGGCATGTACATTGCAAATGTACCAATAAATGTAGCAGGACTTAGAACCACGTGATAAACCTAAGATAAGTCATTTTAGAATGACACGTGTACATGCATGTCTTATGTTCAAAGAAAACCCAATACCTGAGAGAAATGAAAAAGAATTTGGAATTCACCAGTTTTTGAAATAGGTATTGACAAGAGTATACTCAATAATTTATATGCATACGTAAAAGCATTTTAGATAAACCCACTAAATGGTTAACTCATTTCCTGAACAGTATCATAGTTGACAACTTTTGAACTCTGATAGCTAAAATATTAAAACATTGAATTTTTGAGATATAGATAATTGATTTTGTAATTGAGTCTACAGCAATCCCTCTTGATGTTACTCGATATCCTGTCTTTCCTTTGAATGCCCCAAATGCTTACTCCCACACCTTACTATGGAAATGCAGTTTTTGCATTTCAATTTAAGATGGGGCATTTTTTGCATTTGATAGCCCAAAATCAACTGATGGAGGTTTCCAAACGCAGATTTAGAAAAACACTTGAAAAACATGACACCACCTAATTTAGCATGCCTAATGTTGATATCAACATGACCTGTGTTTTGGTGGATCGCTAAGAAATTCCCAGATCACGTGATAATCATGGATCCGTTTCACCTCGACCTTTTCAAGTGGCAGGCCTGTTTAAAATTCATTCCACTCAGGAGGCAAGAACTGATCGATGTGACTTTTAGCAGATATCAGCGGGATCCATTGATTGGTGTCGAGGACCCTGTGATCAGCTGCTATTTATAGCGACTGTTGATTCCTCTCTCTCTCTCTCTCTCTCTCTCTCTCTCTCTCTCTCTCTCTCTCTCTCTCTCAGTCAGTCTGTCTGTCTGTCTGTTTCTCTCTTTCTCTCTCTCTCTCTCTCTCTCTCTCTCTCTCTCTCTCTCTCTCAGTCTCTCTCTCTCTGTCTCTCTGTCTCTCTCTCTCTCTCTGTCTCTCTCTCTCTTGTGTATCTCCTACTCTCTGTCTCTCTCTCTCTGTCCATCTCTCTCTCTCTCTCTCTCTCTCTCTCTCTCTCTCTCTCTCTCTCTCTCTCTCTCTCTCTCTCTCTCTTTTGTATCTACTACTCTCTCTCTCTCTGTCTCTGTCTCTCTCTCGTTGCGCGGCCAGAGGGGGCTTCCTCCATCGCTGATCGCTATAACTTATGCTTCTTTGAAAAATTCCCTTTCCCATTTTATACCACTATCATGCAATGCATTGGCCTTTCATCTACATCACAACGTTCACCTTTTTGGCATCTTTTGTTGTGTTTTTTTTTGTTTGATTTTTATATCCGGCGAAAATCAGCGCCTAACCCCAATTTACTGGCAACTTTCTCACGATTCGAACCCAGATAGTGGTGAGAGACAGCTAGCAGTCAGTGGCAACGCCTTAGACCATTCGGTCATCAGGGCTGTGGGGCCTTTTTAGCAATCTTAATTCCTCTTAAATCTTCTAATGCTAGCCTATAAAGCACCCTCTATTTGGAACAGGTGTCTTGGCCAAGCATATTTGTCTCGTTACTTAAATTACCCGTATATTTCACCCCCGTTTGGCCACTCGACATTCTTCTCAACCCAGTTCATTGTCCTCACATCTTTCTTCTGGCGGCTTATCAAAATATTCGCGACAGTAGGACGCATTTTCCACCAAATGTCACAGGCTGCCCTAACCGTGTTATTTGTCTATTCCTTTGTGTCTTTGTTATTTCCATAATTTGCCTGTTGGCGATGTAGGCTTTGCTTTGTTCCGCAGCGTAGCTAGGGTCTTTGATGTATCAAACTCTGCAAAGCACGCCACACTTTTCCTTTCTTGACACATATTTGGGCGTCCCCGTGACAAAACCTACTCCTAGAAAAAGATATGAGGCGCCTCTTTTGGTACTGATGAACTCGTATATTTTAACCCTCCCAATGCTAAGGCTCCTTTCGTCCAAAGCACATAATTTGTCATTTTTAGTTCATTCTTTATCTTATTTCAACTTGTTTTTGCACATGTCCTTTATATTGTTTACCTATCATTGATTATCTATGTACTGTATAACTGGTGAAGTTGGCGTATACTTAAGTTGGCGTTTTTTTTTTAAAGTATTTTCCCTGTATTTATTTTGGTGTCTGGAGCAGTCAGAACAACGCCATCTTTATGTAGACATATTTGTGTGCGATCTTTAATTTGGCGTTGATGGGCATTCGCCAAAAAACGCCAAATTAAAAACCACGCCAAATTAACCAGTTATACAGTATATGCCATTTCGCGTCATCTTGACTCAGTCAATAAAGTACATTACATTACATGGATGAAAAAAACTTTTAGAAACTATGTAAAACCTACCACGTTGGTATTAATTAGACAGATCTCGCTTAATACTCTCATGTGAGTACCAACATGCCAGTGTTTCAGTCATGTTATCTGAGCTTTTTTGCGTCATTTTGTATTGGCAAAATTAGCTTCCTGCAGCATATGGGCTAACACACAGCTGCGTGCTCCTCGCCCTGGGGAAATACCTTAACTACACAGGTAAAAGTTAGCGGATTTGTACAGGCCCGTTTTCTCCACAGGCCCGTAACGGTCCTGTAGCGGGCTTGTCACATGCACGTTGCCAGCCCAGCCCGTTAATATAACGGGCCCGTTTAAACGGGCCTGTTATATCAACGGGCTGGTAACGTGCATGTTGTAACAGGCTTGCTACAGGCACGTAGCGGGCCCGTTAATACATAATTTGTTAAACAAAGTAATAAGTGTTAATTTTGCATGATGTGGCTTACTTGTGGTAACAGGCCTGTTACATGCCCGTTGAGAAATGTTGGGGGTGCCATTAAGTTTCGGGTCTGCAACAGGCCTGTGATGGTCCCATGCCTTGGGCCCATAGAGGACGTGCCCATACGGGACCTAAGTAGGGCCAAAACTTTTCAACGATGCCGTAACGGGTCCGTTACAGGTTCAGAGAGACATCTGGAGGCCATTTTTTTATATAAAAAGCAACAAATTTTGATTTTGATTTTTTTTTCTTCTGAAATAAAACTTTAAAAATGTTTTTTTTAAATGTGTTTTATATATTAAACATCTCCGAAATGATCAATTATCAGAATCTTTAAATAGCAAGCATTATCTTTTAACAATGCTGTAACGGGCCAGTTACGGATTTGCAGAGACATGTGGTGGCCACATTTTATTCATAAAATATGCCACATATCTTCAAATCAATATTTTTTTCTTCTAGAATAAAACTTTGAAAATGTTTTTAAAAAATATGTTTTATATATAAAATACATCTAAAATGATCAATTGAGCAGAATCTTCTTATCAAAATCATTATTATTTTTGCACTGATACTGACAAAGCATGGGATTGGGATGCGTGAAAATGGTATCTATATAAAAAGGTCAGAGATAAGTTAGTAGTATATGAGAAGCATTGGTCTCTCGTCAGTGCTTGATCTAATAACCTGGCGAGGCATTATGAGATGAGCCCTAATGGGTATGTAATGACTGGTCACATGGTATAAATCCTGATTGCTGATTTGACACTCTGAAGTAAGAATTATTTACTGGCTGCCTACCTCCCCAAAAACAGCAGCATAGAAGGTAACTAAGCCAATCTGCCAAAAAGTGATTGGCAGCGGAGGATACCTAGAACATTTTTTTTTTCGAAATGTAGATATCAAAGATAAATTTTACATCAGTTTTTAAATTTCTGAAATTTTGAATTTACAGGCAACGTACAGGCTCGTAACGGGTATTAACAGGCCCGTTATATATATATATATATATATATATATATATATATATATATATATATATATATATATATATATATATATATATATATATATATATATATACATACATACATACATATATATATATATATATATATATATATATATATATATATATATATATATATATATATATATATATATATATATATATATATATATATATGCATCATTATGCATGCAACGGGCATGTTATGAACGGGCATGTAACGTGCCTGTTAGCTTTTACCTGTGTAGGGCATCGGCAATACACCCTTTGAACTAGTGAACTTTGTACTCAGTTCATCGAACATGTCGAATGCATATTGATGACCTAACCATGACAAAAAATTAAACATTTTAAGCTATCTGATTGATTAGAAGTATTGAAATCTACCTGCAAAAAACAAACACCCATTTGGGGAGGGGAGCTTTTTTGGCCATTTTACCCACTTAAGACAAACGGTGGCTTTGTTTGATTGGTGTTAGCGGTATGATGCCATAGTTGTCTTGGTCAAAATCATTGGGTTTCAAAAGTTCGAGAAATCTAAGACAGGGATAGATAATTTTCATACATAATTCATGGGATTAAGTTATAAATATGGTTAAACTGGCGCATATATATATATATATATATATATATATATATATATATATATATATATATATATATATATATATATATATATATATATATATATATATATGTATATATATGTATATATATATATATATAGATACATGTATATATATATATGTATGTATATATATATATATATATATATATATATATATATATATATATATATATATATATATATATATGCAACAAAGGTGGGTAACAAGGAGATTACATTGTTTGTTGGATAACGACTGGACAAATTGGGATATATGAGAATTTTATTGAATGATTTTTTTCCTGTTTGAAGATAGCGAAGTTTTATATAAGTTGAAAATATTGTTGCTATTTTTGAAAGTATGTATATTAAAGAACACAGACAGTTTCGGCAATAAATATATGGTAATATTAGTTTCAGTCGTAGCTCAAACTTGCACGGAGCCTCCTGGATTTTTAGTACTGCCGGTTCTCCATGAAACTAAGCAATACGTAATAGTTCCTCATCCTGACAGTGTTACGTAAGAGTGTGGCTTGTATTCTATAGATTAGCTACTCATCACTGCTCTCTAGTGGCATATGCAAATCAAATAACAAGATAACAGCGACGTAATCCGTTAATCTCGTGAATTTTCTCGCGACTGACGAACTCTCGCGGTAAGTACCCAGGTAACGAGATTACGCGAATGCAATCATTTCAAATCAGTTTTGTCTCTGTGAGAAGCTAATAAATCACTGCAGTAGAATGATGTGTCACTTCATCCTAAATAGCTTTTAATCGATCGTTCTTGATTGTACCTTGTTGTAGGTGATGAGGTTAGTATTCAGCAGACAAGGTGTCGCCATTTTATTTCTTAAAATGCGCCTAGCGCCACCTATTGGCGACAATGTGTATTAGCGATATATATGTGGTGGACAATCACATAGACACTTGGAGAGAATAAGGGCTTATTTTACACCGTAATTTGTTATCCAAAGGATAACACAAAATATTACTGACTCAGACCCAGTTCCCCATGTATAACCCTTGTTTATGTTTAATTGTTTCTAGTCTTATTAATTACTTTTTTGTTAAATGTTCACCTCTAATTCGCACTTTTTTCCTGTGTTATATATTTTTCTTGTATTTGTATACTTTAGTATGATACCGTCAATAAACTATACTATACTATTAAAGAAAATGGACATATCTGAATCGTACTGTCTATACTGTAAAGCAAAAGATACACATGTACACATATTACTTTATTGTCCATCAACCATTCAACTCTGGAGTAATGTTGAAAAATGGATGAGAAAATATGTTCAACCTCATTTCAAAATGTGTGACTGGGATAAAGTGTTCGGCAATGCCGAGTCACCCTTCATAATAAATGTCATTATTCTTAACACACAAACAAAGCAATATACATGAATGGGCAAACTGGTAAGGAAATGCATGTTAACTTAGTTAAATACCATGTTTATCAACAGATTATGTCTGATGAACAAAAAGACCGTATCCAAATGTTATGGGGTGAAATAGAGCGTATAATTTTTGGGGGCATTTTGAAAATAAATAGTGAAACATTTGCTGTCACAAGCTATCAGCATTTATATTGCCTTTTTCTATTGTATTTTACCTTATTCATATACTGAGGATTATGCGATTACTTGTGGTTGAAATACAATACGATGACGTATATGTATTTATAGATGCAATAAAGAAATTAAAAAACATGCTTCTAAATATGTTACTGCTGTTTACCTTTTAAATTGATTGGCAATTCATCACATGTCACCATAGCTTTCCGCTGTGTGTTTGTATGTTTCCTAAGTGCTATTTATTTTGTCAACAAGCGTCTCATTTATACATTATACAACATGAGATCATTTTATGCATAAATGCACACAAGATGGTTGAATTGAGTCAG
The DNA here is from genome assembly GCA_963942565.1 of Maea johnstoni. Taxonomy (NCBI): domain Eukaryota; kingdom Metazoa; phylum Annelida; class Polychaeta; order Spionida; family Magelonidae; genus Maea; species Maea johnstoni. The sequence goes on along the minus strand of OZ012699.1, from coordinate 22,890,873 downwards.
AATGGTGCGGAGTAATTGCCATATAATATTCATTTCTCCAAACACTTTTCTAAAAGTGTTTTTTTTTGCAGGGTGTGTCTGTTATGATTGTAGATTTTTTGTCACAAGAATGATACTATCGTATACTATCATGAGACCAATCAATTTGATTATATGCGTTGATGGGCTAGCTCCAATACGAATGAGAATAAATGTTTTATTTCCTATATCTTGGTAACACTGTATAAATATCAGGAGGCCTCTCTGCGCTTACCCGAACATGCCTTTAAGAGGCCTTCACTGGCTGCTCATCATGAAAATATCAAACTGCATCAAAATCTAAATACCTACAAATGCCCTAACGCAGAGAAAAAATTGCTTGTCAAATAATAAAAGACCGCCACATACCACACATCATTACAAACCGGGCAAGAATTAGCAACAATGCACTTCGTTTCTTTCAATATATATTTTACAATTACAAATGTATATATATATATATATATATATATATATATATATATATATATATATATATATATATATATATACTAGTATATATATATATATATATATATATATATATATATATATATATATATATATATATATATATATATATATATATATATATATAAAGCATTTTTCAGGTGGATTATCTCTCATTTCGGTTGTCAATCCCTGTTATTATGAATTAAATAGCATCCCACTCGTTCCTCGAGATACTTAGCTCTAGTTTATTGCACAATTGGCCTATTGTATTGTTTTCATACTCCTGAATGAGAAGCATTTATTGCGGAATAAAACCTCACAGTTCCATTTATTTATTAGTGGTTTATGGGAGTTCTGGGAGCGCTGCAGGCTGCCCGATCCCGTGAGAGTTGTGCGTGGCGCAGGCGCTTACTAGGTAAACAGTGGGATTGACTGTCGCAGGGCAGGGTCGGGGTGGATCAACTCCTACTGCAGTTTAGTGAGAGGACTACAATGCTACTTGCAGAATTAATAAACCTTGATAACATTAGGGCTAAAAGCAATAAATTATTATGAAATAGCTATCTGTTTGTACTATTTGTTACCTGCCATCTATGTTACCCAAAAGGGCCTTTTTTATCAAAAAATGTTTAGTATACCATATGATGTTGTACATATCTAAGTGCAGTCAATAAACATACAATACTATTAGTTATCAACTGTTTTTGAGTATGATACAACTTATATCTCGCAATGAGAGGGCTGTATCACCCGAGGCGCAGCCGAGGCTGATACAGCCCTCTGATTGCGAGATATAAGTTGTATCATAATCAAAAACAGTTGATAACGAATTTATCTCATGATTACCCCCTTGACCTGTGCATAGGTAATACAAATGAACATACATACATACATACAATTTGGTTCTAGCAGCAGAGCATTGTCTGCTACTGGGGCAACCATCCTGCAATGTTTGGTAGAATTGGTGATTGCATCATGCACTTAAGGGGTAGGGAGAATTGGGAATTGCATCATGGGCATAATTAGCTGATGCAATGCTCAACTCTCCCTAACCTAAAAAGCAGCAGGTTAATATAAGAACACTGGGAGGTTAATATAGGATTCTAAGAGGTTAATACAACTTCATATCATGGGCCAATTGACCAATCAAAAGCCTAGATTTTTGCCAATCATGAGATAAAATGCAATATTCATTTGTATTAGCAATTTATTGTTTGTAATTTGCTAATAACATATTTATGAAAAAGTGAGGTTTCTAAGGGAATTTGTATGAATATGCACTCGCATCCCCCACACAGTTGTATTGACTGTTATGATACTTCATTTATGGGATTCGTAAGAATACCCAAATATTAGTTCTGAAATTTGTATTATCGTTTTTATTTTTTATTTCTTATCTATCATGTTTTATTGTTTTCGTTGTAGATGTATGCATTTGTAGAGGTTGTGTGACCGGGACTTAACAAGAAGAGTCTTTAAGGCGTGTTTTAGCATAGAGGTAGGTCTCTCTCATTGATTTTTGAGCAAAATCATGGCAAGAAACGAACTCACAAAGGCCAAGAAGTTAAAAACAGAAATGATATCTTTAAAATACATGAGTTGCTGGCATAATAAACTAGCAGCTACTCTAAGGAGATATAAGCACGATCAAAGAGCTAGGGGCGGATCCAGCCTCCCAAACAGGCCTAAGCACCTATATCACAAATTATTACAAATTATATGTTTTCTGGCATGTGAGAAAGTTACCAGTTACTTGGGTAGCACGTTGATTTCACCGGGTACTCCGGTTTCCCCGAATTAGCCGCAAAATGGCAGAAAAATTGACGAAAAATCGAAATTTCAAATTATCTCTTTTCCAATTTAGAGGGCTGTATACTACATTTCAGAACTCAAAAGGGTACTTTTGGATCGACCAGGTTTTTAATGGAATGCCACACATCGTAGTTGATCGGCTTGAAATTCTGGCCGATGCACGTTGAAACCAAACGATACAACTAAGGGCGTGAGCGATGCAGGTGCATTGATGCAAACCGGTGTGGATCCACGCCTGACACAACTCCCCTGTGGGTGTGGGGGAGGGTTTGGGCCATTCTGAGGTTTGCAGAGAAAACAGGATAATGGCTATCTGAATATGATTGAATTAATTACATGCAAGGGTGGGAACGGCCTCACACAGTCAGACGAAGGCATTGACAAACTCCACTGCAGTCCCGCACTGAATACACAGCGCTAATCACAATAACCAATCAGGCGGCGGGAAAGTCATCACTGCTGATGGCATATGTGTGTCCCAAGTTTGAGATGTTGATTCGGGAATGTTTAGTTCGATTACCAGATTAGGAAGAGCTGTATGGATACGTAGCACACAACGAATTCCACAATCCAGTCGGGATTGGAAATTTGTCAACCGAAGAATATTGATCCCTCGTGGGGGGTACTTTGGTACGAAATATGCATCTTAGCTTGGTGCATTCTACGCCGATGAAAACAACGTACGAAACACTAGATGAAAAACCGTTAAATGCCAATATTTTCTGTTTACCCGATTAATGACAATTCAATTTCATTCGTAAATCAAGTAATTTATGATTTCGCTTTAAAACTAGATTAAGGTAGCTCATAGGGTTTATTTGTTTGTGACTGTTTTTCGCATTCCGGGGTTTATTTGACGTTTTTTGTATTGTATTGTACTGTATCTTCTCTCTCGAGCGTAGGGTACGGTAATACTTTCTACACATATGCTCCAAACTGCACGCCCTAATAGGGAGAATCTCTTCCACTGAAATTCCTTCTAGTCGTCTTTCTTAATAACGAGTCTCCGATACATAGGACAGAGCCCTTTTTCCCCTCGGCTATCATCCTCTTCCTAGTGTCGTCATATTTCACGGTATCCGCAAAGATGCCTCCACCCCAATATCCCCCCCCCCCCCACCCCCCAAAAATAAGAAACCTAAACCCCCTCTCCTCGGCAACCGAGAAATGCCACTCATACAGTGCCGACATTTATTTCTTGCATTAAATGCGTAATAGCCCGGGCATTATATACCACCGCACGCCAAGTTACACCCAGTTTCCTGGGCTTGATTGACCTCACCACTGAACGTAGTTAAGGTGATAGTCTAGTACACCAAGATTATCACCACTAGGTGGTGTCTTTGGCTGGCCCCTAAGAATGGATATCAAAACAATAGATTACACATGAGCGGTGTTCACTCCCCATGAACCTCGACCTAGCAACTTTCTTTTGTGGTACGGTCAAGAGAACAAAGGGCGGGCCCCTTTGGGCCTTCCGTGTTGAATTGGTTCCAGACGACATGGCTGTCTGCTTTAACCATGCAGATTCGTTCGGCCTATAACATTTTGACCAAAGTTTTCATCTCATTTTTGGGCTGAAAGTGAATAACGATACAGTTTTTGAAGCCAGTATTTTAGAATATGACAGATATGAACCCCTCTAGGTGCAAGGTCATGTCACAGGTACCTTGAATTCTGACAGGACCTGAAAATCAGCATTTACTATATAAACCACGTGCTGTTAGTAATTTTGAGGCTTATGGGAACATTAAAAAATGTTTTTAAAATACTCATCATGCAAATCCCCTGTTTAGGTAGGACCTTGCACCTTACCAAAGACACGAATAATCATATGGTAGACTCTCATTTTCAAGTAAAGGGTAAGTCTTGAAATTTTGCCAAAAAACGAAACACACCCAGATATGTTCTTTCAGGGTGCCGCATTACCTCAAAATATTCACGTATTGATAAGTTTACCATTATTCGGCAACTATGAGATGTAACCTTTACAATAGCATAAGTGCCGTTGTCTTCATGAAACTCAGTTTTCAGATATATAAGTTTTAAAAATCGAGTAGGGTTCTACCTTAAGCAACCTGGGTTATGGGTGTGCTTGGCTTATTTCGGGCATGTCATTCGTAGGTGTTTGTACAACTAGGCACTGGCAGACGTCCGGTTAACTGGTGCAGGAATTAATTAATTGTCTGTATTGTAAAATAGTCCCCCCCCCCTTCGGCTATCCTCTCCTCTCTGCCTGGTCCCTGTCATAGGTCACATGCAAAAATGTACAACAAAAATACCCCTAATAAGATAGCCCAGTCTCTCCCTTGACTAATACAAATACCCCTTTTCTGGTCTCTGCCAATTATGTCACACGTGTTCAGCTCATAAGCTCCCTTCTCATCCTCTCTCCCTCGACTACCTCCGATCATCACTTTCATCCATAGGTCACATACGTACATGCACAAAAGAAAGACAGGCGCGCCCCCCCCCCCCCCTCGTGCACGCATGACAGAAATACCAATCGATCATGAAATAGCCCCCCCCTCGTGCAAGCATGACAGAAATACCGATCAAAAAAAAGCCCCTCCCCCTCGTGCACGCATGACAGAAATACCAATCATAAAGTAGCCCCCTCCCCCCTCGTGCGCGCATGACAGAAATGCCGATCATAAAATAGCCCCCCCCCTCCCACGTGCACGCATGACAGAAATACCAATCATAAAATAGCCCCCCCCCCCTCCCTCGTGCATGCATGACAGAAATACCAATCATAAAATAGCCCCCCCTCTCCCTTGTGCACGCATGACAGAAATACCAATCATAAAATGCCCCCCCCCCCTCCCTCGTGCAAGCATGACAGAAATACCGATCATGAAATATCCCCACCGCTTCCACGCATGACAGAAATACAGATCATAAAATAGCCCCCGTCCCTTGATCATGCATGACAGAAATACCTGTCATAAAATAGCCCCCTCCCTCGATCACACATGACAGAAATACCTGTCATAAAATAGCCCCCGTCCCTCGATCACGCATGACTGAAATACCTGTCATAAAATAGCCCCCTCCCTCGATCACGCATGACAGAAATACCTGTCATAAAATAGCCCCCTCCCTCGATCACGCATGACAGAAATACCTGTCATAAAATAGCCCCCTCCCTCGATCACACATGACAGAAATACCTGTCATAAAATAGCCCCCGTCCCTCGCTAACGCATGACAGAAATACCTGTCATAAAATAGCCCCCGTCCCTCGATCACACATGACAGAAATACCTGTCATAAAATAGCCCCCGTCCCTCAATCACGCATGACAGAAATACCTGTCATAATATAGCCCCCGTCCCTCGATCACGCATGACAGAAATACCTGTCATAAAATAGCCCCCGTCCCTCGATCACACATGACAGAAATACCTGTCATAAAATAGCCCCCTCCCTCGATAACGCATGACAGAAATACCTGTCATAATATAGCCCCCGTCCCTCGATCACACATGACAGAAATACCTGTCATAAAATAGCCCCCTCCCTCAATAACGCATGACAGAAATACCTGTCATAAAATAGCCCCCTCCCTCGATAACGCATGACAGAAATACCTGTCATAATATAGCCCCCGTCCCTCGATCACACATGACAGAAATACCTGTCATAATATAGCCCCAGTCCCTCGATCACGCATGACAGAAATACTGTAATGGACAGATTGATTGTGTTTACAATGTGGAATATTGGTGACATGATATTTGAGTATCTTTATTGAATAATTTGTTTGATTCTATTGTATTGATTTCTGATTGACAATTACTGGTGGTCATTGGTATTTCTGGTGTGCATTCCTGATAATAGAGGGCAGCATAAATTCTAGTTAAGATTTTTCTAGCTAGGTGTCACTAGTGGTCATTGTCTTGGTTGTGTGACAAAATGGTGGTCAACTGTCAGTGATGATTTTGTGAAGTGAAGAAATTGGGAAGCCTAAAGTTGTAAGTACTATGTTTTACTGTACTGTAAAAGTAGTTATATTGAAGTTAAGTGGTTAATGGTAAATCCTAGTCAAGTTTAAGTGATGGATGGCAAATATTTATGTGTATTTTGACTTAGTAAAGTATCAAAGCAATTGTTGTGTGTTCTACCTGCTGTTTACTATTATGTCATGTAGTGATTTAGTTGACTAGTATATGTACTTCTGTAATTACCTGTTTTATGTCATATTAAGTATATTCAGTGTATTTGTAAAGTGTTATTACAGTAATCAGTCAATATTATTGTGACAATTTATTGAGATTATGTGTTTGTTAACTTAGACTATGTGTTGTTTGTCATACCTGTTAGTAGTACTTGTATTGTTTTTGTTTAATTGCAGATTGAACCGTTATCGTTATGGCATTATGAGAAACCGTCAAACCGTCATGGTCTATAGTCAAACTGTTATGCGTCAATGATCGTCAATTCGACATTTATGAGAAATAAAGACAAGCAACGAGTTCAAACTACGGCTTATGTTTTTTCATCAGACGACCCAACTTCACAGTCACACATGTACTTTACATTAGTTCAATAACTACTGTGCACAATGTCTGAGGAGGAAAATCCAAGTATGGCAGAAGCAAGTGGTGATGAAGATGAACCTCAGAAAAGGTGGAATGCCAGGAAAGCTGCTAAAGGTGCTGTTACAAGAAAAGAGAATGACATTTTACATGTGATGTGCTCGTTCAGTGAAGATGACTTGAAAATAGTCAGAGCAAAAAGGGCAGAAATGGTTGATACCATAAAGAGATTTCGTCAGCAGCACATGGATTATCATCTACTCCTCACTGATAATGTATCAAAGAAAAAGTCAGAGGAGTACTACGAGGAAGTGGAAGCAAGATATGTTAGCCTATTGGAAAGAATAAGTTACTATGAAAGAAGTGTGGAATTGAAAACAAATCAGTCTGAAGATGGTGTTTCAGCTAAATCAGACAAATCTCATAGATCACACAGATCTTCAAAAAGTGGTGGTTCCAGAAGTCACTCAGTAGACACAGTGGTAGATCTTCAGTGTCAAGTGCTCGGATTAAAGCTACTGCTAAAAAGGCTACTTTAGAAGCAGAAATTGCAGCTTTAGACAAACAACAAAAACTGGATGATGAGGAAATGAGACTTCATGAAGAGGAAATGAAGCTACGTGATAAACAAAAGAGACTTAGCCTGAAAAGAGAAAAGCTGCATCTTGAAACTGAGAAGGCAAAGGTTGAAGCTGAAGAAAGTATTTTAGCTGAAGCTGAAAATGAACAAAAGGGTTCAGTTAGTACAAGTAAACCACCAGTAGGTGGCATCACTGGAGTTACTTCAGAAATTCGTGCTGCGGTGGACAGTAGTACGTTTATGCAAATGAGTGTTGACCCAACACTTGGTGGAGCCACTGGTGGATCGTTAGTTCATCATTTACCACTAGGTGGCGCTGTTGGGCAGCAACTTCAAGCTTCTTCAATGGTCAATGGTACTACTACACATCACTCTACGCATCGCTCATCGCATGTTTACGCACCAACAGGTGGCGCAACTAGTTTACCAACACAACTCAACTTACCGACAGGTGGCGCTCAAGTTATCTCGTCATTGCCAGATGGCGCCTTAGTCAATCGTGGTGCTCAGCATTTACAGATAGGGGGCGCTACTACTTCGTCATTGAAAAACCCGCCACCAGGTGGCGCTGGTGCTTCGCCAGATTATTTCTTGCCTTCAGCTGCTGTTACTATGCCACAAGTTCATCTTACAGCAGATGGCGCTCATGCAATGCAAGGAAATGGTCATAGATCTGGCACAAGAACTTAACTAAATCCAAATGCTCCAGTATGGCCAGGGATTTTACAATCTACTACACCTTTAACTAGTACTTCGGCGCATCAGAATTCCAGACCTCTGCCAGAATTAGTGCAAAACAGCAGTGATGATAGTTTGTTACAAGTCATACATCAAGGTCAACAACAACAACGCCAATTACTCAATGCTATACAGATACCCAAGGTTGAAATAGCCGTTTTTGATGGAGATCCAATGAAATACTGGACATTTATCAGAACATTTGAAAATAGTGTGGAGAAGGATATGGTTGATAGTAATTCTAGGCTAACCCGTTTGTTGCAGTATACCAGCGGAAAGGCGCTCAAGGTCATACAGAGTTGCGCGATCATGCATCCAGATGAGGGGTATAGGAGAGCCAAGGAGTTGTTGCAAGAGAGGTTTGGCAATCCTTACACCATCACCGAGACTTGGATTGATCATGTAACCAATGGACAAGCTATCAAACCCCATGAAAGGCAAAAGCTACAGGACTTCGCCGATGAGTTGAGAAGCTGCACCGAAACTCTCAAAGCAATGGGAAACTCTGCTGAAATCAATGCTCAAAGTTCTTTAGTAAAGATTATCAGTCGCCTGCCAATATTTCTGCAGAATAAGTGGAAACAAGAAGTTCGACATATTCGCAAGAATTATCATCGTAATCCATCCATTGAAGATGTCACAAGCTTTGTGCTAGAGGGCGCTGAAGTAGCCAACGACCCAGTGTATGGTGGAATCACAGATGTCCAAAGAACCAGTTTTAGAAGTCCAAATCAATCCTTTGTTAAAAGGAGTACTAATTACAATGTATTAGTTCAACAGCCAATCAGAGACAGTGTTACTTCAAATTCATACAGAGACACTCCAGCTGTTTACGCTTGCCTGAAATGTGGTGGCAGCCACTCACTGTTTGGATGTGATGCATTCAAAGCCATGAGGCTCAATGATCGCGTTACTTTTGCGTTAGAGAAAAGACTTTGTTTTAATTGTTTGAGGCCCGGCCATGTCTCCAGCCGCTGTGGACTTAGAAGAGTGTGTTCTGTTCCAGGATGCAACATGAAACACACAAAGTTTTTACATCAAATAGTACCACCTGTCAGATCAGCTGATAATCTGCGGGAGACTATCCATAAGACTCCAGTTTATTCTGAACAACAGCAAGAGGGTCAAGGCCAAGCAGCTCAAAGTGGTTTTGTGAAACTTGACAGTCAAGAAAACTTTGGTGTGAACGGGGCCAGAGGTGGTGAAAACATGATTGCTCTACCAATTGTTCCGGTTGTAGTTAGAGCACCAGGCAACCAGCGCTGTGTGACAACTTATGCATTGTTAGACACTGGATCAAATAGTACCTTTTGTTCTGAGGAGTTAATGAAAGAGCTTGGTTTAACTGGAGATAAAGAACTTTTGTGCCTTACTACACTGGAAAAATAGAACAGCAAAGTAGAAACAATGTCAATTAGTCTTGAGGTTTCAGATGTCGCAGGTGAAATTGTTTTGCAGTTACCTGTTGTGTACTCAAGGCCATCCCTTCCTGTGAACTTAGACAATTTGGGTAAGCCAGAGGATTTGAGCAAATGGAATCATTTGCGGGATGTTGACCTGCCGCGCATCAATGCTGAGAAAGTAACGTTATTGATTGGTCAAGATAACCCAGAGGCTTTGGTGCCAACTGATTTGAGAAAAGGAGCTGCAGGTGAACCTTATGCCATGAAAACAGTCTTTGGGTGGACAGTAAATGGTCCTTTAGGTGGCGTTCGCCGACATGTAGCCACTGCTAACTTTGTGCATGTGGATCGAGTGCTTAATGAGCAGTTAGAAGCTTTAGTTGAAGAAAAACGCGGACTTTCTTTCGAAGACAAACGTGTTGTTGAGTTGAAGGAGGAGATCAATTGGCCAAAAACTCCTGACCTTAAGCAGATACAAGAAGAGGATCCTGAGGTCAAAAAGGTCAAAGTTTGCTTAGTGCAGAAAGGTCAGCCTGAGTCACTCTTAGATAGACTGATAAAGAGACGTTCCTCTTGGATGAGGTTGAAGAAGGATGTAGCTTGGATACTTCGTCTAAATCAATGGTTACAAGCCAAATGTAATCAAACTGTGTGTGTTGCGAAAGGTCCAATCACCGTCAATGAGACAGATCAGGCAGAGCTTGAAATTGTGAAATTTGTGCAAAATGAACATTTCAAGGAGGACATTACTGAATTGAGTCAAAATGTGAACAAAAGTGTAAAGAAGTCAAGCAGGCTTTTTAAGCTTGCACCAGTTCTGACATCCAAAGGTGTGTTGGTGGTCGGAGGCAGATTGAAAAGTGCACCTATTTCAGAAAGAGCAAAGCATCCAATGATATTGCCAAAAAGTCACCATGTCATAGACTTGATTATTAGTGAAACGCACGAACAATCAGGTCATAATGGAAGAGAGTATGTGCTTTGAGAACTTCGACAAATATATTGGATTATTAGTGCTAGACCAGCTGTACGTCGAGTGTTGAACAACTGTTTTAAATGTAGAAAGAACAATGCAAAGCCATGTGATCAACAAATGGCTGATTTGCCTGTGCCACGTGTTACTCCAAAACGCAATCTAGCTGTTGGTGATCTTGTGATTGTAGTGGATGATGATACTCCGAGAAGTGTGTGGCCAGTTGCTCGTGTGGTGGACACTTTTGCAGGAAAAGATGGACTGGTGCGGTCAGTACAAATTAAGTCGAGAAACTCTACTTTGGTACGGCCAATCAACAAGGTGTGCTTGTTGGAAGAAGTTAAACAATAGACTTTGACTTTGCAGTGAGAGGATATATCTTGAAGTAATTTGAATTATGCAAGATGAGTAATGACAGATATAGTGTTGTCTTTTGGTGAACTTTTAAGGTGGTACAAGATTTGCATTCAGTTGCGATATCTTAGTATGGTATTTCATGAACATTTATGAACATTCCAGTGAACTTGAAGTAAACGTATTCTGTCCATATGATGAAAGGTTTAAATGTTCAACTAAGGTTTCACATTTAGGGGCCAGTGTAATGGACAGATTGATTGTGTTTACAATGTGGAATATTGGTGACATGATATTTGAGTATCTTTATTGAATAATTTGTTTGATTCTATTGTATTGATTTCTGATTGACAATTACTGGTGGTCATTGGTATTTCTGGTGTGCATTCCTGATAATAGAGGGCAGCATAAATTCTAGTTTAGATTTTTCTAGCTAGGTGTCACTAGTGGTCATTGTCTTGGTTGTGTGACAAAATGGTGGTCAACTGTCAGTGATGATTTTGTGAAGTGAAGAAATTGGGAAGCCTAAAGTTGTAAGTACTATGTTTTACTGTACTGTAAAAGTAGTTATATTGAAGTTAAGTGGTTAATGGTAAATCCTAGTCAAGTTTAAGTGATGGATGGCAAATATTTATGTGTATTTTGACTTAGTAAAGTATCAAAGCAATTGTTGTGTGTTCTACCTGCTGTTTACTATTATGTCATGTAGTGATTTAGTTGACTAGTATATGTACTTCTGTAATTACCTGTTTTATGTCATATTAAGTATATTCAGTGTATTTGTAAAGTGTTATTACAGTAATCAGTCAATATTATTGTGACAATTTATTGAGATTATGTGTTTGTTAACTTAGACTATGTGTTGTTTGTCATACCTGTTAGTAGTACTTGTATTGTTTTTGTTTAATTGCAGATTGAACCGTTATCGTTATGGCATTATGAGAAACCGTCAAACCGTCATGGTCTATAGTCAAACTGTTATGCGTCAATGATCGTCAATTCGACATTTATGAGAAATAAAGACAAGCAACGAGTTCAAACTACGGCTTATGTTTTTTCATCAGACGACCCAACTTCACAGTCACACATGTACTTTACAAATACCTGTCATAATATAGCCCCAGTCCCTCGATCACGCATGACAGAAATACCCCCTCGTACATGCATGGCAGAAATGAGTCTCATGAGATAGCCCCCTTCCCCTCCTCACCCCATCAGCTACCCTCTCCCCTCTACCTGGTCTCTGTCATTATAAGGTCACATACGTACATGCACGACAGAAATACCGATCATGCGAAACCCCCAACCCCTCGTACGCGCATTACAGAAATACCGATCATAAATTGGGCCCCGCCCCTCTTTCACGCATGACAGAAATACCAACCATAATATAGCCCCCCCCCCCCCCACCTCTCGTGCAAGCATTACGGAAATACCGATCATAAATTGGCCACCTTCCCACATTCAATATCGATCATAAGATACACCCCCCCCCCCCTCCCCCTCTTTTAGGCATGACAGAATACAGATCATAAGATACCCCCTCATGTACGCATGACAAAAATACAGATCATAAGATACCCCCCTCTCGTGCAAGCCTTACAGAAATACCGATCATAAGATAGCCGAACCTCCCCCCCCCCCCCCCACTTCGTGCCCGCCTCACAGAAATACCGACCCACCTCGTCCATGCATGACAGAAATGTCGATCAGAAAGGTAGTCCTTCTGCCACGCTCTGCCGGGTATCTGTCATAGGTCACATACGTACATGCACGACAGAAACACCAATCATAGGGTACCCCCCCCCCCCCCCCTCCATCCTCTGGTATCCTCTCCCCTAAACCTGGTCTCTGTCATAGGTCACATACTTTACATGCACGACAGTAATACCAATCATAGGGTAACCCGCCCCCCCCCCCTCATCCTCTGGTATCCTCTCCCCTAAACCTGGTCTCTGTCATAGGTCACATACGTACATGCACGACAGAAATACCGCTCACTGATGAAGACGAGTCGTAGGTCGTAAAGTGTTCAACAGTCAGGATCGTTATCTCGCCATCTTCACTATAAAACCTCAGCAGAGACAGCGAATTAACAAATTTGTTGACGGCTTCCTAAATAATCGGCCACATTACTGCCCGCCGAATCCACGGGCGGAATTAATTTGTGACATTCCCCGACAAATTGATCATAAAATCAGGCAATGAGATCGTACGCATACTAAGCACGTGATATAGACGTGGCTCAGGGAAACGTGTGAGTCCTTTTCACGCCAAAACAGCCCGATGAGTGAGAAGCGTAGAAGTATAGAGATGTTGGTAGTCACAGATTTTGGTACTCTTATGATCTTAGTTAACGGCCAAATCTCTCTCTCTCTCTCTCTCTCTGTCTCTCTCTCTCTCTCTCTCTCTCTCTCTCTTGATCTCTCAACCCATCTCTCTCTCTCTCTCTCTCTCTCTCTCTCTCTCTCTCTCTCTCAGTGTGACCCTATGATATTATACTTTATCACCTCCACTGCTGTAATTATCTATGCTGATTGGTCAATAGGTGTTCGATCGGGAGCCGTTCACACTTTGTAGATTCAATATCGAACGGCAGAATTCAATACTGTAAATCACTTAAGTATAGCGGGAACAATAAGATAGCGATAATAGCGCCCTGTCCATATGCGCTATTATAAAATCCCCGTCTTTATTAAATTCTTAATTGAACTTGCTGCTGCTATTCCCGTTCAGCGCTATACTTAGATCACGCTATCCAGGGCAGTACCGTAATTGCGCTATATAATATTCACGCCATATTTAAGTGATTTACAGTATTATCACTTTCTCGTTCTGACCTCTAAAGTTATTTTTAAATTGTATGAGATGTATTTGTAACTAATAATTCTCCCATTACTTTTAAGGGGAGACGTAAGGTAGTCCTTCTGCCACCCTCTGCCGGGTATCTATCACATACGTGCATGCACGACAGTAATACTAAACATATGATACTTCCCCCCCCCCCCTCCCCTGAATCACATGGAAATACTGTTGGAGTTTATTTGTGAATATAGGATCATTTTAAGATGTTTACATAAGATAAAGCCTACTCTTCTCTCCTGTGTGGGTAAGAGCTACCTTTGGAAACATTAAGCAAGCTTTTGAATAGGTTATCCCTCATATCTTGCACCATGCTAGGTGATAGCAATGGTGATTCTTAACGCCTTCCTTATAACGATTTCTGGCGGGTAATGAATACTTTGCATAGCCTGCGAAGTTAAGAAAACACAGTGTAGAGGAAATACTGAATTAAGAATTAACCACTGATATGAGCTGCAGATTCAGATTTGGCGATTTCGAGAGAGAGAGAGAGAGATATGAAACGTTAGGAAATGGCGTTATCCTCTGATTTCCTCTGTATATCTGAATTCAAAACAACAAGTATACATAGATCTTGCGGTCCATCTCGTCAACGAATCTTGCCTTTATTTTTAAAAGAAACATTTAAGAATGTGTATAAAACAATGTGCTTGTTATCTTTCAGAGCCTAAGTTCAGAAAATGTACACTGGAGTGATATACAAGTTAATTAGATATGTAAACAGGAATAAAAGGGTAGAAGATTGTATAAAGAGAACTTTATAAGGGCGTCTACCACAACAAACTAATATAGGAATCAAAGGCTACTATTTTTATGCATTGAAATTTCATTTTCGTGCGTGGAAATTCATTTTTATGCATGGAAATTTCAATTTCGTGCATGGAAATTTCATCTTCATGATATTCCACTACTGGTTACCATGTGTAAAATACGCATTTAGACATATTCCTATTTGGCGCCAGTGCTACGAAAGTTGACCTTCTCATGAAAGTTTCTTTTTCATGAATGGAAATTTCATTTCTATGCATGAAAATTTCATTTCTTGAAAATTTCATTTTTATGCATGGAAATTTCATTTTCGTGCATGGAAATAAATTTTTCCTGATATTCCACTTCTGGCTACAATGCGTAAAATACGCATTTAGACATATTCCTATTTGGCGCCAGTGCTACGAGGGTTGACCTTCTCATGAAAATGATGTGTTATCCTAAGTCATCTTCAGCAGTTTGACGCGAAGTCCACTTATCTAGGCGAGTATCGTCTCCAAGCCAGCTCTGCGTGCCAAAGATTAAAATCTGTTTTTTGACAGTTTGTGCCAATACCGTCTACTTATGTCATTCGCGGAAAGTACATCTTACGGCGATGAACATGTCGTCTTGGCAGCAAGCATCATTAATCGTCTACTGAAAAAATGGAAAAAAGTCGCCGATTCTTGGAACGTGAGGTTTATTGCACAAACAGTATGGGGGCGTCCCCTATGGCCGAGCGCCAGTGCGAAAAGTTTCATGCATGGAAAAATCGTGCCATGGAAATTTTGTTTTCATGCATGAAAATATGACATTTTATGCATGATAATATGAAATTTTCATGCATAATAATTTCATTATGTAACTAAGGAAGAAAGACTAACCAAAAAAGCAATGGCAACTTTCCTCATTTACTTTTTTCAAACAGTAGTGAAATCTCACGAAAATGAATTTTTCCTGCACGAAAATGAAATTTTCATGCCTGAAAATGAAATTTCAAGGCATAAAAATGAATGATTCGCCCAAAAACTTTCATGAATAAGAATTCCATGCACAGTATAGTGTACAGCCCAATTTCCCATGAAAATGTCTAGGGCGATAGATTTTATCCCAGGGTCAATTATCTTTTTCATGCATGGAAATGTCATTTTCATGCTTAGATAATTCATATTTTCATGCATGAAGATTTCATATAAACATGCATAAAATTTCATATTTTCATGAATGAAAATGAAATTTTCATGTATGAACATTAAGATGTATATTCTCTTACTATCCAACCTCCTGGTTTTTGTTGATGCGCAGTTGATATCTTTGCCTGGCCATATATTACGATCTTTTTACATTATTTTATTTATGTAGAATTTTATGTTTGAGCGAATACTAGTAGTCAATTGTATTGTTTGATTATTAACTCTAAGAGGGTTTTACAAAATCATACTAATTATACTAATTTACATTTTAATGTATGGAAATATCATTTTCATGCATGGAAATTTCATTTTCATACATGAAACTTTCATGAAACGATATTTTCATGCTTGAAACGTTTTCATGAAACGATATTTTCATGCTTGAAACGTTTTCGACTGGGCAGTGAATGGCTATTCCATTTAACAAAAATGAGGGTAAGGAAAAATGATATATAATTGATAATATATATTATAATAAATATATATATATATATATATATATATATATATATATATATATATATATATATATATATATATATATATATTTATATATATATATATATATATATATATATATATATATTGTTCATATTCTAAGAAGTTGCAACTAATGCCCCATTTATGTATACATAATGCCTTAAGTAAACAACCTCACAGAGTACAGAGTCTGGTACAGAGTCTTAATTATGATCGTGTAATTTACTTGTTAAATATGCATGGATGTGCTGGAGTCGATATCCAGAAAATGGATATACTGTGTAGAAGCGGTGATGTATCAATTAAAATCGAACCTTCAACGTTATTATGGGGTATTTCATCAATTAATTCTCCTTATGATATAATTTTCCTAGACGGGTGTACTTGTTGGAATCTGTAAGTGTGGGTTCCCCGCATACATAGATCATTCAGCACGTATATATTGGTTAAGGGTAATAGCAGGCTCTGCTGTAGCGCGCCATCAATCGTGAGTACTATCTAAATTCCACGCGATCTCCAATACTATCAGTGCGTGTGAAATAAATACACCACCGGGCATGCATGATGTGAGCATAGCCCTACCTCCTGGTAAAACCTCAGTGGGAAATATGATATAATTCGTATTTTCTAATAGTAGTAGTAGTAGTAGTAGTAGTAGTAGTAGTAGTAGTAGTAGTAGTAGTAGTAGTAGTAGTAGTAGTAGTAGCAGCAGCAGAAGTAGTGGTAGCAGTAGTAGTAGTAGTAGTAGTAGTAGTAGTAGTAGTAGTAGTAGCAGCAGCAGCAGAAGTAGTGGTAGCAGTAGTAGTAGTAGTAGTAGCAGTAGTAGTGTGTTTATTTGCGCAATGGACATCTTTATAGATTCACACAGCAGAAGCATAACATAACAACTGTACATTAAAGAAGCAAACATATACACACACACACACACACACACACACACACACACATATATATATATATATATATATATATATATATATATATATATATATATATAATATATATATATATATATATATATATATATATATATATATATATATATATATATATATATATATATGAATATATATATAAATATATATATATATATATATATATATATATATATATATATATATATATATATATATGTTACAGTAAGACTGTCAAACCAGGGATTTGGCCAAATCCCTAAAGCTTTCAGCGATTTGGCCAAATCCCTGTTTCACTCAGGGATTTGGCCAAATCCCTAAAATGTCTAGGGATTTGGCCAAATTACTGAAATGATGGTCCAGTAATTTGGCCAAATCCCTGAATATTATTTCAACCAAGTCATATCCAAGATAGGATGTCCTTTCAATGACTTATGTGCATGAATCATCACACTGATTACATATAAGATGTATGATTACTATAATACAACAAAAATACATTTAAAATGGAAAGCTTTTGCAATACTTAGAAAGGATTCCTACATTAAACCATGGAATTGAGTATATTGGAGTGGTTCCATTTGTGAACTGTAGGCACTATCATTGATAGTTGCCCCCAACGTTGTGCACCTTTCTCACTCATCACACAGTCAGGGGGGTGGTGAACAAGAAATGTTATTTTCAAGGTCCCTACCCCTTGGAACCACAGGGAAAGTGCCAAAACTTTCAAAAATGATGTATTTTTTTTTAAATATTAAAAATTATAGGTTTTTATGCACAGTTATAATAAGCATATAGGACTCTGCCGTAATTGAGGATTTCTTGACCCCTGGGTCATTAGTTGAGGGGAAGGGGGTTGGTGTGCAAAATTAATAAGATATTAAAACACTTACAATCCTAGAAAATACTGAACTGTTTTGTTGTTTTTTAAACAATTTTGGTATTGCATCTTTGGAATCAGGGGGAAGAGAATTCTGATTTTCAAGGTCACCACCCCCGGGACCTTAGGGGTGGGGTCAAAACCTTATAAAAGTGTGCAATTGTCAAGAATCCTCTTTACTCCTGCAAACCTAGCAGGTGCATCTTTCAAATATGCAAGGGGGCTCTACCAAGAATTCAAGGCCCCCAGGGTCAGTAGTTCAGGCCCGAGGGTGGGAGTAAACTTGACCAGATATTACCAATACTTCATACATTGTTGAAAGAATATTTTCAAATGACTTGCCAAGTACTAAACTTGTTTTCACCAATTTTCCTACTAGCATCTTTGTGGGTAGGGCACGACACATTGCAATTTTCATAAGCCCCACCCACGGGACCCTTAGGCATTGGGTGAAAACTGTCAGTTCTTGTACTGGCGACACAGTAAAACAGGGACTGTGATTATCATGATTCCTACCCCCAGGGGACATCCCTGAAATGTCCTGGGAGTCGGCCAAATTACTGAAATGATGCTCCAGTAATATGGCCGAATCCCTCATTTTTATAGTAAAAATAAGATTCGAAGAAAGGCTGTCTTTTTAATGAACTTTATTCCTGATTTATCTCACAGATGACAAATAACATACTATATTATTATCATAACAATCAATCAAAGAAGGAAAATGCTTTTGATTGTCAATCTCCGATAAACTACAACTAGTATACTGTTTCTGTATTCATTACCATCGTCTAGATATTATTAATAATAATAATAATAATAATAATAATAACAATAATAATGACGTATACTACTACTACTACTACTAATAATAATAATAATAGTAATAATAACAATAATAATTATAATAATAATAATAAAATTAATTGTGATACTACTACTACTACTACAATAATAATAATAATAATAATAATAATAATAATAATAATAATAATAATAATAAAACTATTAAATGCTGGATCATACTATCCCTACCTTAGCCTTTGTAGTTAAGTGTAATGTAACCAATCTCATCACTAGACATCAGCTTATTTCAGAATGCAATTAAATAAGCAAACTGCAATTTCAATGTAATGACGATAGTCTTTGTAGTTAAGTGAAATATAACCGATCTTCTCCACTCAGTTCAAAATACAATTAAGGGACCTTACTGCAATCCTGATATAAGAAACTTAGTCTTTATAGTTAAATACAATGTAACCAATCTTGATCATCGTGATAAATTGGTTTCTGAATGCAATTATAAATGTTAACTCACAGGACTTCAGATAAACTCCCAACATGCAAGATTTGATAATTTCCCTAAAATGAGTCTAGTAAACTACTACTACTACTACTACTACTACTGTAATCATCATGAATAATAATAAATGATAAAAATAATAACCTACTACTACTGCTACTACTACTACTACTACTACTACTACTGTGATCACCATCATTATCATCATCATCATAATAATAATAATAATAATAATAATAATAATAATAATAACCAATACTACTACTACTACTACTACTACTACTACTACTACTGATGCACTGGTGCTGCTCCTACTACCACTACTATTATGTACAAACAATCAACACAGTAATACTGCAACAACCATTGTACTACTACCACCACTACTACCTATAATGATAACAACAAACATACTGAATGTAAAGATAACTATAATCATTATCACCCTTATCATCCAAAAAGCAAGAGATTTTTGGATGAGAATGTATTATTCCGGATAAAACCAGTGTAAAGTAAGCTAAATACTCATACCTTGATATTCATTGTCATTTGACAATATCCCTGAAATGTGTCCAGTAAAGTTGTCAAATATGACCCTCCTTATTTCAGTAATTTGGCCAAATCCCTAAACATTTTAGGGATTTGGCCAAATCCCTGAGTGAAACAGGGATTTGGCCAAATTGCTGAACGCTTCAGGGATTTGGCCAAATCCCTGGTTTGACAGTCTTACTGTAACATATATATATATATATATATATATATATATTTATTACATATTATTTCCATTCATTACTCTCCTATTATTGCTATGAGTTTGTCCTGTTACACTTCTGCATTGTTGTAATTGCTATATGATTATGTGCAGTGCGGTACAGTCAATAAATCTACAATTATTACCTTTATCGCTTCTTCTTCTTCTTCCTTTTTGATATAGTCCTCCGTATTTTTATGTACTGTCTACCGGGCAGAAAAGCATAAAAATGTTTTCAGGAATACCTAACAGATAGTAGAAAAATAAAACGTAAAATAAACAAGAAAAACTGAAGCCAAGGGAAAATCTTTAACACTGTAATATTGTACAGAGTGTTAATATTGCGGCTTTTTAATTACGCCAGTAAATCACACAAAACAATCACAATGCACATATGAATATCAGTAGCCATTCTTAAGGAATATGTTGTATATAGAGCTAAGAAATATCAAAGATTTGAGTGGATATGAAATTCGAGGTATAAGTAAAATTATAGTAAAAGTCCTTTTTGTCAAACAGGCGGATGTTTTGACATGGGAACAAATATAAATAATTTGGATTATAGCCGGATCATGTAAAGTAAAACTCTATCAGCGTGTTCTATGATCGAAATCTGTTGGCCAATTTATTTAGGATAAGGGTACATTTTATCCGTATACCTGTGGGTATCCATGTGTCTTATGTAGTCGGATAGCTAGTGGTTAGTTAAATTAGTATTTGTACGAGTAAGATCTCTCTCTCTCTCTCTCTCTCTCTCTCTCTCTCTCTCTCTCTCTCTCTCTCTCTCTCTCTCTTAACTTAAAATCAGTAACATTTACATTTATTAGTTGAAAATCAATTTGCGAAAACATCTGACGGATGGTGGCCCGACTTCTACGAAAATAAGACCCTACTGGCCGACAGGTGTGCGGTGAAAACCTTGCAATGTATAATTTCTTGTTGGTTTTTATGTGCATCTTCATCCCAAAAAGCAAGTTTGTTCCTATGTTAAAGGAAAAACATGTAAACAATTACTCTAGTACAAATATCCACAACTCTTATTGATGTTTGCCACGGTTTGAAAATGTTCATTTCGAATACATACATACATACATACATACATACTACGTTCGTACACACAACCATTCTTACGTTACTTTATTGAATTATTCAACCATGCATTCATCCATATATCCATTCATTCAATATTTCCTCATTGATTCATGCATTCGTTCGTTCATTCATTCATTTTCTATTCTTTCATTTGTTCGTTCATTCGTTTTTAGTCTACTAATCCATACATTCATTCAATATGATAATATCATTTATTGACTGAAAATTCTCACTTACAAAATATCATGTGAAAAGAAACAACAGTTATATGATACCAATGTAAATCATCAACAGAAAAGATGAAGGTAATATACTTAATCTCATTGATCCTTTCATCTATTCTTGGCTCGCTGACACAAACAGGGGAGGTGTCAAACATTCTCAGTGACCTCTCTGATGACCCGGGATCACTGGCACATAGTAATAAGTGACCCCTTTTAAAAATCATCATTCCTACAATACTATAAGTACAATGTACCTGTCGACACTATGTGAAGTACACATGAAAAGAGAGGAAGTCACTGAGATGGGGACTAAGTAGCTCATTTGGTAAAGTGTCGGACTAGTAATCAGAAGGTCGCTGATTCGAGGGGAGGTGTCACAGTTATCAGTGTCTCCCCTTTCTGATGACCCGAAATCATTGGCACCTATAGCTAGTAGTAGTACACATGAAGAGAGGGGAAGTCACTCATTACTAGGTACCAGTGACCCCCAGGTCACTGATAAGAGTGGTAAGTGATAACTGTGAAATGCTGAAGTATCCATAAAGACTCAATTCAAGAAGAAGTGAACTTTTGGATTGAGGGTGAATTATTTTGGTAGGACACGCAAAGTTTTGCGGAGACAGGGCGCCTGCAACCCCGCAGGTCAGGTGGAGAAGAAATAGGTCAATCTCACTAAACTCTAGAGACAAGGACAAATACCCCCTCCCCCCCCCCTCCCCCAAGGTTATTACTGTGGTCACGTGGTCACCATCTCTCCCCATATTCTCCAAACCCATTATTGCCTCTATTGAGAAGGCGCAGTACCTTGGGCTGTGAAAGTAAGCACGCTCGCAACATTAAGAATTGGCGCAAAAACGTCATGGTTACAGGCAAGTGGCAGTTCACACCAGTGTCAGGTTTAACAGACAGCGAGTAGAGAGTCCTCAACCGTTGCTAGACCACGTGACATTGTCCCAGTGGGAGTTCTGTGTACATGTCTATTGATTCACAGTATCTGTCGACGACCACTCAACACACTGCTAACATTTCCATCGTTATGAACTCCTGCCTGAAAGCTTTCTCTAATTCCCAATACACGCATTTCCAAGAGGCTTTTTGATTCTCTTCCTATCTTTAAGATTTTTTCAAAAGAACTCGGTTGTGTAGCTGTCACAACCAATACATATGATCCGGAAAGATCAGATTGCTCAACCTGGAGGATATTTAAAGATTTCTGTTACGATGCATTACTTCTGAGGCAATAAGTATAACCAAAGTGCACACGCCATAGATTAATACTGCCGCCCTCCCAACATTATCGAAATGTGTGGTGATGGTCCTGATAACACATTGGTCTAAGTAGCCTAGATTTCTAGGCTGTCATACGTATTTTTCTGCTATGTTTTTTCTGTTACCAGGCACACAATACACTAGGTGGCCATAGTGGTCAATTTAGTTTACACTTATCTCACCAGGATTCAGTTTGAGTATGACCTACATCCTATAGAGATCTGAGGATCAGGTGGTGCCATTGATCTACCATACCTGGTACTACACCACACTGCTTGGTCAGCACAGGAGGGGATGTCAAATTTTTAGGGACTAGGAACCTAGTCTATGGTCTAAGGTGTTACCACAATTACCCTATCCATGCCTGTATGCCCAAACATTGACCTGGTTATTCAGATAAACCCTTGTAATCAGAGCAACTTTACAAATACTCAACAGTGAAATGTTGGTTGAAAACTAAGGGACAATTGGATAATTGGATGAGAACCATGAATGAATCAAATTACATAATTGTTATACACAATTAGTTTACTGTTGCATAAAACAGAGACCAGTGCCTGACAGTGGCAACAATAGATGGCAGCACTGAATACACTCACAAGTGCAATACTTCGCAAATATGAGATAAACAGTACCTCAAAAGTCTAGTTTTGTTGTTACGTAGCATGTACTTCGCATTACCGTTCACAGGCATACCACTCCCGTAACTAATGAGACATGTTGCTATGTTAACTCGAGTGTGGGATCATTTAGGCCGTCCAGTGTCCGAGTAAGTGGTTGTAGTTAATTTGGTCCCTTCAGGCATTAACTGTATAGAGGTGGCAGCATGATTTGAGTTTATCTTGTGGTATGCCTCAATTAATGCATGGTCATACATAAAGCCATATCGGACTTCTAACCCTTACATTTGCATGATTAGTTCGTCAAATAAAATACTATTATATTGGACGTAGTCATTTCCTTATTTGTGGTCGATATTTTCATTTGTTTGGCACTATCCATAGGCTTAATGTTATGTGTGTGTTTTTTCAGGCAGTTTGGGTGTCTAAGCGCTCTGCGCATATGCATTTATATATGAACACTATGATATATGCAACGTACCAGCTTCATTATGGGGATATTGGATTACTCTAGTTTGTGGGGACAACGTAGCTCAGTTGGTTAGGTATCGGACTAGTAATCAGAGGGTCGCTGGTTCAATTCCCGGCCAGGGCACTTTGGTCTGTCCTTTGGCAGACATATTGCCTCAGTCTACCAAGCTACAAAATGGGTACCTAGCATAGATAAGGCAGTGCTTGGAGCGTGTGCGCTTTATGCTGCCAGCTGCTCTGGAATATTCCCCGGGGGATTGAAATGGTTTCCCTGTGTACAGGCCTGCTAGGGGAGGAAGGTCGTGTGAGCGCTTCGGTGGATACAAGACTATAAACCGAATACCTTTACCTTTACCTTTACACTAGTTATGCCCCCACATGATGCACCTTAAGAACCAGACAGTAACGATTGATTTGATTATGAGGAAACAGGTGTAGGATCTAACATATGTAAAACTCATGATGACCCTATATACATGAATTAACTCAATCGCTTTCTTACACTTAAGTCTCTTTTGAGGGCCACCCCTATCCCCGAAATAGAGCATGACAGGATATGGTCACAGAGAACTTTTTAAAGTCACTTGTTACAACTTTCAACCCTCAAGAGCATGCTAAAACTTCTATATTAAGCTGCACGCCAGAGTATCGTATACTTCCTAAACTAAATATACCACTTTCTTGTAGCCATTTCCATGAAAACCGCTTTTATACTCAATTTTCTGCTGCAAGTGGAAATCTGTTTGGCTGTCACATCTAGCGTCAACACTCCATCCTACACTGCTACTCGCTGGCTGCATTTGACCCATATAGATAAGGACCTGCACGCCAGTGCAGGCCAGGTGGGTAGCGTTCTCTAGGGAGTGCGGATGACAGGAAGCATTGCTGTATCACAGTGTGGCCACACCCCCAACCGTCCGGGCCACCACGGTACCGTGGTGGCCAGGACGGTTGGTACTGTGGCCATATCCTGTAATGAGTGACTTGACAACCCATTGTGTGCATGCTCCTTATTTGTGTGTATCTAGTACTGACAGCCACTCCTTGTGTGAGTTTAATTCTAAGTTACATGCCCAATTTGGAATCATTCAGACATAGACTTTTATTTCCATAATCATGTATATATAGTTTTATATCCATATTTGAAGTCATTCATTTTCATACAATCTGGAACAATCGGGTAGAAAAGAGAAACAGCTGTCAATTGAAACGCATTCAGACATGGAATAATAAATTAGGAACATAATATAAACAAACTATAACATAATGAAATTATATACACACATATCAATAAAGCATAAAGCAAATATCAATAATTTCTCTGATCAACCTACTGAGCACATATGGAGTTGATGTTGTACGTACGGGTATTTTACAACACAAAAGGGGGAAAATTACAAAGAGAGATTTTGGATAAATACTTGTCGTCTGCCTTGTTGAACTAGTTTCACCGGTAGGTTACTCGGCAAACTCCGTGGGTGTTCGCGGTTAAAAGGGCTTGGGTGTGATAATCAATTAGCACACGCTGTTGCTGTGTGTCATTTAATTGAATAACTTCCGTTGTTAAGGCCAACAGCCTGTCACTAAGAAGTGAGTTTAGCATGACGATAAATCTTAACGGCCCTTGACCAACCAGAATCAAGAATTGTCACGGGAGGTATCATAAATATAAATGGTGCCCAATTAAACAGGGATACTGGTGCTTATACTCTCATTCTTAAATATCGCAAGAAGCTATAGCCACGTCGAGAGAGAATAACAAAAAAAAGGTTTACCTATTTTGACGTGGATAAAGCATACAACACCATTTGCATAACAAAATACTTCTATCGACTTTTTGATATTGGAATGCGAAGAAAAATGTAGAGAGAGGGTGGCATTTATGTGACACACAGGTAACTACTAACATGTGACATGTACTCCGTCTACTGTTATACAAATATGGCATCCAAGTGGTGTAACCTGATGGAATGTCTCTCCGAGGGAGGATGGTTCTCCCGAGGATGTCATATTTGTTTTATCATACCGAACAAACCCAGATTTGGTAAAATATCAATGAAAACAACAATTGATTTGCTGTATTGAATTTAGGTCAGCTGATTGAAAATGTATCGATCGCTGACGAGGTCAAGGTCACAGATGACTAATGACTCACACTTTCCCCACCAGGCGTCGCCAGTGAGGGACATGAGGGCGGTGGGACATGATCGAATGGCAAACCTCAGTAAGCCAATCACGGCTGACGATCTTCACGTGAGGCAATATATATATATATATATATATATATATGTATATATATATATATATATATATATATATATATATATATATATATATATATATATATATATATATATATATATATATATATATATATATATATATATATATACTACTATCTACCATCCTGCTATATATTAACACTTTTGATGACAGAGACGAGCAATTTACCCAATCCATTACCCAAAACCAATAGTTCCTCCAAAGCTGTTGACAGCGACTCAAAAAACCATACCTTCCTTCCTTTAGGCTGTCCTTCCACATGATTCCACACATGATAAAGATTGCTCATGCAACCCTAAATGGTCAGAATGCCCATTGTAGTCAGAGAATGGCTATGATCAGATGCTTAATGAGGGAGATTCTATGTAGTAGTTACTTTAACAAATCTGAAATATCAGGGTTTTAGTTACAAAGCTTATCTGGCTTGGTTTGAAAACATCTGATAATATAATGCTTAACTATTCAAATCTTGACAACAGACATGTGTGAATGCAAAAACGTGTTGCAGAATGCACTTATTTGGATCTTGTTCTATTTTTGGATATCATTTTAATGAATACAAAGAGAAAATGTTCCATTGGAGGCATTCTATGGTGAAACGATCTGTAAAATAAGGCATTCAAAGAATTTCTGTTGTGCATTGAATCGCGTTCTCGGTAGATATCCTTCAGTCCAAAACACCGGCTTATAACCCTAGAATAGGAGTCTATATTGGCAAGGTGTGGAGGTTGTTTCTCGCAGTTTGATACCGGGATACGAAGAGATGCCATGCTAAGCATCAATAATAAGACCGGAAATATAACCGTGTATGTCGCCTTATAGCTGCCTTACATGTACACAAAACGGAGGGCCTACAATTTACACACAGACACAGACACACACGCACACATATATATATATATATATATATATATATATATATATATATATATATATATATATATATATATATATATATATATATATATATATATATATATATATTTACCTGCCCAAATAAATACATGTATATATACATATATATATATATATATATATATATATATATATATATATATATATATATATATATATATATATATATATATATATATATATATATATATATATATATATATTTGTGTGTGTGTGTATGTGTGTGTACAACTTCTTAGGATTATTCTTCATTGAAACTATTATTGGCAATTAATAAGGTCATTGCCTAGTGAAATCATTGAAGACAAATATATAAGATGTGTGTAGCACTGAGTGACCCCACGTTTAGGGTAAATATGCAGAAAAAAGCATTGTAATTTTGGGTTTAATTTCTTTGGG
Organism: Maea johnstoni; assembly: GCA_963942565.1. Classification (NCBI taxonomy): domain Eukaryota; kingdom Metazoa; phylum Annelida; class Polychaeta; order Spionida; family Magelonidae; genus Maea; species Maea johnstoni. Next base: position 22,863,601 of record OZ012699.1, on the reverse strand, counting down.
ATTTTTTATGTGAGTTTTCACCACGTAGCTGTACATTACCATATATACAGTATGTATGAAGCCAAGTGTTTAATACAAAAACGTGAAAGGATGTCTCATAATACATCAGATGAAAGCTTATATTGTCTACTTTTCAAATGTATCTATTGCCTCCCTGAGCAACTTCATATATGCCTTTTATTAAAACTTTTAAGTCCAAAAATAGTCAATTTTACCCGCTTCTACATATGTACCCACAATGTAAGGTCACTCACAGACACAGCTTTAATATTTAATTTCACGTTTTCTCACTAGACAAGTACCTAATTAATTATCAAAAGTAATTTGAATGAGAAATATTAGTGAGAACGCCACCAAACAAGAATTTAATTGAAGAGTATTTTTTCAGTGTGTTCACTACTTCAAAAAGGTTGCCATGGAAAAGGTGCGATATCTCCTGTTGTACAACCTTTTGGTTCTGGCATCACGCAGTTTCTGAATTCTGAGATTCTTAAGCCCCTTTTACACTAGCCAAAATTTTGCTGGCAACTTGCTTGCAACGTGGTGGCAACCGATAGTTGCGGGGGATTGCCACCACATTGCCATCCGTCGCCAATGATCTCCAGGACGTTGCCATTACGTTGCCATCATCGTAACTGGTCGCCAACGCTTGGCAACTTTTTCAAACTGTTTAAAAAAGTTGCCAAGCGTTGCCATGGTCTTCAGATTGTGAATGAGTTGCCAATGAGTTGCGAGTGAGTCTCCAACTGTTGTGACAGTGTTGCAAGAGGTTGCCAATACGTCTCCACCAGGTTGCCAATACTTTACATTCGCAACCTGGTGACAATGTAGTGGTAACCTTTGGCAACTCTGTCACAACAGTTAGCAACTCAGTGGAGACCATTGGAGACCATTCGCAACCTGATGGAAATGTAGTGGCAACTTTGGCAACTCAGTCACAACAGTTGGCAACTCAGTGGAGACCATTGGAGACCATTGCCAACATGGTGGCCAATCATTTTCACACACTCAATTTAGCGCAAAGGGTTAAATGAATGCTACGGTGCTCTGGCCACGATTGGGTTGATAAAATAACCCTTATCTAATTCAGGGTGGCAAAGGGTTAAATGAATAAATTAAGGTGCTCTGGCAATGAATAGGTTAATTTAACAACTTTTAATATGTTCTTGGTGGGTAAAGAGTTAGATGTGTGGTCATCATTATTCTAAAACATATTCTGGGTTGCAAAAGGTTAATCAAATGATATTAAGGTGCATTGGTCATGAATGGGTTTACTTAACAACCTTTGATATAGTCTTTGTGGGTAAAGGGTCAAATGAATTACCATCAGGTGTTCTGGCCATGAATGGGCTAATAAAATAATCCTAAACATACTTTGGGTTGCAAAAGGTTAAATGATTGATTCAAATGTGCATTGGCCATGAATGGGGTTACTTAAGAACCTTTGATATATTCTCGGTGGATAAAGGGTTAAATGAATGATCTTTTGGTGCTCTGTCCATAATTTGGTTAATTAGATCACCCTTTACAAATTCTGGGTGGCAAAGTGTTAAATGAATGATCTTAAGGTGCATTGGCCAAAAATGGGTTAATAAAATATACTTATAGATAGCAATGATAAACTTGAACAACCCAACGTGTGTGTGTGTGTGTGTGTTAAATACAAGACCAAATATATTGCATTCACGAATTCCACCACAAGAGCGTAAATATACTGCCTCACTTTTAGACGTTATATTAGTGAGTCAAAATGTCCTTTCCTGTGCCCCCACCATGTCTCGATCCAGTATGCTAACGACTCCCCAAACTTGCCAAATGATATTTGTCTGGAAAACATAGTTCCTCAATGTCAATTCTTAATAGATGGCGTTGTAATTCAAAGATGTCGGGCAACACGATCTCCACTCCAACTACCTCGTCAGTAAAATCGTGAAATACGGCTGATGGAAAGTAATTAATGCTTTCTTGCAGACTGACTAAAATGCCCATACGGGCACATATGGCTCTGGTCAAACCCTAACCAAAAGGCACGGGCTCCTCTAAAAAGGGAGAAATCCATCCCTCGAACTAGGTTGAATATGTAGATGCCGTTTTATTTTTGAGGCTTGTAGAAGAGAAGGGTTGGTTCACTATGGGTTTTCCCTGTTTTAAATTTCAAAATAAGCAATATTTTACAAATATGCCACTTGGGTGATTGCAATATCAATTTTTATTGCACTCAGAAAAATGATATTACACGAGGCGCTTGTGCTGAGTCCAATATCATTTTTAAGAGTGCAATAGAATTTGATATTGCGTGAAACCAAAGTGCCATATTTATTCATTATATGCCTACTGCTCATTCAAATTAGATAATTTACTAATTTAAAGGAAAATGTAAGTATTATTGATATGTTTTTCCATGTCCAGGTTTTACCATTAACTATTGGGTTATGGTAAATTTCTAAGCTGTAATATATTCTTGTGTTAATTCAGTATTATCGCAATCAAAATACTATAAATACTATATAAAGTCACAGGCATTAATTTCAGAAATGTAATGATTTATTTATTTAATTTCAAAATGTGTTTTCACAATTCCCTTCCTAATCATGATTTTACAAGAAGCCCAATCTCTTCTGAGTTCCTTGTCTGAATTCACTTCTGTTGGGTTACTTTTCAAGAGTTGAAGTTGAGAATTGAGCACATGAACCTGACAACTCTGAGTATGAGTGTTGGAAAGTAATATTGCACCCCAATATCGCCTTTATAAGGTGGTAATGTGACCATGGTCTGACCATCCACAGCAGAGAATGAGCAGTAGGCAAATAATGGTATTTTGTATTGAAATTTTAAAGATGTTTCATGTTATTTGTATTTTCTTTTCGGTATTTCATCAATAAACTTTACAACAATAAACTTTACGACAATATATGTGTTTATGTATTTCTTTTCAACAAAATATGGTTAAATGCATAATAGAAAATGTAATACAGGAAACTCTGCATAATGCGGACTGATGTGGATCCTAGATTTCAGTGCGGATTAGGCAATATCCGGATTGTGCATAATCTAGATTTTGTCCAGATTATGCAAAGACTCATTATAAATCTATTATATATTATCGAAAAGATTCATTATCAAATAACCTCAATATTAGGGAAAATTATAATGATGTACATGTACACCTTAGCGGAAATGTCCTTTATTTCTTTCCCTTAAAAGTCTTTTTACCCTCTATATTAAAACACATTTTCAGGAGAAGTCAGTGGTTCCTGCTGGCTCTTTTTCACTCATTTTAGCTAGGCTTAAAATGAGATGAAGAACCAGCTCTTAACATTTCCCAACAAAAGTATTACATTAGAACAGTTATCAACACTTTAATAGATAGATAAAAATAGTATACCACTAACTAACTTCAAAAGTGTTTTTATATCGTGGCATACGCAAAGTAGATAATTTTGGAAAATGTGACCCAATATTTCTTTCAATAGAAATATTCTAAACTACTTACAATTTCGATAAAGTTATAATTGAACAGTTTATTCAATCAAATAACTTGCAAAAGTTAAAATTTGGTCAACTACTTTAAGCACATTACTGTACTCCAATCTACCTATATAAGTAGCATCATTGGCTTCAGTATGGCAAGCACAATCGATGATTGTTGCGCTTTCCCGGGCCCCTTTCGATTTTCATCAGATCGGGAGCGCGAGGGGAATGCTGATTTTGAGCGAGGGTGTATCGGTGGTTTGCCCCGATACCCTCCACTGACGTTGACCATGGCCTACCGTGTGGCCCACGGCGTTGCCAATGACTGCTTGCTGTCTCTCAACCCTGACTGAATTTGTATCTCTGCTGGGGCATGAAAGATTGATGCAATAGACTTGAAACCAAGCGGCGGATTGGTTTCCTTATCATCCACGCCTACCTACATGCACCCTAGCAGCAATTTGGCAGAAAAAATGAAAATTCGAAATTTAAGTTTCAGCGAGTTACTGCACGGCAGCGTAAGCAGGGTCTACCAACTGCAAGATCGCATTAGCATGCGATACCTTCACTACCCTAACCCCGAGAATACGCGTAGCATTAAGAAATTACGAACAAATATGTAAATTTAACTGAATGACCAAAGTTCATGGAGAATAACTAGGACGACTGCAAATGACATGAGTTTCAGCCAGTTTAACATCTCATTTATCGATTTCATATCTGTTAGCCGAGCTTTTTGAACTTTTAGTACATAAGTTAGGTAGCCCTAAGTTTGTGGTCGCAGGGATATCTCTGTGTTCTAACATTTTTTTCCTTAAAAAAATTGCCAAACGAATGTTTGGCCATAATATTCATTTTGTAATGAAGTCTTTTTAATCAAATTTTTGAAAAACAAGTCACATAGCTTTCGCATCTGCGGCACACCGGCTTGGTCTACTGCGACTGCTACAACATGCATTATCGAGCACATTTGTGGTGAAAGATCTCAATAAAAACGAAAGGAATATTTTCCAAACTTCTGTGAACAATACATGCGTATATATTGCTTCCAAAGATAATATTTGAGTTTGTGAACGATTTATGAAAGGATTTATGAAAGGACTAGGTAGAACTAAATCGAGGACATGACGAGCATCCATATTGACAGTGACGTCACTAGACTGCAAAGCATGCCGGGAACGCTCAAATCTGACTGGGATCTAAACTCAACCGATGCGAAGACGCCCACGATAGAACTAGAAATAATCATGAGTGATGTTGCAATCAGATATCTAGGTGCTTTTTTGTCAATTTGAAAATTTTCATGTTTACTATCTGCAGGGTGGGTGCTTTCTAGTTAAGTACAAATTTATAATCAATAGTTGTTGTTTTGCTTTTATTTTTGCATTTGCAACATTTGGAATTAGCCCAAAGTATGCCTTATTAGGCAGATATTACATGCACCTGGATGGTAGGGCCTTTTTGTGACTACTGTGAAAGCTTTGCCATGTCTAGAGCATCAAGTTTGATTGTAAACCCACATTAACCACATGCATTAACCAATGATTAAAGATAATTGGTTTCGCATCGTTTTTCTAGGGTTGTCCTGCCACTGAAGAATATTTCATATTTTCCTTTGAATATAACTCCATTATCATCAATTTCGTTTTTTTCACAGATCTTTAATAAATAATGCAATTTATGTCCCAAACACCTCCAAAGACATGATAGAGATGTATTGGCGACCTCTTGTAACACTGTCACAACAATTGAAGACTCACTGGCAACTCATTTACGATGCTGGAGACCAAGGCAACGCTTGGCGATTTGGCGACTTTTTCAAACAGTTTGAAAAAGTCGCCAAGGGTCTGCGTGATTTGGCAACCATTGGCGATGCATGGCAATGTACTTGCAACCTACTGGCAACGTACTGACGATCATTGACGATAAGGGCAATGTGGTGGCAACTCCGCCGCAACCATCGGTTGCCACCACGTCGCCAGCACGTTGCCAGCACAATTTCGGCTAGTGTAAAAGGGGCAGATCGGCTTGCAACTGAGAGAGCGGCCAAAATTGTTTCCCGTTAAGATTAAAACAAATGATTGACCACTTTATAAACTTTCTCAGACTTATGACCTATAAAATTCATTCTAGCGCAAAGCAATATGCAAGTTTACAATAATACATTATTTATGCACTGGAATTCAAGTTTATTTCTGTAACTGAAGGTGAATTATTTGTGGTAAAGGTATGTGATTTGCCAAGTGAGAAGAACATATGATTGAAAATAATATTTCACTTTTTTCTTATGCATTTACCCTACTTTGTTGAAAAGTGACACATAAAGACATATTATTTCATAATTTATTGATAAAATAGCTGAAAAAATTACAAATTACATGTACAATTTTTAGAATTTCACCATCGTGTTGCAACTACATTGCCACATTGCCATCGTGTTGTAACTGCGTCGCCACTTGATGTCAATGCATTGCAAGCGTTTGCCACTGCTTTGCCATGGAGTGTTCAGTGGTCTCGACGGTGTTGCCACCAGGTTGCTATATGTCTTTACCATGTGGCCACTGAGACGTCATTGAGGCGTCAGTACGTTGTAAGTCCAATTACACACACAAACTTTTTTAGACCTTTTGCAATGTCTTGGCAACGTTGTGGCAATGTGTAGGCAACTAGCGGTTGCCACCACGTCGCCAGCAAGTTGCCAGCAAAATTTCGGCTAGTGTAAAAGGGGCTTTAGCTTTCATTTGATGTATGATGCTGCTGGTTCTACCGCCGGCTGGGGTCCATCCCTCAATCTGGTCCCTAGCGGCTACACTAATATATGTATGCATGTTTGAACAGTGTAACCAAATGATGATCTCAGATGTAAAAAGATGTCTATTGAAAAACCTGAGCATTATAAAAGCAAAGGAAATCATAGCAGACAAAGTATCAATATTTGAAAATAATTGGGACCTTTTCATTACAGATCTGAGATCTGATATTCATTCTAAAAACAGCTGATATATAATATAAACATTGTACATATTATAACAATTATTACAAATATGATTTTCTTGGCTATATAGCCTTGTCACTATATGCATATATTTATTTCTATTATTCATCTCATATATATGTATTTGTAAAATTGTGAAATTACATGCTATGGAGAATAAAAATCCCTCTTGCACATGTGTACAATTTGAAATTTAAATAGATATATATGTATGCATGTGATGGAGCATTGGTAGAGGTGCAGGAAGGTCGACATCCCCGCCGTCGACAGTGTCCCACACCACAGCTTGAAACACTCCCATTTTTCTATATCCACTGTCCACAATGCCGCAGTAATCAGTTCATTTTATCCATGTAATAGTCACCTCATTCGCAATCCCACAGGGAATACGTTTTAATCCAGGTTGTGCCACGCAGAGCAAAGTGACAAAAGCCCCCACGGCGACGAAAAAGATAAAAGTCTGGACCAGTTGGGGGAGTTGCGAAGCACTCTCTAAAAGGACACGTCAATTTTGTCGTATAAGTGCCAGTCGCACTCGGTTGAGGATATGAGTTTTTATTCATGACATTCAAGGCATCTCATAGACTAAGTGGCCACTGCCATCGGCTGTCAAAAGATACAAATTGATCAGTGGCGAGCTGAGTAAATTAGTAGGGGGCCTGATGTTCGAGTTGACGTCATAATCACACCTTGTGTGAAGTGTGGTGGTGAATCACAGGTCGTATTGTTCTCTATCGATTGGCTTTGTCAAGCTTTATTGTTGTTTTTGGGGATGTGGACTTTGGATTACCGTTACCCCGTCTGCCGTTCAAGGCATAGTCGTGACTAACTAGTTGGTGGAATCCATGGTTGTAGGGAAACGGAGAACCCGGAAAAAAGCACCGACTAACCACGAGTTAGTAACTGGTAACCATATCACTCGCCCCACCCACGCACACACGTACGTACGCACGTACCTATGTATGTATGTATGTATGTATGTGTGTATGTATATATGTATGTATGTTTGTATGTTGTTATGTTTGTATGTATGTATGTATATATCTATGTGAATAAACTGTATGTATGTATGTATGTATGTATGTATGTATATTTGTATATATGTATGCATCTAAATATGCTTGTATGTAAGAATGTGTATGTATGTATGTATGTATTTAAGCATGTGTATGTGTGTATGTATTTAAGTATGTATGTATGTATGTATTTAAGTATGTATGTATGTAAGTATGTGTATGTATGTATGTTTGTATTTAAGTATGTGCATGTATGTATGTATGTATTTAAGTACTAGTATGTATGTATGTAGGTATGTATGTATGTATTTAAATATGTATGTGTGTATGTATGTAAGTATGTGTATGTATGTATGTATGTATTTACGTATGTGCATGTATGTATGTATGTATTTAAGTATGTATGAATGTATGTATGTATGTATGTATGTGGATGTACCAACCTAAAGAGAGGTTGGTACATCGCCCTCCTGCTGTGACCAAGACATCTTTCCTTTTTCCTATAGACTACGCCAAATCAAAGAAAGATATAGTCATCAACCGATGTATTCTGGCAGACTTTTCAATGTTCTTTCTCGACCTCTGACGATTCTTCATATGTATCAAAAGTATGGTATATTTAACGCATGGCTGCGATAATTACATTTGACAGGGATTCCCGAAACGTGAATCAGCGTATAGGGACACCGCGACAGGCCGATTGGTCGACTCTCGTGCTCTCTCGCGAGATTATATTAAAGGTACATGTTATTCGTATACATATCGTGTCTGTAATTGGCTATGGCAGCTTTTCACATAGACCCTAAAGACAGAGTTGATGATCTGCATTGGCGGGCATGGAACACGTCAAGGGACCAATGGTATTGCTTTAATTCAGGATAAAGGAATTCTATTATCTATAGTTATATCCCGCCATTACCATATTTGAGTGCGTCATCAATACTATGCTAGATCATTCTGATGCCATTATCACTACCTTTAGAAAGGAAACTAATAACACTAATAAATAATTTATGTTTTTGTTGTTACTCATCATTTATGGGCTAACCGTAAGTTAGTCCCGTTACTATGTCTTAACTTCGTATGTTTGTTTAAATCCGGTTCATTTTTATTATTATTATTATTATTATTATTATTATTATTATTATTATTATTATTATTATTATTATTATTATTGTTGTCGTTGTTGTTGTTGTTGTCGTTGTTGTTGTTGTTGTTGTTGTTATCATTATTATTATTATTATTATTATTATTATGTTGATGTATCGTATCTTCATGCTTATGCATATTCAATAAATATACATACATACATACAATAAGCTCTAGCGATTGGTCTCTGATTTCTGAAATGTGTATCGCCTACTTACTCTAGTAATACCTAAAATGCCACAATATGATAGAAACCTTGTTCGCCAATCCGTTCATATAGAATACATTTTCTAGCAAGAAACTTCAAGGTAAACTAATTTCTAATTGATACCATGCTAGAAATTTCGTAGCTCAATCAATCCCGGGGTCTCCCCGAAAGCCGAGTGGTCTAAGGTGTTGGAATTTACTGCTTGCTATCCCTTAAACTGCTTGGC
>OZ012699.1:22834536-22852036 GCA_963942565.1 Maea johnstoni | reverse complement strand
CATTGAACACCTGTCTACCTTGAATATTTAACGCCAATGATGTTCCGTTAGGCCACACCCAGTTTTGTAAGATAATCATACACATCCAATTCTTCATCGTATGATAGCTTCATCGTATAGTAGATGTTTTTTAATTATTAATCATATATATATATATATATATATATATATATATATATATATATATATATATATATATATATATATATATATACATATACACATATATATATATATATATATATATATATATATATATATATATATATATATATATATATATATATATATATATATATATATATATATATATATATATATATATATATATACATATATATATATATATATATATATATATATATATATATATATATATATATAAATATATATATATATATATATATATATATATATATATATATATATATATATATATATATATATATATATATATAATTAACCTTAACTTTTCTCGATGGATATCAAGGATATTCCTACCAGATACCAGCCTGACACCTTCCATTGTTCAAACAAGCATCTAGAAGGCATCCAACGATGACATGAACTGCAGCGATTTACGGTGCCGACATTTATTTCCTGCACTTAATGCGTGGGCAGCCTGCGCATAATACACGACCGCAAGCCCGACTTACACCCAGTTTCCTGGCCATGAATGCATGGATGACCTCACAACTGAACGCAGCTTTGATTTGCAAGCTAAGTAGGGCATTGATGCGCTTGGATTATCATTTTGACATGATAATCATGGGTGTTTGCACAACCAGGCATTGTCAGACGTCCGGTCGACTGGTACAGGAATTGAATGTCTGTACTGTACATTGGAACAGGAAAATAGTGGAGGTGGATCTCATAACGACAAGACACACACATCATCTAAAAAATTCAGTGAAGCTGTTTTGGCCTCATGCCAGGAAATTGTATTGTGTTGTATTGTATTGTATTGTATTGTATTGTATTGTATGTGTATTGACAAAATCGATATGATTTGAAAAATACACACGCGCAGCCCAAAAGAAACAGGGTCAGCCAAAATAAACAAGGTACGAAAGGAAATTAAATTGGAGTTTTGGAATTTCGTTTTTCGTCACTAGTCGTGACTAGCCAGTTGTAACTTGTGGAGGAAACCGGAGTACCCAGCGAAAAGCCAGCAACTCTCTCACATGCCCCAGGTCGGACAGTGGACGAGAGACAGCTAGCAGTCAGTGGCAACGTCTTAGACGACACGGCCATCAGAGCGGGTCCTCAAAAGGAGATTGAGCAAAACAGGAACAGAGAAAAGATACAAAAGAAAAAGGGTAAGTAGCATATAGGACAGTGTGGATCATCACACGTAAACTACCATTATGCGTAGAATGCGTAGGCAAGGAGAAATATTTCAAGAGGTTTAAATCCAGTAAATAAACGTGTCGGCCTATGTTTTATTCATGGTGGAATTGTCCTTTAAAGCTCCTCCGACTGCTACATATATTTACACTAATATCAGCTGACAGATAGTGGCCATTATCAATAGCTATCCGTTCGCGGGTCAAATTTAAATTTATTTTCACTCCCGTTTATTGGGAAGAGAAAATAAATTTAGATTTATTTTCACTCCCGTTTATTGGGGAGAAAAAAAAAAAATTATATTTAAATTTATTTTCTCTCCCCAATAAACGAGAGTGAAAATAAATTTAAATTTATTTTCTCTTCCATACTTGGTCCATCGTACATAACACCCGAATCTACAAAAATAAGAGGGAAATTACAAACATTCAAGTAGCAATCCCTACACGTTTCGATTGGCTACGCCACTCCATAACCTACTCCGTCGAATACATAACTCACATTATCAAGGATTGAGGCACCTGTTGCTTACACTTACGCATCCTCGACAAGTTTATTCACTGGATTATAAAGACCAGGTAGTTTCACGTTTTGTGCTTCAAATCCTTTCATGGTTGGATGTTATAGAAAGCTTACAGATGCTACAAATTAACGCCTGTTTCAAAGATAAGGAAGTTATTTTTCGCTACACTGTTTTAGTACAACGACCTTTCTCAATTACAATTAAACAGGTAGTGGTATGATAAAGGTATGATATCTGTGGGTAATCTACTGGATGTTTTCATGATATTCTACCTCTTGAGATGATCAATATACACATATGACATCCCAGTGGGGTATGACATGTGGAATGGATCCCCGAGGTATACTGTAGAATGGCTAATTTTTCCGTGAGTTCTATTTTACCGTTTTTTCCCGAATGCTTTCAAACGGGAATAAACAACACGGGAAAAATAATACAGATCAAGTCGTCACTTAATAAACACAGAGAAATCCTTGCCCTACCCATTAATATTTATTATTTACTATTTGGTATACTTAAATAAAAAATCTACATGAAATGGGAAAATTAGAAACGGAAAAAACATAAGTCCTCTCTTCGGAAATATTAGAAACGGGAACACCCCAAAATGAAAAATTAGGGAAAATTGTCAAACGGAAAAATAAGCCATTTTACAGTAATCGTTTTCCAGAGGGCAAAGCCAAAATGAAACAATTTGAGAATATGGATGAGATTAGCTGCACTAGTAAGACGACCAATGGTCCTTTTCAGCAGCATGGAAGGTTATATAGTGACGAGATGGAGACCCAGTTTTCATTGTTAAACAATCTGAATAGTTACGCAAATTAAATACTAGTATACGGTCTTCCACCAGAAATGAAACCTCTAAATCTATCAATAATATAGGTGCCAATAGAATTAGACAAACATATTTAAAAACAAAACAATTCTATTAATATTAGAAAATCAGACACCTAAATATTTGTAAGAACTATTAGTCACTCCCATGAATAGATTACAATGCAATACAGCCCTAGATAAGTTAGAGTTTGTTAAAGGACAATTCCACCATGTATACAACAGAGGCCCAAATAGTTTCTTATGGTATTCTCTACTTAAACCCAAATTCACACCAGTGCCAACCTTCATACAAGAAGTATATTGCTGTTCAAACACCTCCTAATAGACACAAAATAGAAGCACTGGGGGCGGCCATCTTGGTCAGTTAATAGCCTCTAAGCAGGCTGTTGGTGCAACTATTAGTAATTAGCAGTAAAGTAAATGCTTATGACTTAGTTGCACCAACAGCCTGCTTAGAGGCTATTAACTGGCTAAGATGACCGCCCCCAGTGCTTCTATTTTGTGTCTATTTGGAGGTGTTTGAATAGCAATATACTTCTTGTATGAAGGTTGGTATTGGTGGGAACTTGAGTTTTAGTAGAGAATACCATAGGAAACTATTTGAGCCTCTGTTTTATACATGGTGGAATTGTCCTCTAAGAAGTAGAACTAAACAAATAATGACTTGTTAGAGGAAGATCTCATGATGTTTATCAGAAAAGGGTTACGTAGAAACCATGCTTTATATGTAAACTAATGAAACAAAAAAGGTTTAAGATAGAAATTAAGAATTCATTTTAACAGTTAAACGTGTCCAAACACCAAAGTAGCCACAGTTTTCTTTTGACCTCAAATGCACAGGATATTGTACAAAAGGAGGAAACTGCAAAAGAAATGGTATTACCTGTGTTTCGTGCCAAAGGTAACAAGAAGGTGTTACTAGCCAAAAGTAACACGAATGACGGAAACCAGCTGAGTAACAATGATAAGAATTTAATAACACTAGAATAATACACCAATACCAGCAAAAGGATACACTGGTCAAGACCTATCTTAGTCAGACAGTCTTCACCATAATCCTTATGAAAGATGGTCACTCACAGAATTATATTCAGTCCATCCACTTAAATGTCCTTGTAGAGCACATTCAGTGAACAGCTTTTGTTGACCAGGTAATCTCCAAAGAGTCCACAGTCGCAAAGGCACAAAGACTGAACTCACCCCTGCCAGACAAATGTCCTACAAAGAGACCTCCTCACTCTATGTGTAATTCCCCAAGTCTGATCTCTGGGCCCAAACCATCTCCCCTTTATAGGCCAGCTTAGAGCTCAGGAACGTTGCAGAGCTCTAGAATGTTCACAGAACTGTCAATCACAAATTTTCCAACCAATGGAGTATGACTCACTCAGTTCCAGAACATTCACAGAATACTGAAAACAACTTAACCCTTTAAGTACTAACTACTACGCCCCAGAACACATGCTCAAGACACTGTAATAAATAAATAGGACAACTGTCCCCAATAACAACAGAAATGACACATTCAACTGCCAACTGGCATAACAATAACCTGGCAGATAAACCTAGAATGAAGTGGTCTAATTCACTTGATTATGACCTGGAGTGTGTGGAATCTTCTCTTTGAAACTGGAAAAATGATTACAAGTGAATTATTGGTATACTTAAGGTCTTAGGATATTCTACACCAGTGACACGTATGGAGTATTGGACAGAATAATATAATTACCCGCCAGTTTGGTGACTCTTTTCTAACATTATTATTAAATCTGCCAACAACGTCCTATTTCATAAACTTTAATCATCTGTGGTTCGAAAGCCAAAACGGTGACCAAGCATTTTCTTTATGTATTATTGTTAAGAGCATTGTCCTGATATTTTAAACAAATTTTGTTGAAAATTAAACACAGCAATTCTGACTTATACCAGTTTTATTGTAAAGATAGGTTTCCTGAATTCCATTATTTTACTCCATAACTTTAATATAACATCAAAATAATAATTTCAGCATGGCAGAACAGTATATCATGCTTTGGCAGTATCTCTTAAGGGATAAAGTCAGCAAAAAAAGGAATGGAGAATTAGATGTTCATGACATAAGCTGCATTTTCTTTTCAAAGATCTATGATTAAAGGTTCTTTTGAAAATCACAATGCTTCATTCTTTACTCATGCAGAGTTTCAGGGGAATTAAACTGCAATTTCTAAAAGCGTCGAACGATCTTACGTCAAAGTATTATGAAATATAATAACAACCGATGGTAAATTATAATAATCAGTCAATTCATTTTGTACTTTTCTTAAATTAAACACTTGCAGATAAGTAAAAAATGTGACTAATTATATATCACATCTTGGACTAAGTTAGAGACTATACTTTGATTAATGAAATCGTTCATTTTACTTTGTATTTCAGCCATGGCTAAAATCTTCACTACAACATCTCTGATTGTATTGTCAGTTTTGGTCGCTAACAACATTTGGATCATGATTTTGCAACATATTCATCATCGTCAATTCAAGAAGAGTTACAGAAACAACCCCATCATTCCCTTAAACTGTAAAGAAGTGGAAATAAATTCCTCAACGAAATATTTCCCACAAATACACAGACATGAGAGTAAACGTGTTACTGAGAAACATTGGGAATTGTCAGTGGAAGATACAAAGCTTGATTCTGTGGGGTACTACATGAATCCATCCAGACTCTGCAAAGCAGACAATATCTACATAGCATTTTTGACGTTAAGTGCCACCAATTCTTCGGAGGTACGCAATGCCTTACGTTCAACTTGGGCTGGAATCAAAGGCTACAAAGGAAGGAAATTGGTACATATCTTTGTTGTTGGAATACACCGAGATCCCAAAGTAATGACAAGGGTTTATGAAGAAAATAAAAGATATCATGATATTCTCATGTTCAACTTCACAGATAGTTACCTTGGCATGACCCATAAAACTCTTTCTACTTATAAGTGGGCTTTGCGCTATTGTACAAATGTGAAATACATAGCACGAGCCACGGATGATATTTTTCTGTCATACAAAAAGTTGTTCTTCCATATACTTCCACTTCGAGAGACGAGGATTTACTTTGGCTGTGGAGCTGACCTTCATGTTGACCTACACACTTTCCTATCAGGTGTATTCATCTTGAGCAGCATTGATGTTGTAAGAGATATGTTTCTCTTATCATGCAAGACTCCACACTTTTTCCCTGATGATGTCTATCTTGGTATTTTGGCAGAAATGCTTGGGCTGCAATCACGAGGACGCAACAGCATCTTTTGTGGACAACCTTGGAGAGGCAAAGGATACTACCACAATTATTATCCTCCTCCCGGGTTAAAGCAAGACATGTTAAGGGAAGGGAGTTACAGGTACCTGTTTCATCTCGGAAGCAGCAATACAACAGCATCAACATTACTTGAATTATGGAAGGAAATGAAACCGGCTATATTTTGACTCTTTATCTATCGATCTAGTCTATCTATTCAGTGATTGTTTGATAATAGCTTGTAGACAAATACCCAATTTCATACATAACATGTTTGTAGATTTCGAGATCTTAGGGGTATTCTTTGATTAGTTAAGTAATAGCTTGTAGACAAATATAAAAGTCTGTCTAAAACAAATTACTGTAAATCACTTAAATATAGCGGGAACAATAAAATAGCGATAATAGCGCAGTGCCCATGTGCGTTATTTTTAAGTCCCCATCTTTATTAAATTGCCCCTGCTACAGAAGGAAAGTACATTATACATATTGAAGGGCAGAACAAAAGCATAGTCATGGGGCTGCATGTGGATACTGCATGCAGCCATTAACTACTGCCTTCACAATTTGGCAGGGGCCAGAGGTCAATTATAGTGACCCCTGATCCCTAGTGTTGGCAGTAGTTGACATCACTCAGTCCAAAAGTGGATCATACTAGTATGATCCACTTTTGCTGTCCTAATTGAACTTGTTGCTGCTGCTGTTCCCGTTCGCAGACTACTCAGGAGTCTGCCCCATACACACCAGCGGCCGTTAACCGGCTTAGCACAATTTTATGATATGTAAATAGAGGCTGGTATCCTGTGTTGTGTACTGACCATGCAAGCCAGTGAGTGAAAATAAACTGGGGCTCTATAGGGGCGCTATACTTAGATCACACTATCCAGGACAGTATCGTAATTGTGCTATATAATGTTCATGCCATATTTAAGTGATTTACAGTAATTGGTAAATTCTTGTGTATTCTTTGATTCGTGATTTTGGGATGATGATCTATTCAGACATCTCAAATTACATTATTAAATTATTCAAAAGGTGGTGATCGACAAAGAGGGCGTACCTAAAAGTGTTTCCATCTAATGGAAGTCATCCTTTGTCATCTTATTTGTTTACAAAGACAAATTGGTTGAAGTTTATAGATACATACATTTGGTAATCAATAAAGTTTATTTTGATACAAAGTGGGATTACCTATGAAATACAGAGGGTTCATTTACATATGAACATTGTACGTATGCAAACGAAAATATTCATGGTAAATCGCTTATCTAAGATGATAGAATATTCATATTTCAGTTATATTGTATGTATCTAACAGGGTTAAATGATATTTCCATATTAATCTCTTGGTTCCACCTGTCCATGTGTGTATGTATGTATTTCTATTGACTGTAGTAATTAGCAACAAAATCATACAATACACCAAACATAACATATGATGAAAAAAATATTTAGAAAGGTACAACATTACTAAGGCAAAAGGGAAACAAATGAATAGTAAAAGAAATAGTTATGAGGTAATAAGTGTATAGAAAATAAGCACCATATGACTAAATGAAAAAGACACAGACATAACACTCATGTGATTAGAGGGGGGAAACTTGTACAGACGAAAGGTTTAGCTAAATAGAAGTCACGTTTATACGAATTACGGTACCATTTAAGTGTTTGCGAAGAGGTAATTTAAGTCACTAATGCCACTGTATCATAATGTTTTCAGCAGAACCCAAATTTTGTGTATGTATTTTCTACATTCATAGCTAAACGAGATCCCCGGGGGGCACTTGGGTATTTAGGGGGGCGCATACGCTCGTTATCAAAATTAAAAAATACCCCTAAAGCACTGATTTATGGCCAAAAAAGCACCCTTATTTTAATAAAAACGCTGACTTTTTCCACTATATAGACACCCTTCTTTTATCAAAACACTGACATTGGATGAACGGGAACACGTATTTTAACTTCAGATTTTATAATCCTCTGCGTGTTTAGCGGCAGCAAACTCGTAAGCCCAGTCACTTAGGGAGTCACTCGCCGAGTGACTCGGCGTCAGAACCGCGTATATTTCGTGGATTGTAAGGGGATTTTGACACCCATACTTCGTACCTGGGTACAAAAAAGTACCCTTCTTTTTACTAAATCGCGGACATGCGGAGGTCTTAAAAAAGACCCCTTCCTCCGCGAAATACGTAACGCGGGAGCGGTCCCCCTCTGTACCTGAGTGCCCCCCCCCCCCCCCCCCCCCCCCCCCCCCCCCCGGGAACCAGATATCCCACTTGTTGACTATTAGAGCTTCCTGGGATGATTGAAACAATATGTATCAACTATAAGAACAGCATTCCGTGGATGCTTTAAGCTAAAATGGCATCCCTGAGATGATAATATACAATCCTTTTTTTGGAACAAGGTAAAGTGAATGGCCTGCAGGTATAGTTTTGTCTCCGTGCCTACCGTATCTTTGCACTTTACTAAAACTCAAATTACAGTAGCAAAGATTTTCCAGAAAACTACACGGGGAAAGTAGATGTATACGCCTACAATCATGATGTAATACCAAAGGATCAAAGCGAGCCATTCTGTTTCTAATTGTTAGTTATTTTTTGTAACAAAATTGCCTTTTAACCATTGCTTTCCCCAAATTAAAAGAATCCATATGTATTTTGTTGAAATCATATTCCATAGATAAAGAAATGGCTTAAACATTCATAATTGGAGTACATTATACAAATATGACATCCCGTTGGGGATACCCTGATGGAATGTCTCCCGAGGGAGGATGGTTTAGCCCTTGGGAAAACCATCCTCCCGGATATGAATATGACATCCCACCGGGATGTCATATTTGATTTATTATACCGAACAAACCTCTATTTGGTAAAATATCAATGAGAACAACAATTCGCTGACCCTATCAATAATCAAATGACTGCGGCCTAACAGCTTACCGAAGTATCCCATCCTATAGACCCCCAATTGAGAACATGCACGCTTATATATCAATTAAATAAGATTGAATCTTCACTTTCCGGGTCTTACCATTCTTCACCCTTAGTTATACTGTGCAGCAGTTCCTTTCCTAGCGTAGAATCTAGTTTAATCAAGAATTCCATGTTGCAACTGACAACTGTTAAGTTAGCCAATCACGGCTTACGATCTTCAAGTGAGGTATAATAAAAAGGATTGTAATGGTTGCTGATATGCCAACCCAAAAAGAAACTTTGTAACAGAATGCTATGGTATCCTTCTAAGAATTCTGAAAATTCCAACTTTAAATAGAAAGATATCGGTCAAAATCTTCATTACCTAAAGACCAAATAAATAATTTTGAACAGCCGGTAAACACTTATGATAAGAGTATCATCAACATAAATAGTAAAGGGACTAACAAACTTTGTAAAGGACAAAGTAGCTCAGTTGGTTAGGTGTCGGACTAGTAATCAGTAGGTCGCTGGTTCAATTTAGTCTACTAGCCAGCCCTATATGCCAAGTATGTGAACCTTGCAATGTTGATTCCTGCATGGTCTTATGATGGAAATGCAATGTACATACCCTAAGAACAACGAAACTGCCGGATGCTAATTTCCAAGTGTTGGGCAATTTTTTTATCAACCTAAATACTATTTGGTGCAAATGACCTCTCAGGATTGCAAAAAATGGTCACAATTATAGGGGTAGGGGTAACATTTTTTATCATAACTTCTGTTATATTGGTTTATTTTCAACAAATGAGGCATCACCATGTACAACTTTTAATTTCGCAGGAATTAAAACCAGCCACATTCTGATTGGTCACTTGTGAAGGGTCATTTGGGGTAGACAAAGGTCAAAAAGGTCACGAGGCTGAAAACCTGCAGTATTATGATCCTGAAATAGAGGGTTTTTGGTAACATTTTCGATCATATTCCACGTTATGCATAACCAACTTCCATAAATGAAATATCCAAATGTGTAAAATTTCTATCTGCACTTTTTTAAAATACACATGTTCTGATTCATCAATACTAAGAGGTCATTTAAGGGTCAACTAAGGTCAAAAAGGTCATGAAAATGTTGTGAAAATGGGTAGAAATTGGCTGTATTGGTATAGTACAGTAGCCAGCCACCCATTTTGGGGATTCAGGTTAACCCAAGAGTAAGAAAAGTTCCGTTGGTATCATGTTTTAGGCCCACACTTTGGGCATGCCGCAAGGGTGGATGTAGCCTTCAGAAGTGGTGCACATCTTTTTTTATGGGGTCATGTCTTGAATACCCCTATATACGTAAAAAGGCCTCACGATGGTCAAAATAATATGTATAGGGATAGTGAAGGCACTTTAAAACACTCATAACTCTTAAACCAAACTTAAACTTAAGCTTAAACCAAACATAAGGATGAGTGTTTGATATCAAAATGTTAGTATGAAAGAGAAGTATCTTTTGAAATACTAAACAAATGACTAACTCTATCCCATGATGTAATAAAGGTCATTCAAGGTCAAAATGGCTGCCAAATCAAGAATCTGGGATTTTCCCATATTCTATAGTTTCCATTTATAAACATCTCTGTTTTTTGGAAGATAAGTATTTCATTTCTGAAGCCACTTTTTCTGAAGGAATGCTCTTTATTAGTTGTTGAACATTTTAGAAAGTTCATTGACTAGATCGAGTTTTAAGTCCAATTTTGAGCTTTAAGGTACAAAGTAGGGTACCAAGTCCACATGGAGACCCCAAAAAGTTCATAAAATGATAAAAATTTGAAAACCAAAATGACCGTATATTAAGTTCTACAAGTCGGAAGGGAGCATATGATGCACCAAAATGTCAGGTTAAATTTTCCCCTCAATCTGGAAGATGATGGTAAAATAATACTAAAATTAAGGGGTCGTTGAAGGTCAAATAAAGGTCAAAATGTCATTTTTTCTCTAAAAAAAATCTAATTTTGGTGAGGTGATTCCTATGAAGTAGTTGTGTTTTGCCATAATATAATTTCCAAACCAGGTTACCACAATAATTGACTGATAAATAATCTCAAATATGGTCCAACAATACATTTTTACCATTTACCAGTGAAAATGAAGTAGTTTTAAGGCAATATGGAGGAGTAGAATGTGGCATTTGGCTATTCCATGCTTAAATAAAGTGTTTGGGGACAGGTTGTGAGAAAGTGCTCGTTACAGGACCACTGTTTAGGTCATGAAAGTTGTGAACACCAAACATTATAGGCAGTGTTTGGTATCAAAATGTTTGTTGTAAGACAATCTTTCCATTTCATGCAACAAACCTAGGGTAGGGTATTCTGTTGTGAAAATAGAGGTCATTCAAGGTCAATTAACCCCAATTTCAAGATTTAAGGCATTTTGTCTTTGATTTTTCCATTTAGCAGCTTATGAAATGCTCCTGGGATACATACTTTATCCTGGAAATATTTTTAGGTGAGAAATATCTTTAAAAGGGATTCTGAGACATTTTTAAGTCATTTCAAGACCCAGTCAGGACCAATCTGCAACATTCTGGGACCAAAATGCCCAAAATGTCTGATTATGGGTGCACTTAAATATTTAAGTAAAGCAGCAGAAAGTTGAAATAACAAATCGAGTCATATCTTATGGTATGTCAGCTTTTATTTTCAATGGGGAGAATAAGCCTTTAAACTTGCCTATTGTGTATGTCATGTAAGATTATAAAGGCAGTGTAAAATATAACTGAGATTTAAGGAAAAATGAAGGTCAAATAAAGGTCGTAACGTCCTTTTTCTCTAGAAAATCCAAATTTTGATGAAGAAATATTGATGAAGTAGTTCTGTTTTATCATTACAATTAATTTCCTAACCACGTCACCACAATAATTGACAGACAGAATACCTTAAATATTTTTTACCAATACATTTTCACCCTTTACCTGTGAAAATGAAGTAGTTTAAAGTTAATATGCAGATGTTGAATGGGCTATTGGACATTTCATGCCTGTATTAAGTGTTTAAGATCGAGTTGTGAGAAAATGGGAGTATGGGACCACAGTTTAAGTCATAAATGTTGTGAGCATTAAACAGTATGGGCATTGTTTGGTATCAAAATGCTTGTTGTAAGACAATCTTTCCATTTCATGCAATCAACCTAGGGTAAGGTATTCTGTTGTGATATTAGAGGCCATTCAAGGTCAAAGTAACCACAATTTTATGATTAAAGACATTTTGTCATTGAATTTTCCATTGAGCAGCTTATCAAATTCTCCTGGAATGCATATTTTATCCTGCGAATATTTTAGGTGAGGTACTTCAAGACAAAGTCTGGGTCAATCTTGAATATTTAGGGGCCAAAATGACAAAACGCCTGATTACGGGTGCATCCAAATATAAGTGAATCAGCAGAAAGTTGACAACAGATCCATGTCTTATGGTATACCAGCTTTCATTTTCACTGGGTGAAATATGCATTTTTACTTGCCTATCATGTTTTTCCCATACAGGTAAAGGTAGTGTAAAATATTACTGAGATTTAAGGAAATAATGCAGGTCAAACCAAGGTCAAAAGGTCAAATAGAGTGTTCATAACTTTGTAGCAAATATCTGTAATACCGCACGTGCATCTTGTTCAAATGAGTAATTTTTATTCACCTGAAAGGAATATTTGACAATCGTGAACTAAAGAAGCCGTTATATAGTTTACAACTCCAGGATATTTTCTAGAAGCAACTTCAGAATTGTTCTAAGAAACAAGGTCAATATTGACTTTCAGTGTCATTCATATCCCATACACCAAACTTTATGCACAATGTTCAAAATGCTTGTTGCATTTTAAGTTTAAAGTCAGTGCAAAATATAGAAAGTGTAAAAGTTTAAGGTCAAACTAAGGTCGAAAAGAGTAGTTGCGACTCTGAAGCAAATATCTCAATGCTGTAGTTACACTTGGGTAAAAAAAGCCAGGGTCTTTCTTCACCTAAAAGGAATATTTTGCAATCATGAAGTGCAGGAATTGAGGTAGTTTAAAACTACATTAACATTACACAATGAAATAAGTTGCTTTTGAGTGTATTTCGAGTTCGAGGACTAACGTTTTATTTTTAGCCAGGAGTAAAAATTATTGATGTTTTCTTGTGAAATAAAATATGCAGAAAAAAATAAGATAGGCGGTACTAGTATATAATCCTCAAAATCAAATCTACTGCCCAATCTAGATCATAACATGGCAGATTGGTAGACCAAGTAGAAGAAAATCTGATAGGGGATTTAGTATTGAATTTCCCCCAAAACATCATATCAAATGCCAAAAGATTCCTTTAAAATTTCGCAGAGTTTTACAGAGGGAAATGTACCTCAAATTTTCAGATTTTGACTGCCAACTAATTTGATACTTCATGTATACCTCATCAGAAGACCTTTTAGGTAATATACTGAGTTTTTATAGGCTGAATAGTCAAATAAACGCAGGATAGAGGAAAAAACTGGGCCAAAATAATAAACTCTATTTACTAACCTTACATATGTCTGCACCAAACATTGAGTACATTGTAAGCCTTTAGATGACAAATGTGAATTCAAAACGTTCTACATTACTTTGAAGTTGTTTGATGGAAGATAGCCAAAATATCATGAATTAAAGTAAACAAATACGTATCACAAATTTCATGTAATCTTATAAAAAAACTAGGTATGTATCTGTCAGTTCTGTAGTGTTGCAATTTTTAAAATAACATTTTTAGTAACAATAGAGTAAGAAATATAGTTTTATTGACATTATTGATAACCTTTTTGAAAATGTGACTCAACTGAAATGGTACAAGTTATCCTTTGACCAAAGGATGGCAGTTTCTTCGGAGGGGTGTTTTTCCCACAATCAACATATCTGATTTAACATGATATATAGCTTTAATGTCAATCATGTGTTGCATTCAGGTTGCATTCATCAAGAGGCACTCTGTAAGCAGACTAATCATTATGTATTCACGATTGGTCAAGACCACCCATAATGTAACTAAAACAATCTCTTTACTGCATAAATGTTTTTTAAGGATAAAATGTTACTTCCCAATAACGTAAGGCCTAAAATAGTTGTTTGTTTCCTGTAACCCCTACCCTAACAAGTTCTCATTAAAAAAATCCCTACCCTAAAGTTTTTCCGCCCTCCCAACTCCCAATCAATGCAAAACATGCATAAAAAGCACATTTTTTACCAAAAAAATAATGCATCAAAAATATTTTTTTCCAACCTACCTACCCTATTTTTTTCTGACTGTTACAGGAAACAAACAATATTTTTTTCTTGGCCTAAGCATTGTAATGGACAATTGAATACATCATGAAGTGTGGGTTACTTTTACCTTTATTGAACTGGAAAAGAACAACTGAGCAACATGGCCTAGGAAGGTTCCTAGAAACGCAAAACTGTAACATTGTCAAGACTTTCTTACTAACTTTGGCCCATGATGTTTGTAGATCATTAATTCTTTGATCTTAACAGTGACCTGATGCTAGCCATTTATAGCAACCTGTCTTAAAACACTTATCAAAGACAGGAACTTGTCATATGCCAAGTTATTCACTTCAAATCTAACTTTTTTATTATCCCTAAAAACGTGTAGATGGTATCAGTGAACCTCATTTTGAATAATTCATTTGCTGATTTTAAGGTAACTTTGGATGAAATTACATAATGACGAAATAAAAGTGTTATATCTTATGACCTTTATATGACATCTACCAATCTTTTTATTCTGATAATAATTTAACTTAATGTGATAATAATTTCTGATAATCATTTAATCTTCCATATTGCATAATTGGGATATTATGTTCCAATATATTCTTTATTTCCAGTTGTATAACTTATATTGTTTTTGTACTGAATTTCCATTATAAGCTACCAGTTATTTCTTTGGGGGGGGGGGGGGGGGTTGGATGCATATCCCCATCTGTACCTCAGAGTTGAATAAATATAATTTGAGGTTAAAGTCGTTAACATTTCCAATATGTTGAACAATATTAACAAAAGGCATTTCTTCTGAAAAGTGGCTACAGAATAGAAATAGTTTCCAAATCAAAACACAAATAATTTGAAAAAACTGTATTCTTGATATGATTAATTTTGACTTTGACTGACTTACATCTTTCATAAAGGATTATAAACCCACCCCTATCCCTATGTTGACCATTGCAAATGATACATGTAGTCCAGACCAAGATTTGATACCAAACACTAAAACCCTTATTATTGGCGTATGATAATTTTTGTGGTTAAACTAACTCCTGAAATAGGGTCTTTTTCCCGATCTTTTTGCCAGTTTGAATTCCAATATGGCCACCAGTTGCCATGGCAACCAATTTAGAAGTGTACTAATATTTTCTATCTGTTATGCTGCGCCCCTTTCAACTCTTGCTGTTCCACTGCCAGCTGACATAACTGTTAATATTATTGAATGGAATATGATATGCATTCATTTGTTTCATTAACAATAGCTCGTGGAGGTCATATTTTTGTGTAATAAGCTTAATCTTAAGTACAGCAGCTTGGTTATCACCTTGAAATCCCATTTAGATGCCCCCTGATGATAACATTTATTGCAGAATTAGGTTCTGCACCCCTGAAAACCTACTTATAGACACCACAATCATGTTTCTAGCTAATCTGGATGCTTAAATATGCAGAAATATAGCTTTCAGTAGTGGCCATTTTGAATTCCAATATGGCCACCAGTTGCCATGGCAACCACTGTAAAAATGTATTCAGGTTACAATGTTCTAAATGTGGTTACTAAGTCTGTGTTTAACTTTGACAATTCGAAGAAACATAGGCCCAGTTCACTAAAAGCATCTTTATCCCTTAAGTGTTCCATATGCATTTGTTTCATTAACAATAGCTTTGGAGATCAGATTTTGTGTAATAAGCTTAATTTCAAGTATAACAGCTTGGTTCCGATCTTGAAATCCAATTTAAATGCCATCTGATTATAACAGCTATTTCAGAATTAAGTTCTGCACCCCTAAAAAACTACTTGTAGACACCAAGGTCCTAGTTCTAGCTATTCTGTATGCTTGAATATGCAGAAATGTAGCTTTTGGTAGTGCTTATTTCGAATTTCAATATGGCTGCCAGTTGCCATGGCAACCACTGTAAAAATGTATTCAGGTAACAATGTCGTAAATGTGTTGTATAAACGATTAGCAGATCAAAATGTTGCACATTTTTATACAGCATGTATAGAGTTTTTGTATTACTTGAGATACAATACAGAATAACTATCTATAACAATGTTTTCTGAGCCTTAAATCAGCACAATATCAAGCAACATGGTCATATTTTAAAGCCGTCAAATTTTTTATCCGTAGAATTTTTAATTTTTTTCAACCTAAAATATGATTCTTTACTGTCCATTTTACCAAGAAATGCATTTTTACTGAAAAAAATATCAACTTATTTTTGGGGAAAAAATTTGCTTTCTTTTGAAATGCAAATGGCGTTAGCCGATTGTCAGCTTCGTGACCTTTTTGACCTCTGTTGACCCTAAATGACCTTTCAGAATTGACCAATCAAAAGGTGGCTGGTCTTAAAATTTGCGGAATGAAAAGTTGCAAATGTAGATGCCTCATTTGTTGAAATTGCCCCAAAATAACTGAAGTTATAATAAAAAGTCTTACCCCCACCCCCATATTTTAACCAAATTTGGCCACCTGAGGGATTCAGTATACCATATGGCTATAGGGGTGATAAAAAAATTGCCCAACACTTGGAGATTAGCATCCGGCAGTTTCTACCACCTGAGGATCTCTATATTGCATTTCTAACATAAAACCATGCAGGAATCAACATTGCAAGGTTCACCTTTTTGGCTAGTAGACTAATTCCCGGCCGGGGCACTTTGGTCGGTGCTTTGGCAAGACAGTTTATTCCATATTGCTTCAGTCTACCCAGCTGCAAAATGGGTACCTAGCATAAATAAGGCAGTGCTTAGAGCTTGTGCGCTATATGCTGCCAACTGCTCTAGAATATCCTTAGGGGGATTGAAATGGTTTCCGTGTGTACAGGCCTGCTAGGGTAGGAAGGTCGTGTGAGCGCTTCGGTGGATACAAGACTATAAACCGAATACCTTTGTATAAACTCTTGAATAGCAACAAGGAAAACATTTGTTCTGAACTGGTATTGAAATGGAATAAAAATTACTATTTCCTAGTATATAGGCCTGCTAGGGAAGAAGGTCGTGTGAGGGCTTCCGTGGATACAAGACTATAAACCGAATACCTGTTACCTATATATATATATATATATATATATATATATATATATATATATATATATATATATATATATATATATATATATATATATATATATATATATATATATATATTTATATATATATATATTTATATATATATATATATATATATATATATATATATATATATATATATATATATATATATATATATATATATATATATACGTATATATGTATATATATGTATATGTATATAAAATTGTGTATATATATATAGTATATCATATATATATATATATATATATATATATATATATATATATATAT
>OZ012699.1:22811434-22834336 GCA_963942565.1 Maea johnstoni | reverse complement strand
ACACGGAACTCTCTTCATCTAGAATGCAGCATACCGCACTTTCCAATGTAGTGGGAAAGGACTTACTTCATCAGAGACATAAAGCTGCCTAGAATCAAGTTCATGGATGTAAAAATCTTGCTTGACCTGGTTCTTCTGCAGGTAGCAAAGGATTCCTTCAAACGCGTAACGCTTCGAATGCTGAGACTACCACCAAAAGTACAAGGACTCAAAGATGTTTGAAAACCATCTAAACACTGACATACTGATATTCATCGGGTAGGTCTCGCTGAGTACCCTCAGATGAGTACCCATCTGTCACGATATCAGTGATTTTTAATTTTTTGTGCATAATTTAGTATAAGCAAAATTAGCCATCAGCAGCATATGGGTTAACACTTCCAATCCCGAGGCTTATTTCGTCCAAAGCACCAACTTAACCATGTCATATTGGTTTTCATGAAATAGCTCTTGCTGAGAGCTCTCAGATGAGTACCCATGTGCCAGGGTTTCAGTCAATTTTCAGGTCTTTAGCATCATTTCGTTTTAGCCAAATTAGCCACCAGCAGCATATGGGATAACAGTATACACATATGCCATGCCAGTGTGGGTATCCTGATGGAATGTCTCCCAGAGGGAAGATGGGTATGGTTTTCCCCGATGGTGGAGCCCGAGGGAAAACCATCCTCCCGAGGGGAGACATTCCGTCAGAATACCCACACTGGCATGGCATATTTGTTTTATTATACCGAAAAAACCCCACATTGGTAAAATATCAATGAAAACAACAATGACTGTCGGTAGATCCAGTGAGAACGGTGGACATTTTGCCGGTGGACATTTCGCCGGTGGACATGATGGAATGGCCAATCACAGCTTACGATTTTCACGTGAGGTATAATAAAACAGAATGTCCACATAGGCCCTACCTCACAGGTCAGTGGTGACATGATTTAAGAACAGGCTGAAAGTCAGAAGGTATACATGAGGGGCATAACAGGTTAATCTAGATCATTCCAAATCTGTTTTGAGAACTTTCAAACTAAAGTGCTGGGATATGAGGCAAAATGAAAATAAAAGGCAGTTATAGACGTTTTCTCAAAAGCTGAATAATTTGACGAATGTGATTATGAGCAGATTGTGATAAGGGCCCAGTGCGAATTTGCATCATAACAGGAATGTGGAAATTTGCAGATTCCAATGAGTGACAGCGAGCAATCAGTGGCAACACTTTAGACATTTCAGCAGTCAGGAAAGCCTGAGTGTTGAATATATATGAAGAAAATTACGAACGATAATGATAGTGATTATCTCATATTTGTAACTTCAGACGTTTCTGTCCCATTGACTTTTAGTAGGAAATTAAGAAATAAAGCTTAGATATATTGATTAATCAAGCTCTTTCCATTTTTTCTCTTGTATTTAACCCAAGATATGACTGCAGGGTTGAATGTCACTTACTTCTCATCAATAACTCAAAATCCAACCAGACGCTTTGCTCATTGTCTGTGTACTGTATATGAGGCTACTCTGTAATCCTATTCCTTTGCTAAACCTCTGAGAATAACTGGGTCAAGGCCCGGGGGGGGGGGGGGGGGCACTCAGGTACAGAGGGGGGCCGCACCTGCGTTACATATTTCGCGGAAGAAGGGGTATTTTTTTAAGACCTCCGCATGTCCGCGATTTTGTAAAAGAAGGGTACTTTTTTGTACAAAATCCCCTTACAATCCACGAAATATACGCGGCTCTGATGCCGAGTGACTCCCGAAGTGACTGGGCAGCCGAGTTTGCTGCCGCCACTTGCTGCCACTTAACACGCAGAGGATTATAAAATCTTGAGTTAAAATATGTATTCCCATTCATCCAATGTCAGTGTTTTGATAAAAGAAGGGGTGTTTATTTAGTGGAAAAAAATCAGCATTTTATTAAAATAAGGGTACTTTTTTGGCCAGAAATCAGTGCTTTAGGGGTATTTTTAAATTTTGATAACGAGCGTATGCGCCCCCCCTAAATACCCAAGTGCCCCCGTCCCCCGGGGTTCTGGACAGTACCTTATTGACAATGAAGGACCTCAAAATATGATAATGTGACCATTCCGTCTTATTGCTGTATACATAGACATATATTTATGTATACATATATGTATGTATGTATGTATGAATGTATATGTACACACACATATATTATGTATATATATATATATATATATATATATATATATATATATATATATATATATATATATATATTTATATATATATATATATATATATATATATATATATATATATATATATATATATATATATATATATATATATATACATACATATATATATGATATATGCTGCCTTAGCACTGGAAAGTTTTTTTTCAGGAAACTGCAGTCAGATAAGCCTGGTGAAGGACTATCAAATAAAAATGACTATCGTCACTTTTATTATTACTATTATCCCTTGTGCTCCTGAATTGCTAACAGTAACCTACCCTGCAAACTGCATTGTTTTTTGTCCCCGGGGACACAATTGACCATTGAGGACTTTAGAGGCACAACTTGAACTTTGAGATCCCCGAACTTGCCATATATCTGAATGAAGTTGTTGGGGGATCTTTAAAATGGAGCTGATTTGGGTCATGTACAGACTTTCTGGGGGGTCCCATAGACTAACTCAGCTGAAATGTCATTAGCAGGTCAGTAAGTGCAAATGGATATTCCCTGGAAACGCACAGCAGCTAAGTTACTGTCACCTGGAAATTACTCAGTTCAGCAGGACCAGGGTTATTAGAATCAACATCATCATTATTATTACTATTATTATTATTATTATCATTATCAAATCTAATGTGCTTTTATTAGAAAGACAAAGTCACACATCTATGGGGCAATCTGGAGATTTATTGAGGAGAAAGGATTATACAGAAGAAAGAAATATTGACAAAGATATTGGGTTGGATACCATTAAGAGGCAATGGTATTAGTATCAGAATCACCTCAAAAGTACCCTACCATATTGCTTCATTCCTTAAAGGTACTCTTATTGACACTCACAACTGTGAAGTTATCGTATATAAGGGATTATCCAAGATCCTTAACATGACAATTCGCGACAAAATTTCTAAGGTAATAAAATAATAAAGTACCATTAACAGTACCATCAAGGTACTGTATCATTACATTGATACCGATAGCATAGCATACTGTTTCGTTCTTAGAGGTATTTCCATCCCTACAAAGATATACTTAGCAGAGTCCAATCTCTATATTTGATGCAAGGCATTGGGTAAATATACAGGAAGAGATAAAGATTCTATAAACTCTGTAAAGTACATGTAGATATGAATTACATTTTGTACAGCCTTTTAATGCGACTTATGGCATAGGTCTACCTATTCCAGAGTAGTAGGATGTATATGAACCCTTATGTAAGCTTAGACAATGTAAAACATATACAGGTGAACTTGGATATGACAGACTCAATGGGACCAGGAAAATTGGTCCGTCATATGCAAAATCCGTCGTATACATATGACGAATACTTGGTATGCATCGGACTGGGACCAACCATACAGTCCGTCATATGCAAAAATCTGTCATACAGTGGTCCATCATATCCAGTTTCACCTGTACTGCGACACAAAAAAGCATAATGCCTGAATCTGTTCTTCCAATCTTGTCCTTGTGAGAAATACATATATATATATAGATGTCTGAATTTGAGCACAAATCATTTCATTAAGTACCTGCATGTTCCCTCAGAATTGTGTTGAAAAGTTGGCCAATCATTCTCTCAGTTCCCTCAAAATGTACCAGCCTGATAGTTAAATGTGATCATGATAGAAAACATTACATTAGGAATTTTGTTTTTTGTCACTTTTTCTGACATATTAATAGGGCTAAATCGTGACTAGCCAGTTGTGACTGGTGGAGGAAACGAGAGTACCCGGCAAAAACCACTGCCTAACCCCAAGTCACTGGCAACTTTCTCACATACCCTGGGTGGTATTCCAACCTGTACTTTTCTAATAATGATTTAATTAGAAAGTTTCCCATAATATTCAAACTGGTTTTTGCATACAGCCCACCAAAAATTGTAAGTGAAAATCACTCACTCGTGCAAGATACCTCCTCTTTCCATCCACTTGTGATGGAACCTCTATGTCCATAACCCTCCTAGCATTGGCTCCTCTGTTAGGAGCTGAATAGCTACATTTTTCTTAGAGCTGCACTCACCACCATTTTGACTCGTGAGCTCATGAGCTCGTGGATGTGCAGTTTCTTAAATAAATTTTCATTATTCAGCCCACCAATTAAGAAAGAAATACTTACCGGTGGAGAATTGCGAACATTTGTTGTATAACGCTCAACACTGCCTTTATACATTAGGGATTGTAAACAAAACATGACAGCGATAAGCAGTAATAAGAAAGTTTGTGTAAGTTGTTCTGCGTTACGTTTGTGCTCCAAACATAGACAAGTTCGCGAGTTGAAGACTTCAGCTCGAGCTCGGCTCGCCTGCCCTAGTGCTCGAGCCACTCGAGTTTGTGAGTGGTGAGTGCAGCTCTAATTTTTCTTCTTATTTGTGAACCCTGATTCGTCTACTCATCATAAGCTTGTTAGTATTAAATCCCAGCACATTCATGGAAACCTTTGGCTCCTACCTCCACAATGTTGGAAGCTGGATTGCACCATTTTTTTCTTATTCATGAACCCTAACAGTCCAGGGACTTAGCCAGGACCCGTCCTGCTTGTCTTTTGGACAGGCAGTTTGCAGAAAACCTCCCTTTTGGAAAGGCAAAAACTTCTATAAAGAATATTCAATTTTGTGAGTTTTTATATAACAAACATGTTTCCTAGGACATAGCTGAAGTGTAAATTGCCCTCTTTGCCAAAATAGGCTACAGAATGTAGTTGGTATAAGGATTTGAAGTAGATGAGTAGCTAAATCTGGACTGGCAGAAATGTTGGTATTGCTGTTTTGGACAGGCATTTTCAAAATCCTAGCTAAGATTCTGCATCCCTTAGAAAACTAGTTTTGGAATTCATACATTATTGGAAGTATTTGGGATAAGAATTTTAAGAAGCATAGATGGACAAAATATTTGAAGAGGTATTTTTGGTATACCTCTGAAAGACATAGAAGTTCAGTTGCCTGATTAAAAAACATCTTGACTTATTTGACAATTTTGATAACTTTTGACCATTGCATTTTATAGAATACATTTGGAGTAATGCTGATAAGAGCTCATCCAACTATTCCTAAAATTATAATATTTTGTGGTTAATGTCATCATTTTGAATATCCTGGCTAAGACCCTGCCTGACACATCTACTCATCATAACCAACACATTTATGGAAGCCTTTGGCTCCTGCCTGTATAATATTAGGAGCTGGATGCAGGGACTTAGCCAAAATTTTCATTTATAACAGGGTGTCCAAGATTTCAAGAATTTAGGATGTCCAAAGTCGCTGATTGAAGAAGTAAAAATCATTACACTGATTATGTACAATAAAAAATTAAGTAAATATACACTTGATTCTTCAAGAAATATCTTTGTTGCTATTTTGAAGTTAAACTTTTTAGATATTCATCTTGAAATAAGTATCTATTAAAAAAACATTTACCAAAATCTAGGGTGTCTTTTTACCTAAAATCAGTTATTTTTCATGAACCAGGGAGTCCAGAGGACACCCAGACACCCTGCTGGCTAATAAAGACCCTGGCTGGATAGCTAAATCTTTTTTACTTATTTGTGAACCCTGACCAGGGACTTAGCCAGGATTTTCATAACAAGGTGTCCAAAATGGGATTTCAATAATATAGGGTGTCCAAAATCCCTGATTGAAAAAGTAAAAATCATTACACTGATTAGGTACATTAACAAATAATTAAAGTAATAATATACTTAATGCTTCAAGAAATGTCTTTGTTATTATTTTGAAATCAAACTTTTTAGAAATTTAACTTGGAATTGGTAGTTATAAAAAACACATACCACATAAAGGGTGTCTTTTTACCTAAAATCAGGTATTTTTCATGAACCAGGGAGTCCAAAAGACACCCACACACCCTGCTGGCTAAGACCATGGCTGGATAGCTACATCTGTTTTACTTATTTGTGAACCCTGACCCAGGGGCTTAGCTGCCTATGTGTCCAGCGTGTCATTTGGACACCCAGAACACTGTTATTTGGCAGTTTGGACACCCAAAAGTTTATGTCAGAATTTGCCGATGATGACTTTTCTAAGAAGATAGATGTAGAAGCTGTAATGTCACTTTTATAAGACACAAAGCAGTTACTGGCATAAAAAAGCAAAATATGTAAATATATAGGGTTTATTCTATTAGTAGTACATGTATGTACTTTTTACCACACTTTGGACACACAAAAGTCTATGAAACCTCTATTTGGACACCCTGTTTATAAAAATTGGCTAAGACCATGCCCTAACCCACCTACTCATCATATGCCTCAGCTTCCTCCTTTACAGGTACACTTGACCAGTCTTCATTCAGACCTGCTTGCTTCAGGGGAACGGCTTCCTCAACACTCCCCATACCCTGCTCATCATAATCATAACTTTCCTCTTTAATAGATATGCACCTCCAATCCGGACCTTCGGCCAAGACAGTCGGTTTTCTAGGCAAGCTCTGATAAGTGTATTGTGTACCATCCACAACGCCCTCCATGTCTTCAGGCATCTCCTGTTTAACGGAGACACTCAGCCACTCTACTCCAGATCCCGCTGGATTCATAGCAAGTGATGTCTCGTGTACACTGTCAGGAACATAAGGTGCCTGCTGTTCATTTACTAGTTCTCCCGGTTCATTCCTCCAGTTCTCATCAAGTTCTGCTGAGTTCATTATAGAATGAGAAGCTTCATTTACGCTATCAGGTACATCTGTCATTTGTGTTGCTTCATCATCATCATTATCACCATCAACCCTTTCTTGTTTAACAGGTACCTGACTCCAATCTTCATACAATCCACCCTCTCTCATAGGTGATCTCTCATCATCATGTTCCTCTAGTTCTCTCCCATCGTGAGTCGGAGGATCGCCGAGTGTTGAGTCGCCTCCGTCGTCTTGCTTTTCCGTTTTAATAGCCACACATTGTCCATTCACAACTACCCACTGCAGCGCTTCTTCTTGTGACACTTGGTCTAGCTGTGGCAATGGCGGCGTATCATCACTGTGTGTAGTCGGGAGTGGATCGTTCGTACCGTTTGTCTCGTTGTCGTCAGCCTCAGTCTTGTCTCCGTGCTGAATAGGTTTTTCACCTGCATGGGACTTTTTATGCCTAATGAGATGAGAACCTTGAATGTACGCCTTGTCGCACTGGTCACACTTGAATGGTCTTTCCCCTGTGTGGGTTCTGACGTGGACGACAAGATGTGACGAGTGTGTGAATGCCTTTTCGCATTGATCGCATTTAAAAGGCCTTTCCCCAGTGTGTGTTCTCACATGTGCTTCCAGCAGAGAGGACCAGTTGAAAGACTTATCACACTGACCACATTGAAAAGGTTTTTCCTCATTTCCAACATTAGAGGACTCGTTTAATTCTCCATCTTGCAGACCACCCTGTGACTGTCTCTCCTTGATGTGTGTGGACTTGTGGTATGTGAGACTTGCAGACTGGGTGAAGGTTTTCCCACACTCGTCGCAATGGTATGGTCTTTCTCCTGTGTGGGTTCTCTTATGCACAATCAAATGCGACGACTCCGAGAATGCCTTGTCACATAGATCACATTTGAAGGGTCTAGCACCAGTGTGTGTATTAACGTGCCTCAACAGGCTTGAAGAATTTGTGTAGGACTTTCCACAAAGGTAACATTGGTAAGGTCTTTCCCCAGTGTGTTTCCTCTGATGAACTACCAAATGTGACGATCGAGTGAATGCCTTAGGACAGTGCTCGCACTGATAAGGTCTTTCACCTGTATGGGTTTTCTCATGTGCAGTGAGGTGGGAAGACTGGGTAAACGCCTTATCACATTCACCACACTTGAAGGGTCTTTCACTAGTGAGTGTTCTCTCCTGTGATCCTGTTTCCGACGGCGTGAGATTCTCAGTAGATTGTCCATCTGGAAATACACTTTCCTCAGTATGTGTCTTTGAATGCCTCAGTAGACTTGAGGAATTTATGAACGCTTTATGACACTGGTTGCACTGGAAGGGCCTTTCACCAGTGTGGGTCCGCTCGTGTTCGATCAGCTTAGTTGAAGTCATAAAGGTCTTATTACAGTGCTCACAGACAAAGGATTTCCCCTCTGTGTGAAATGTCTTGTGACGTACCATGTTCCAGTATTCGGTGAACGTTTTACTGCAGAGATCACACTTATAGGGTCTGACACCCGAGTGGGTGCGTTTGTGTTTGATAAGAACCGAAGATCGTCTAAACGCTTGATTGCACTCATCGCACTGGAAAGGTCTTTCCCCTAAGTGAGTCCTCTTGTGCCTTGCAAGGAGTGAGGATTTGATGAAAGCCTCTTCACACTGATCACACTTATGAGGCTTATCAACTCTGTGAGTCCGCTTATGCTTTCTCAAGCTTGAGACGAAAGTGAATGTCTTTTCACACTGATCGCATTTTAAAGATTTCTCCGAGTGTTTGCTGCGATGCTGGTGCAGATCGGAGGCACGGTGGAAGGCCCCGTCACATTGATCACACTTGAAGGGTTTTTCCCCCGAGTGGGTCTTCTTATGCTGCACGAGATTCGAGGAAAAGATGAAGGTCTTTTCACATTGATCACACTGGAAGGGTCGCTCACCCAGGTGTGTTTTCTTATGCTGTGTGAGATTGGAGAAGGTGATGTAGGTCCGCTGACACTGATCGCATTGATAGGGTCTTTCCCTCCCGTGCAGTCTCTGGTGCTGCTCTAGACTGGACACACTGGTCAAGATCTTATCGCACTGGTCACACTGGAAGGCTTTTGCCGCTGTGAGCTCCACTTCTTCCATTGTGTAGATTGACACAAGTTAGGAAAATGAGAAAACTGAGTAACTATTTCTGCACATGGCTGTTCTCATACATCCACTTCCTCCATTGTGTAAACTGACACAAGTTAGGACTATGCAAAGACTAAGTAAATGTTTCTGTATATTGCTATGTCGTTATTATAGTGATACATAGGTAAGTTATCAAATTGAGGCCCCATCTCCAGTGTAAAATAATGACACAGCTTCAATAAGATTCTCTCCAAAAAGGACTAATTGTTTCAGTTCATAAATATGAATACAATCTTTCAGTTTTCACTATTAGGCATTAATCACCATTGGATGTGGTGAAACAGGTTTTCATGGTATCTAGTAGGCTTTATCTAAAATAAAAATAAATTTCTCTGGTCCGGCCTACATCTGGAGTTGATTGAGATAGTATTTGCAGCATTCGCTTGTAGTTCCAGATCTTGTGTGCCACATCTATGGGAGCATGTAGATTTTGAGGAATAAAACTGCAGCCTCTTTTTTAAGATATCATCCCCAAACAAAGCAACAGCTTATTCTCCTTTTCTTTGTATCACAAACTGTGAGTAGTCTTCTTTGGCTGCCTATGGACATCTGTTGTAGGCGAAACCTATGGGCTGTTCAGTTTCCTTGTCTCGTCTAGGAACTGCAAGAAAACAAAACAGATTTTAGTAACAGAACTTAAATTGATTCTCAAATTAGCAAAAACGTCATATTGTCTCAGCCAGGGCCTTAGTCAGGATTAAGAGACTGGGTGTCCAAAATTGGCAATTGTAAAATGTTTTACGGGAGACCTCAATATACTCAGATTACAACCATAAACATGTATTTAATGTCCATATACAGTGCCATGGAATTGGAAATCATTTTTGAGGTGAAATAAATTCAATGATATGCTTGAAATTGACATTTTGAGAAATTCCTCACAAAATATTGTGGGTGTCCTGAGGGATGATTTTTGAGGGTTTGGGTGTCCAAATAACACCCAGATGCCCTGCTGGCTAATAATAACATTAATAATAATAATAATAATAATAATAATAATAATAATAATAATAATAATAATAATAATGATAATAATAATAACAATAATGATAATGATATCTACTTCACGAGGGTAACACGGTCAAATACAGGATTTGATATTCGCGGCCCTCAGATTTAAGGATTATACCTTTTATGCATCAGGCCACATAGTTGAAAATTGTTCTTCAATGTATAGTTTTTTTAATGATGAGGGAGACATGGTCTTAGCCAGCAGGGCGTCTGGGTGCCTTTTTGGACACCCAAACCCTTAAAAAGAACCCCTTAGGACACCCATTTTCTTTCATGTGGAATTTCTAAAAATCTCAATCTTAAGCTTATTACTGATTTTTTTCATCTCCTAAATAGTTCCCATGACATTGTTTAATGATATCATGCCTTATTTTGATGAATTTATACATGTTTATGGTTGAAATATGAGTATAGTGTGATCCCCCTTAAAAATTTGGACGCCCAAAAGTTTTACAACTGCTAATTTTAGGCACCCTGTTTCTAAATCCTGGCTAAGACCCTGCCTCTATGTCTCTTTCATTATAAGTATAAATTCATCAAAATAAGGCATGATATCATTAAACAGTGTCATGGGAATTATAAGGAGATGAAAAAATTCAATTATAAGCTTGAGATTGAGATTTTTAGAAATTCCACACTGAAATATTTGGGTGTCCTGAGGGGTTCTTTTTAAGGGTTTGGGTGTCCAAAAAGGCACCCAGACGCCCTGCTGGCTAAGACCATGCATAGAGGGATTGTTGAAAGCAGGATCGTACTGGCCAAAGCTATCATTTTTGTTGGAATTCTTTGGAAATCACTTTCTAGAGCGGATTTTCATAAGGTGATAAAAATGTGTAGAAAATGATTTGCAAGGTATTAAGCTGTCATAATTTCCCACATGCCATATTCATGCAAATTAAACCGCCTTTATGCAAGTAATCTGTTATTCACCATATCTTTGCCACTTTTACATAAAACTGACCAATAACATTCTCTAGATTCATATCTAAGGATCAAAGATTATCATTTATCCCTGGTAGGCAAATTTGTAAAGAAGTAGGAGCCATAAAAAGGTTAGGAATTTCCAGGGACTTAGCCAGGACCTGTCATGCCTGTCCAAAAGATAGGCAGTTTCCTGAAAACCTCCTTTTTGGACAGGGATTTTTTTTTATAAGGAATTTTAAATTTTGACTTGGGGTAATTAACCAAATATTTTCCTTACTAGGTAACCATCTTTTAGGACAGCTTAAGTGTAAAACTGACTTTTTGACACATTAGACAAATTAAATTTAGTTGATATAAGGGTTCACCGTTTGAAGTGGATTAGTTTTGAAATTGCTGTTTTAGACAGGCATTTTTTGAAATCCTGGCTAAGACCCTGCTAGGGACCGTTAAACAACGTCCCCTCGATTAGTCCACAAAATTTTCAAGAGATTTACTGATTTTAACGATTGTTGAAATGATTATCATCCTTCAAAAATGTGCTGGTCCCTTGCCATGATTTCATTTCATTATTCAGTGCATGTGCTATGACACCATATTAAAAGCTATACAAGTTTTCAAAAGAAAAGTATATGAACCATGTTTACCATGGACAGGTTTTTTTATAACAAGATTGCAATAGTGTTTATGGCCCATGTCTGGTCACAAGACTAGGATGCCAGTGTTTCCCAATCAGTACAATCTACATGTATCAGCAATTCAGCATGATGCAGTCAGGCCAATCTACTGATGTCATGAATGCTTCTTGACATTTTTATCCCTCACTGACATTTTACCACACACTAGATGATGATTAGGGCTGTTGTCCCTTTCACGCAGGGACTTAGCCAGGACCCGTCCTACCTGTCTTTTGGACAGATAGTTTCCTAAAAACCTCCTGTTTGGACAGGCAAAACTTTCTATGATGATTTTTCAATTTTGACTTTTGGGGTGTAATAACCAAATATTTTCCTAACAAACCATCTTCTAGGACATAGCTGAAGTGTAAATTGCCCTTTTTGACACACTAGGCTATTATATGTAGCTGGTATAAGGATTTGAAGTAGATGAGTAGCTAAATCTGGACGGGCAGATATTTTGAAATAGCTGTTTTGGACAGACATTTTTGAAATCCTGGCTAAGACCCTGCTTTCACGACAAAAAAAACCAGACCCCTAGCTGCCAATAGATGGCAGCTCTGATGACATTTGGGATTTGTGTTTTGTTTACAAATTATATGAGATAGAAAACAACTAGAAATGTGTGTTCCTGATGTATCATCTCACTGTATAAGCCCAGCAGGGCTAGTTACTGTAACTTTTACTAGCCCTGAAATATTTTCTGCTAGCCCTGATATTAATGGCAATTTTTTTCAAATAGTGACCTCTGTTGATAACATAGCCTCTGTTGATAAAATGAAAAGAATACAGTGTATTGTGTTAAATTGAGAAATATTATCATCCAGGTATGCAAAACCAAAGGAGGGCTTCATACTTATTTAAGCGCTGACATTCTACTTCTATCAACCCCTTCAGGGCTACTCACAGGTAGAATTTACTAGCCCTGACATTCAATAACTAGCCCAGGGCAACGGGCTAGCCTTGCATCTACCTGACAGTAACAAGCACACTTCAACTGTAACTAATGATTCAATTGAAAACACAAGTTTGGAGTTAAAATATGCCCTCCACTGAAGTCAAGATGGCATCAACTGAGTTATTATCATCTAGCAGAGGGTGACTTTACGTGTGAACTTATTGTGAGGTGTCACCATACAATGAGTTCATTTTGTGGTATGACTTAAGGTATGGTCACACATAAACCCATATTGAACTCCAAAAACCTTACTGTTGCATTCATAGTTTGATTGTTGAATAAAAGGGTTTGGACGTTGTCATTCACTCTTTATTCTAAGAAATGTTTTCATCAGTTTTGCACTATTCAAAAGCTTTATGTTATAGTTTTCAGGCAGCTTGGATGTCTGTATATGCTTGGAACATGTACCGTATTACCCCGCATACACCCCGCACCCCCTAGATAATACGCACCCCCTCCCCAAGTCCCTTTCTGTATGTAAAATACAATTCCCCGTTTATTGTACGCAGGGGGAGTTGGCCAGCAATTAAGTGCTAGAGCTATATGTCTGCCATGGTCTCTCAGCTGAGAGGAGCCAGTCTAGGACACATTCATTACAATTTGATAAGTGTTTGGGATGGTAAATTGTAATTGATACTGATTGGTGCCCATTTGTTGACTTCACTCGTCATAAGTCAGGATGAGGGCAGACACCAGCTCATGCCAACACTGCTCCCCTCGGCTGGTTTATACGTATCAATTTCAATTCACCCCTTTAATCCCCTGATTTTAACGTAATTAAAATCCAAATGTGGATGGATGTGCCGTCCTTTCCTCCTGGGGGTATTCAAATGTTGACTATATGATAACAACTTACGGCTGTTTTTAATTTACCGCCCGTGGTATCGATGTAAAAATGTTCTGGTTTATGTACCCGTTGATAACACGCACCAGTGACATAGGTGCTGCACTGTATAAAAGTGTGGGGTGTACGTGGGGTAATACGGTATATCATAGTCTTAGCCAGCACGGCATCTGGGTGTCTTTTTGGACACCCAAACCCTCAAAAAGCAGTCCTCAGAACACCCCAAATGTTTGTGAGGAATTTCTTAAAATGTCAATATCGAGCATATAATTGAATTTTTTCATCTTCATCTAAATTCCAATGGCATTGTATAAGGATATCATGCCTTATTTCGATAAATTAATCCATGTCAGGGCTCGACGTTAAGGCCTGCCCTGGGCAGGTAAAAAGTTTTCAGGGCAGGTAAAAGTTCCAAGTCACCTGCCCTGCAGGGCAGGAGGTTTGGAAGGTTAACGTCGAACCCTGACAGAGTCTAAACTTCCACCATTAGTAATTTATCAAAAGTGCAGAAAACAAATAAAATGGCATGAAATACAAGGATTAGGGTATGCACACACAATTACCACAATGAATGAAATGAAACCAAAAAGTCTTTCATGGAGTTTTTTTGCAGGGCAGGTGAAAATATTTGAGGGCACTGCAGGTATAAGTTCCAGGTCACCTGCCCTGCAGGGCAGCTGTTTTCAAAAGTTAACGTCGAGCCCAGCTGGCCCCAGCATGTTCATGGTTGAAATCTGAGTATATTGTGGTCGCCTTAAAAATTTGGATGCCAAAAAATTTTACAGTTGCTAATTTTAGGCACCCAGTCTCTATATCCTAAGACCCTGAATCAGTCTGATGTGTATCATATCAACACTCTGATATCATTGTTGTACAGGCTGTATTTGACAGATGTTGGATTACACTTTTCAAGCCCTACTGAAGCAACTTAACTCGCTGTTCTTAAAGTTGTGCAAGTGGGCCAACATTCACTGTAGAACAGGGGAGGGATGAGAGAAGTGACAGGGCTCAACAGAGAAACCTGAGCACAAGCATACACATAGCACAACTTTAAGGACTATTCGTCAAAAGTAGCCTGTTCAGGTTGACTGTCCGTTTTCGGTTCATATCCACTTGTTTTTTTTCATCTAAGTTTAGGCATAATTTAGGACGAATTTGGGAGGTGGTGAGCAATTGATTAAATATTTCTTTACAGACTTAGGCATTGACCATTAGATATCCAGGGGGGGGCCGTGTATAGAATTGAAAAAAATAATCGTGCCCTGATATTCTTTGAAAAAAATAATCGTGCCCTGAAATTCTTTGAAAAAAATAATTGTGCTCTGATTCCATGAAAAAAAAAATTGGGCTCCGGCCAGACAGCCCTGCACACGAAAAAGAAGCGTCTCAGATAAGGCGGAGAATGCATCTCAGAGCATCTAGAACCCTCTGGCTTCTGGGGGCCTTGAGCGGCCCCCAGAGTGCCCAGACCCCCGGCCGCAATGGCAGTTTGCCACAGTCAGCCCTGCACACCATGAAAAGGTAAAAAGGGTAAATTGTTTTCTCAATACAGGAAGAATTTCCATCTGGAATAATTAATTTAGGGCTCAGATATGGCTGAGAATGCATCTCAGAGCATCTAGAACCCTCTGGCTTCTGAGGGCCTTGAGCGGCCCACAGACCCCCGTCGCAATGGCAGTGCACAACGGCCAAGCAGCCCTGCACACCAAAAGAAAGGGGAAAAAATGCTAATTTGTTTTCTCAAAACAGAACGAATATCATCATCTGGAATCAATCATTTGGGCCTCAGATAAGGTTGATAATGCATCTCAGGGTATCTACAACCCTTCCACTTCTGGCAGTCCCCACTCCCCCGGCCGCAATGGCAGTGTGCCACCGGCGGATGGCCCCTGTGCGCCAATGGCGTACAGACTTGGACACCCTAGGTTCCTGAAAGTGATGAAAAAAAATCTGTGAAAAAAAAAATTGTGCCCTGAATTGATGAAAAAAAAATAATCGTGCCCTGAATCTCAAAGAAAAAAAAAATTGTGCCCTAACTTCTATACACGCCCCCCCCCCCCCCCCTGGATATCTAATGGTCAGTGCCTTAGTGTTAGGGGGTGAACTTTTGTATGTATCAATTTTCGGTCCCAATTTTCCATCTCTATTTCAAGGAACCAGATCCTCAGACTCACGAGTGGTACTCAACATTACACGCCCCTGGGCAGTGGGCACGTTACCCTAGAGTTCGGTCCCGAACTGGGCTTCTCCAAAATCAACGCTCGCTCGCTCCCGGTGGGATTGAATGAAAGAGACATCCACGAACCCAGAGCAAGCTGCAAAAGCGTTTCATGCTTTAACACCAAGCGCTACCTACATAACTGGAATGGTCTAAGCTACAGTAAAACATGTCATATTTTTCGTTGATATTCGATCTAAACCAAGAATATGCTGATTAACATACAATTGTGAAAAGAAGCTTCTCGCCTGACTCCATCTTGAATCGATAACGAGGCTTCTCGCAAATTAGGCACTCTTCTCCTGCGAAGGCGTGAAAATGGCGTATAAGATTTGGAAAGTGGTACTAGTTGATGCAGTACCTCATCCGCCTTAACAGATAGAAACCTATAAGTCTCGCTTTAAAAGCGACCTGAACATTTGCTCGTCTGACTTTGTATTTAAGGCATGTGATTATTCATCATTCATGATAACGTCAGTGCATATTTCAAGCGCTCCTGGCGGCAATATAAGAAACTAAAATATTGACCTCGTGTTCATCTTTTCTGCTGTAGTCGCGGTCTTCCACCATGTAATTTAGTAAGGAATGGTGTTGATCAGACTCAGTCGTTAAATCATAAAGGTAACACGTCAATCATTTGCTTTCTTAGGAAATGGGATATAGATCCCTTACCTTTTTCTATTTCAATTTAAAGAGAAACTTAATTAGGAGGAATTAATTGAAAACCGCCTTTTTCGAATTTTTCCGCCTATCCACGTGCCAGGTTCTTTTTCGAAACGGAATGCGGATTATTTTTGATTTAACTAATCTTCGGCCTCATTGATAGTAATTTCAACAGAGGAATAATTCGATATTATTATTTGAAAGGTTTAAAAAAATCATAATCGATTTCTAGCTAAAAACGTGATTTAACCCATTAATGCTCACAGCAGCCAAAAACAGCTTGACAATTTTCATGAAATCTTTCGGGCGAAAGCATAGTTGGGAAACTATTTGAATGAGAAATGTTAATTGGAACACTACCAACAAATTTTCTATAAATATTTTGCAAAATCTGTTTCAATTCTTGAATTATTGTCAAAAAATATGTTCGTTTCCTATTACAATGTAATTTACATGCTAGAAAAAAGTAGGGTAGGGAATTTATTTTATTTTATCATATTTTTTATCTTTCCTTTATGCTGCATTCGATGTAAATGTAAAGCAAAATAGCAGCATCTAAAGTAGAGGGGTATCTAGATCTACTTAAATCCGCTAAACTAGTATTATATGCTGATATTTGAGGTTTTCTTCTTTCTTTTTTCAATTTCTTTTGTACGCCGTGCATGGAATATGAAGCAGTTACAAATCTTTCTTTTTATTTTAAAGATAATATTTGGGCAATAAAAAGATTAGGGTAGGGACAAAAAGTTAGGGTAGGTAGGGTAATAGGAAACATACATCTCTTTTTTAGGCCTCCCATAAAAAGAGAGCCTCACAGATTTCCCCTCGTAGAAGAAAACAGTATAAAAGCAGTTTTAATGGAAATGACTACATGAAAGTGGGATATCTATAGGTAAAGAAGTATATAATACACCGGCTTGAAGCTTATTAATATAGGAGTTTTAGCGTGCTCTTGCGGGTTGAAAGATGTATTTAGTGACTTTCAAAAGTTTCCTGTCATGCTTAATTTTTTTTAGCTCCTTTCAAAGTAGAGGTACAGGAAAAAGAAAGTCACATAGACCTATAGAATCACCCTCGGCTCATCTGTTGTATGGGGCGCCATTTGTAACATTATAATTTTGTTGATATCTTAGACTAAGTTTAGACTTTTGTCCAACAGAATTCTAAGCTTACACTTTTGTCGAACAAAATTCTAAGCCTAGACTTTTGTCCAACAGAATTCTAAGCTTTAAACACTTTTGTCCAACAGAATTCTAAGCTTACATTTTTGTCCAACAAAATTCTAAGCT
Source organism: Maea johnstoni (assembly GCA_963942565.1). Taxonomy (NCBI): domain Eukaryota; kingdom Metazoa; phylum Annelida; class Polychaeta; order Spionida; family Magelonidae; genus Maea; species Maea johnstoni. Next base: position 22,816,770 of record OZ012699.1, on the reverse strand, counting down.
TAGAATACAGGTGCATCTAAAATATCCCTTGGTCCTCTTTGGATCAGAAGGATCTTTCTCTCCCTCTTTTTCTTCTTTCACCTAGAATGGTCATGCTTTGTCATTGTTCTTCAACTTTTGCGAAGGACCACTTTTTGCTAATATCTTATGGCACTAAAAGACCTTTGTGTGTTGATGTGCCTTTAAATATTTATTCATTCTATATAGATTTGCTGAGGGATCCAATTATCGCATCTTAGTATTCCCTAAGGCAATATTTCTCTTTTATCACTCCCAGTACCTCCTCGCTCCAACATTTAGGCTGTCCAATCTCTTTTGCTGCTCATAAACCAGCCTTGTGATTGTCTGCGGAGGTCCACTCAGCACTCTGTGAAGGAAAAGCAGTTTTTTCCTTTCCATCTGTTTCCCAGCCAGCAGTATTCCTGTTTCTGCATGTATGTCAAATCCAGGGGCATTCTTTGGTAGTTCCAGGAATTTCTTTGGATTTTCTCTGTCTTCTATCACCTGGGATAACTAAGTGAGTTCTACCTAGCTTAGTACTATTTGTTTGCTAAAAAAAGAATAATCTTAATCTGTTGTTGACAAATTTAAGATTTTAATACATAATGCTAGTATTAGTCTGCTATTGTCCAGCACCAGTTTGAAATATCTTACAATTGTCAGATAATCTCAATTTCAGTAATTAATATAAGCAACAGTCACATACCAATGATTCCCATTCTCATGAAGGTCACCCACGATCACATCATAATTGCTTATGTCAACCTAAATGAAAGGGAACAAATCTATAAACACTTTATCAACAATCTTTGCAAATAGTTACCTGTGGAGTTCTACTGCAGCCGAGGGTTGCTCCACAATGGCGCATTAACAATGTACTTTTGAAAAGTAGTGTCTCACAGGCCTGGTGGCTCCAACCTTTTTTCTGACGTTAGCAGGGCAATGTGAATGTGGCGGAAAGAATATGTTTTTGAATTGAACCCATGCTGTGCACAGGGGCTGCGTAGTGGTATCAATTATCTTATCTTGTTCTTATGAAATTAAACATGAATCATGAGCTGAAAAGGTTTCTCAATCTACATTATTTCCTATGAATATGTATGCTCCACCATGCCTTACCCTTTTCAGCACCAGAGAAGATGTTGGACCCTTAAAGTGTTGTCAAGCTTAAGTATCTTAGTTATCACATGAAAAGAAAAGTAGAATGGAGAAGACTATTAAACTAATAGGGACAGCATTGTTGGAGTAGACAAGTGAGCTGTCGATTTGGGAATAGAGGGCATGGCTTATTAGAGTTATGTGTACATCAGCAAAAAGGATTTTAAAATGTTGATGGGTAGCAGCGTGAAACATAACCACTGGCCCCGTTGCAAGTGAATTTGGCAAAAACAGCAATGGGGCAAGCTGAACAAGACCAATTTCACCTTTGAAAATAATGTTTTGCAGCCTATGTTGCACCCTGGGTATGGTTGAATCTGCAGTATTTTCCGAATCTGCATTCATGTTGGAAGTTTCTGCACTTATTATTTGATCTTCTTACATGCAGGTACTTACAGCTCTGTCTGTTGCATCCTCCTCGGTTAAACTGGAAACACACCATTGATTTCCTGTTCCAGCTGTTTCCAATGCTTTGAGGTTGAGGATGAATAAATATGCATTCTTCATTATATTTACACTGCTTTCTCATAAATCATTTACATGTTATGTTCATTTTCATTTCCTTATTATCTACTTCTTTCTGTGGGATATGTTGTACTTCATTTCGATCAAGTATGACCGTGGTCTCCCCAAATGTCTCAGCCCTCCTTAAATAAAAAAATAAATAAAACCTGCATCTACAGATTTATGGCGCTCAGATCAGGTTGAAAACACTCCAGGTTGTCTTTTGATAGCCACATCATAGTATTTGTTTCATGTCTTTAGTCTGGACATCCTCTTTAACTGTCCCTCTTGTTCGAATCTTTTTTTACTCTTGTTTTTCTTGATTTTCCTAATTATTTTCCATTTTGAGCATTACTTGTTTGTTTTCTTTTTTAATCTATTCCAGATTATTTATAAAAAAATTCTGTTATTTGGATATCTGTTAATATCAGTGTTTTTGAATATTTTCAGTTCAATACTATCATCCTTTAACAATGTCTTATTCTCGTTCAACAATATGTTCTCCAATTGTATTCCATTGTTATGGTTGTAGTCCGCACAGTTTCAATCCTTAAATGGGCGTTCTTGAATGTTGCCGAAAAAAGCATCAAAACAAATATGTCATCTCTCCTCATTCCATATATTTATAGTCCTCAATGTTATGTAGGTATTTCTGCAAAACATCTATGTTAACTTAATTAAATTCAACAAAAACAGTTATTATTTCCAAGAAGTCTAAAATAACCTCCTCCATCCCAGACGACCTTGACCTTGACATATGTCCATTCAGGAGTATTAGCCCTAAACAAAAACGTATAAAACACACTTTTGAACAATCTACTTCCTTATATTTTTGGTTCGTTACAGGAAACAAACATTTTTTTTCTAGGCCTTAGATTGGAAGGTTGTATATTTATAGAAAACTGATCATAAAGACTATTATTATGAATACCATATTACAAGACAAGGGTATCATGTTACTAGACCAACACATGAGGTCCAAATACGAATTTCCCACTTGGACCGATCAGCATGTGCTAAGAAAAGAATTAGGACCCCCTAGGGCTGGAATATGTGCAGAGAAAGCAGGTTTTATAAGGACTATTGAAAGATCTCTTTAGTTGATCTGTGTTCAAGTGCAATGACCCATGAATAAAAGCAGAGTCCAGTTTGCTAGCAAACATTCTTGGATGAAATTATCTGTAACAATACTAACTGACATTGAGATAGCCTATCAGTTTTTAAGGATAAGCCAGGATCCTAAACATGACTATTCACAACAAAATAATTATAAGGTAATAATGCCAATTAAGTACGGATAACAGTATCGATAAAATACTGCACCATTTCATTAGTAATAATACTGGTACCATAGTGCCTACCATTTCATTCTTTGAGGTATCCATTCCTAGGAGGTATTCATCTGGCCCCGAGGACAAACACACCCCGTAGTGTGGAGGCTAAGAGCCAAAATTCTGGAGAATCGTTTAAGTTAACGAGGTTATTATGTATTGTGTTTTGGAAAATGTCAAGATGCGAAAATGGCATAAAAGTGACCTAACTCACCAATGCTGTTAGCTTGACCAGCAACATTTAAATATAAACCAGCATTGGTATTTTTTACTAAATAAAAAGTCATTTACAGCAAGGTACCCACACAGTAGGGCAGTCATCGATACGCCTCACATCGATGTACCGACAATTGCAGTCAATCGATGTCTGCAATTTTGCTATCTCGATGCGTTAATCGATGCATCGAGATGGCAAAAAAAGAAAAACTAACCTACTTACGGCAAAACTGCGAAGAGTGCAGCGGCTGTTCGCTGCTCGCTCCCCATGTGTGGGTGCCACCATGTTGTTTACAAAATAGACGAAGTGGTGTTTTGCCGCACTTTCCCTTCGCAGTGCATTAGGAAATGTATATAGTGAGGCAAGCCACTAATGAAAGAACGGAAATTCACGATCAGTTTCGTGAATATCCGTCGCAGCGAGATTAGCCGAAGCCTTCCAAAGGTATGACATGACGAACAATTACGATCAATGGTACATAGTTCATCATTCGCAAACAATGTGGCTGATGTGATTGTTGATGTAGTTATGTTGTAATGATGTTTTTAAATGTTACAAGGGGCTGGGTATTAAATAATAAGTAATATAAATGAATATATTTGAATACTCAGCCCTTTATAACGTATATTACCTGAATAGTCTTCTAATGAGGAATGAGTTATTACAAAAGTACCCTCCCTGCAGGGTGTAAGATTTGAGGTTTAAATCTTAAAAGATATCATGCATATATGTCATACTGTTCTGAATTTCAAACTACCTCATTATAATTTGATTAAATGAACACTATAGAATCCATGGGCATATATCAATGTATCGTATCGAAATAATCGAAATCGAAAAAGAAATATCAATATATCGAATCGACAATTTTTTTTAAACAATGACAGCCCTACCACACAGGTTATCATGTTAACTAGCACCAAATTGGATTTCAAAATTGCCACCACTTAAACCTGTGTTTCTTAATATCCCAGCCTTAAAGTATGGTAGATACAAGATTGATTGTCTAATACTCTGTTCTATGTGTTGGACAATCAATTTGTGGCACAAGGAGGTACTTCAAGTGTCAGCCATCTTGGATTTCAAGATGGCCAACACTTTCGCACTTTTTTTGTTTATGTTGGCAATTGAAAATCATATTCAATAAATCAATGACAGGTTTTGAAAGTTTAACCTAATGAATCAGTTCCATATACCTAGGTGTATGACACTAATTTTTGCGTATTTTATTAATTCTAGGTAATGGTTAGGAGTGTAATCGATACCAAAGAATCGGATGGAATTGCCGATCCCATGGAAAAGATCGCTATAAAATCTCATAGCGATCATTCCGATTTTGGAATCTGCAAAATGTTGATACTAATTGACAGTCATTTTGTCATCATATTGCAATGCTATAAGATGACTAAGTAACGAGACAACGCCAGTCAGTAGCTCAGTGTGCCAGGTCATCTAATCTACTACTTAAAAAATAAAGTATAGCATGGAAATGTTAAAATAGTGAAGCATCTGATACAGTTTTTCACCTAAATGCTATGATTCTTCTCCCTGTACATGTCGGTAGGAATCGGAATCGGAATCAGAAAGTAACGGAAAAAAAGATTACCGATTCCAATTCCAAACCTTGGATACCGATCACACTCCTAGTAATGGTCTGCATATATATAAAGTAATCATTAATTTTCCTGTTCTCTACGGAGTATTCTACCTCCCATAAGCATCTAATGATTGTATATAGTATCGTACATGTATCTGTACCACACAGTCTGTACCACTGACGTACATTTAATAGAACATGGGAGTTGCCCCTAAACTTTCTTTTTCATTTAGTTCCACATTCCGTATCTTTACAGTCACAGTTTATTTTATATCCCGTAGTATTGTAGTTCCTCACAAATAAGACACATGATTCAAAGTCCAAAGAAATAATCATGGTGATGAAAACCAGCAGTTGATTTCGTTAAGCCTAAAGCACATAAGAACTAGCCAACAACTCGTGCCATTTCTGGACATGATACCATCCACCAGAGAAGAGCTGTAGGGTTTCAAGATAGTCCAATGGCTCCACCATCTGCCTTTAGACAAGCATTATTTTGCTCATAGCTTTCATCTAGAGGCATCATGGA
>OZ012699.1:22706967-22806967 GCA_963942565.1 Maea johnstoni | reverse complement strand
TGAACCACGACTGATGTATAGGCTCCGAAAACACGGTATCTCACTAAGATTTTCAAATGTTATGGCCCGTAAAAGTCTTCAGCAGTAAAAAATCAAAAAAATACTTTTTATTGGGCATAGTCAATGACATCCCTAAGGTATCTATGAACCTACAGTAACCATCAACTGCGTAATTAATGAGAATATGTCATTCGAAAAAAAAGTTGTAAATTTTGAAATAAAACAGAATATGGATTGAATAATGACAGGTGGCGATGATATTCTCTACCTGATAACACTCAGGAACCTGGAGATACACCTAGTTATAGGATTATGCTGCTTTGAGGTGTGTTTTGGGACAGGGCTTTTAACTGGCTTGCAATGGTACCCATCACCTTAAAATTGGGTTTCTGGACACTTTTCAGTCATATCACCATGACAGGAAATGGTTACATTGAACATTTGAAAGTCACTAAATACAACGTTTATACCTCAGAAGCACGCTAAAACTCCTATGTTAAGCTGCAAGCTGGTGTATCAAGATCATATAGGGGGCTACTAAGCAGGAAACACAGCCACAGCACAGTGTAGCACCGTAGGCACCACATCCTGGGTCTTCCCTACGGTGCTCTATTCGCACATTTCCTGTAATGACAGCTATTTTAGCCAAAAGCTGGCGTTCCTGTTCAAATGTTGTTTCATAACAAGACGCAGCACTTATTTGTGGTAGTTCCGTAATAAGCGTCCTGGATTTAATTTGAGTATTGAATGATAACATGATTTAGGTATTTCAATAAAGAGAGGGGCCCGCCCAGTTGGCGTAGCAGTATATAGTCACAAATTAGCATGAGTATAATGGCAAAAAAAGTTAAGATAATCAAAATTTCAAATCATCATAGAGACTGCATTAGTGGTATATTGTAAATTAAGCAATAATTGTGTTATAACAGACCGGTGAATGTCACCAAAACATTCTACAGTGATGCGCAACTTATTTGTAAATTACCATTTTTGACAATAGATCTTACTGTAAACAATGTGGATTATGTTAATAAAATTCCTTTCATGGGTCAAATCCTGATGGCTTTTGTTGGAATCCAAAGATAATTATCTACTGAGTCGTTAAGGCATCTTTTCTTGGAATGGAAGTAAGACATCCTTTAAAGGCATTTGTAAGTTGTATTTATGCTTTTAGTCCTAAAATGACTTCAATAAAATTTGAACAACATATTACAGAGACAAATCCAGACAGTACTTGTTAAAGAGATATCCAGGCATATCTGATTAAAATACTATTGAAAGAAGTGGCTTTTTGAAATGTATTCCAGCCAATCAACAACTGATGCGCTGAATGACTCAAAAAGAACATTTGATTAGGTAAGGTCTGAAAAGGAAATTGTTTGTTTCCTGAAATGGTCTGAAAACAATAGGGTAGTAGGTAGGTAAATAAATTATTTTGTATTATTTTATTTCCAAAAATGTGTTTCCTGCATGATTTAGTTGACTGCCAGTTGGAAGGGATTTTTCGGCTTGCCAGCACACTGGGACCATATCTAAAGAGTCAAGATTAAATATGCACTTTTTCTATAACTGCTCATGCTTGACAACTTATACAAGACAAAATTTGAAGGGCATTCCAATAATTTTGAAATATCATAATGCCTCATTTTCCTTTTAGGCCACCCCAATTTAATTACTTGTCTTACGAACTTTTTTGGGAAAAAAAATCCTGTCAGACTCCAAAAAAAAAAAAGTCGACTTTGGTGTCTTACGGACGAAAGTGGTTGAGAAATTTTCTTTCAGACTCCAAAAAAAAAAAAGTGCAAGCTTTAAAGATATTTATTTTAAGAACCAAGTATTCTGAATGAAATAAATTGTAAACTTTCAAATAATGCACCAAGATTCATGAATACCAACTCTAGTCATCATCATCATCATCATCATCATAAGTTGAACAAGTTAAGTTAGTTAACCCAGGCCATCTTAACTTCAAATAGCCCTATCCCAAATGGTTTAAGATATGAACAACCAGTGGGCCTAGCAATGTTTTCATGGACTAGCCCTCGTCTAGGCTTTTGGGACTTTCACCAGCCCAGGGCTAGTGCTAGTGTTGAGCCCTGACTCATTGTCATGATTTATTGCCATAAAAAAATCAAATAGAATGCAAATATAAACACGAGTTTATTTCACATATGTATATATTTTTAATCAATCACTACCATATTATAGAACAACATAGCTCACCCAGTTGTATTCAAAGTTTCAATTATTAAGGACTAATAGCACAGCATTCTACGAAATAAGAATACTTAGACTAATTACAAATAAAAAGGGGCATGTCGACCCTAGGGTACACATACATATATGTTGTTGTTTTTAATAAGGAGAGTGCATGGTTGGTTGTATTTTTTGAAACATGCCCGGAATTGTCAGAGAGGTACATATACAGGGAAGAGGCGCCACAGGCCAATTACCAAAGGCCCTATTGTTAAGCCATCTGTGCGTATGACGGTACTAGGCGTTGAAGTCGAAGCCATATATATATATATATATATATATATATATATATATATATATATATATATATATATATATATATATATATATACTAGTATATATATATATATATATATATATATATATATATATATATATATATATATATATTTATATATATTTATATATATACAGGTGAACTTGGATATGACAGACCACTGTACGACAGATTTTTGCATATGACGGACGATATGCTTGGTCCCAGTCCGATGCATGTCAAGTATTCGTTATATTTATACAACGGATTTTGCATATGACGGACCAATTTTCCTGGTCCCATTGAGTCTGTCATATCCAAGTTCACCTGTACATGTATATATACAAATATATATATATATATATATATACATATATATATATATAAATATATATATATATATATATATATATATATATATATATATATATACATCCATAAAAATATACATATATGTGTATACACACATATATATATATACATATATATATATATAAATATATATATATATATATATATATATATATATATATATATATATATATATATATATATATATAAATATATATATATATATATATATATATATATATGTATGTGTGTGTGTGCACACCTACAAGTGAGTCTGAACCTGGATTGCTACTAGGGCACCTAGGCTGCCATCAAGCATATCAGCAACACTTCCCTCTGAGGGTCAGGGGATATGATAATCAGAGCACTAGCAACAACTCTCCTTCAAATATGTGGTAAACTCCTACTTAATTTCCAAGTTATTGTCAAAAATATCAAAAATCCAGAACTTGTGGGCTCCTTTTTTATTGCACTTGCTCACCCCCTATTAGCCTGCCTCCCAGGCCTTATTTTAATGTCCTCCCTTGTGGATAGATGGCTCTGCGGTATACTATGATGACTGAGCGAAATAGAGCTCAAGTGTGTCCCCCTTGAGGATTTATTCAGAACTTATACTGGAGTGAATTCAACTCAAGTCAGATCAGTGAAAGAGCCAGAAATCACAGACTTGTAGCAAGTCTAACCCCCTATATGATTTGCGTGATACAGTGCTCCTGTGTTTTGAGTGGAGCCAAGCAAAAAGCCATGTTGCCTTGTATTGAGAAGTGAATAAATAAACAAATCTAAAAGTATAAGTATGGCCTTTGTCCTGTTTTAACAGAGAGTGTATGTCATGGAATAGTTATTTAGACGTAAAAGCAATGATAGAAAAAACTGCCCTTTAGTGAATTAACCCATTAATGCTCGCAGTGGCCAAAAACAGCCTGACAATTTTGATGAAATCTTGCAGGCAAACGCACACGTAGAAAAATATTTGAAGGAGAAATGTTCATCAGAACATTATCAACAACTCTCCTTCAAATATTTTGTAAAATCATTCTTAATTCCAATGTTATTGGAAAAAGTATCATAGATCCAGACGACAATTGCTGGAGGAACCCCTAAGCATTAATGGGTTAATGACCTTAATAATTACTTCCAGTCTGTCCTTATTTATCATTTGTCTACATTCAGTCAATAAGATATTACAATGGAATATCTCATTGGCACTTTAACAGAATATTTATCAATTGTGAAATATTTTGAGCTATTACCCTTTTACTGTGATAACTAAATACTTCCTTATTTTTGCAACATCCAACAAATCTGTAAACAAGAGGCACAGTACATATACTTAATATATATCAACCCATTAATGCTTAGAAGTTCCTCCAGCAATTGTCGTCTGGATCTAGGATACTTTTTACAATAACTTCAGAATTGAGAATGATTTTACAAAATATTTGAAGGAGCGTTGTTGATAATGTTCTGATCAACATTTCTCCTTCAAATATCTTTCTACGTATGCCTTTGCCTGCAAGATTTCATCAAAATTGCCAGGCTGCTTTTGGCCACTGTGAGCATTAATGGGTTTAAAGCATGCATGTGTGGCTCATTGACCTAAAGGTAAGATCATTTAAAATTTATCTTGTGGAAATCTCTAGGTCATTTATTCTACAGGACAGAACAACAAGACACTTAAAATACCGTGTACATTCATTTTAGGAATCTACACTGCATGTCTTACACCAATCAAAAACTTAAAAGATGGGCATAATGAACTCTTCAATTTGCACCATGAGTAAAATTGATTAAGTAAGAATAAAAAATTGATTATCGTATTCCTCAGTCTCGAAACAATTCTGACAGGAGGTTCATAATTTAATATTTGACATGGGTTTTGTGGATTTCAAGTTACCTTTAGAACAGATAATTCTGGGCGAATTAGAAGAGTTTTGTCAATCATATATTAGTATTGGTGTCTAAGAAGATCACATTTAATGCAAAAAGGGAACAAAAAACACTCATACAACAACTGTATAGGGAGATGGAGAATATTTATTACATGGAGAGATACAAAGGTTAGGCCTAAAAAAAGAAATTGTTTGTTTCCTGTAACGGTTCGAAAAAAAATAGGATAGGTAGGTCTATAAAAAGAAATTGCATTACTTTTTTGGTCGAAAATGTGTGTTTTATGCATGTTTTACGTTGATTGGGAGTTGGGAGGGCGGAAAAAAATTTAGGGTAGGGATTTTTTTGAATAAAAACTTGTTAGGGTAGGGTTACAGGAAACAAACAACTTTTTTTAGGCCCTAGCTGATAAGGAAAATTCAAGTTTTTTCTATAACCAACTAAGACTCCTATAAAAGGAGTATAGTTATCCCATGCATAATTAATAGCTGTAGTACTAAACGATACGCATCTTCATTACTGTTCTCTGTGTTATAGAAAACCACATTATACTTAGTGATGATCATGGTCTTAGTCAGGACTTAGAAACTGGGTGTCCAAAATTGGCATTTGTATAACTTTTGGGCATCCAAATTTTTAAGGGGGACTACAATATACTCAGATTTCAACCATGAACATGTATAAATTCATCAAGATAAGTCATTACATTACATCCTTGTTCAATGTCATGGGAATTATATGGAGATGAAAAAAATCAATGGTATGCTTGAAACTGACATTTTTTTAAAATCCTCCCCCAAAAAATTGGGTGTCCAGAGGGGTGCTTTTTAAGGGTTTGGGTGTCCAAAAAGTCACCCAGATGCCCTACTGGCTAAGACTATGGTGATGATACATACTTACACGTGCAGATTCTTACAAATACGGGCATGTTTCAAACTTATGCACATCGTCAAAAAATTGCATCTCGATATGGACAGTTTATAAGATGCCATACACTGTGATTTCATGCAAATGACCATTGTACAGGTCTGTACTCATTCCATTCTTTTTGCATAAGATGTATTTTTAAATCCACCATATATTCATCAGACCCCTTTCACCAGATACTGTAGAGTTCTTAGGGCATTGGGTATTGTAAAATCCACCATTCATTTATCAGACCCCTTTCACCACAGTTGTTACCATTATGTTATGAATTACAATGAAAACAACTGGTTTGACCAAGAATTAGAGTCTACAGTACCTGAAAATAATCTAGAGTTAAGGCAAAGGAAAGTTAGGATACCCCCATTGGTGGATTTTACTGAAAACTAAGATAGTCGCATCTATTCAGTTCCATATCATGCAGTCAAAAGAGAGCATTTAGAAGAGGAAAATCTCGTAAGGGCATGTGACAAGAGTTCGTTCTGGAAACCTCTTGCTAATGATCTTCTTCTTTGTTCAAACCATCTTTCATTCAATCTGGGAGGGAGCAGCCATTAACTCATACATACTAAAAGTAAGAGTTCCTCTAGAAATTGACAAATGGATCTATGTTGCTTTTAACAATAACTTGGGAATTAAGCATAAATTCTGGAAATATTTGAAATGGAAGTGTTTGGCAGCGTTCTGATCACCATTTCCTCCCCCAGGCCTCCTTGTCTACATGTTAACCCATTAATGCTCACAGTAGCCAAAACAGCCTGACAATATTGATGAAATCTTTCAAATGAAAGCAGTTGGGAAAATACTTGAAGGAGAAATGTCAATCAAAACATTACCTACAACTCTCCTTCAAGTACTGTGCAAGATCTCTTGCAATTCAAAGTATTATAGATCCAGACGACAATATCCATAGGATCTCTAAAGCATTAATGGGTTAAGGATTGCCTCACTGTAAATTGCAAGTGATCTTGCTGAGAAACAGCATTCTGGTAAGTGGTAACCATGCAAAACATGAGCCTAACTTGCCCCCAGTGGTAAGTAATAGTTACCAAGATTTGCACTTGCCACACTTACCCGAAAAGTACTTTGCACACTGTTTGTGGTACAGAAAATATTGGTGAGACATACTTCTTGAGATGTGAGGTCTTAAGTGCATCATATCAATATGGCTTTCACATTCATCATTCCTTTGATATATATATATATATTCTTTTTTCAAATTTTGGCTAATACCACCAAATAATACAAACAATTCTTTGTTATTTTACTTTACTGTTACTTTACAAAGGCCACAAAAAGCCTTTTCAGAAATATTTGGAGAAATATTTTTCAAAACTCAACTGCAAAGTCTCTTTCAAATATTTTTAGGTCTTTCTTTATTTCCGATTTTTTTTGTCAAAGGTAGAATAGGCCCAAACAACAATGCCAAGATGAGAGAGTTCTTAACCCATTTGTGCTCAGAGTTCAAAAGCAGCTCAGGGCATGACGTTAACTTTTGCAGCGACTTGCCCCGTAGGGCAAGTGAGATTCAATTTTCACTTGCCCTACTCCAACTTCACTTGCCCATGAAAAGTTCTATGTTTCATAATATTTCATTTAAAAACCAAGTAGAACATGGTTCTGGCATGTGAAAGCATATTTTCTAGGACAAGCTTGGATGCCAGACCACGAAACTAGCACACATTCTACAAAGTAAACCTGAAATATACAAAGTGTACTTTCCCAGTGGGGCAAGCAACTGATGCAAGATGCAGTTTTCACTTGCCCCACAACTATAATTTACAAATTCTACTTGCCCGGGGCAATGGGGCAATGGGGCAAGCACCAATGTCTAGCCCTGCAACTTGACCATTTTGAAGAAACCTATAAGCAACCATAAACATGTATGAATTATCAAAATAAGGCATGATATCCTTATACAATGTCATGGGAATTATATGGAGATGAAAAACTTGAAATTGACATTTTAAGAAATTCCTCAGAATTTTTGGGGGGTATCCTGAGGGGTGCTTTTTAAGGGTTTGGGTGTCCAAAAAGACACCCAGACGCCCTGCTGGCTAAGACCCTGCCTGAAAGCAAAGCTGGGAAAATATTTGAGAGAGAAATGTTGATCATAGTAAAATCAACAACTCCCCATAAAATATTTTGTAAAACAATTGTGAATTTCCAAGTTATTGTCATAAATAGTATAGAACCAGATAGCAGTTTCCAGAGGAACTATCAACCCTTACGCTGCTGGTCGCTAACTTGGCCAATACAAATTGATGCTTAAATGCTGAAAAAGACTGAAAACCTGGCACATAGATACTCATCTGACAGTTAGTACTCTGCTAGAACTGTCCAATAAATACCAAAATGGCAGGTTTCCAATGGTTTTCAAAAATATGCCTGACAATTTTGAAGAAATCTATAAGGTAGAAAGTACTTGAAGGAGAAGTGTTAATCATGTAGTAATATCAACATCTCCCCATATAATATTTTGTAAAACAATTTCTGATGGTTTACAAAAATATGTGCATCATTGTGTTTTGGACAAAAGTAGCCTCAGCATTAGAAGGGTTAAGCATTAATTAATGGGTTAAGCATGAATGGGTTAAACATCCAGGTTCTCCTGTTTGACCGATACGCTGCCAGTATCATCCTCAATCTCCTTTTTAATTAGTACACATTGTCCATCGACAACGACCCACTGCTGTGGCTCCAATGACTGCTCCCCGAGGTCTTCAGTTTTCTCCTCTGGGGGTGTCTCTTGCTGTGTGATATATGGCGATAGAATGACAGGCATAAGGGGCTGGTCGGACTGCGAAGGTCCTTTACCTGTGTGGGTCCTCATATCCTGATTCAAATATGAAGCGTTTGGGAATACTGAATCACATTGATCAGACCCATAAAGATTTTTTCCCATATGTTTTCTTCCAATATGGCGCTTTAGAGATGAAAATGTCGCAAATGTTGTATCGCACAACTCACAATGGTTTGGTTTTCCCACAGGGAGTAGTAGCTTATCGATTATCTTATGTGACGACATTGTGATGTGCTCTGATCTGAATGGTCTATGCCCACTGTGAACCTTTTTGTGGCGTTTCAGAGCTGAAATCTGTACAAAAGCCTTGCCACATAGATCACACTGGTGAGGTTTTTCCCCTGTGTGCAATCTCCTATGATGAATCAGGTCTGCAGACCTATAAAACGCCTTGTCGCACATCTCACACTGGAATGGTCTTTCCCCTGTGTGTTTTCGCCTATGCCGGCTCAGATCTGATGATGAAAAAAAGGCCTTCTCACAAACCTCGCATGGAAATGGTCTTTCCCCAGTGTGCCTTCTGCAGTGCTCAGTTAAATGTGAGGAGTAAGTGAATGACTTGTCACAACTTTCGCACTTAAATGGTCTTTTTTCCTTGTGAGTTTTTGTTGAAGACTTTTTTCGGACCCTTTTTTTGAGAACTCTCCCTTCAGAATGTATTTTTTGATGACGCTTCAGTAATGACGAAGAGATGAAAGCCTTCTCACACAGTTCACACTTGAAGGGTCTTTCACCTGTGTGTTTCCTTTTATGGAGAACGAGATGTGAAGACTCGGTGAACGCCTTATCACATAGCTCACAAACGAATGGCCTTTCCCCAGTGTGTATTCTTTGATGGCGAGTCAGATTTGAAAATCTAGGGAATGCCTTATAGCAGATTTCACACTTAAAGGGTCTTTCAATAGTGTCTGTTTTTAGATCGCACATTAGATAAGAAGGGGCTGTATTGGATGCCTTACTCTCGAAGGGTTTTTCCCCATTGTGTGATTTCTTATGCTCCGCCAGATCAGAGGAGTCTGCGAATTCCTTGTCACATAGATCACAATGTAATGTTTCTGTCGAAGCTTGCGATCCACTTTGAGACATCGTGAAAAATACTCTTCAGTTCATGATTAATCTTATTCAACAGAATATCTTATTTTCTTGGATATCTCTCAGCGTGCAGTCGGCTACTGCCATTTTATCCAGTCACCAACCCTGAGACTTGTTTCACTTTGATATGTAACAGTTCCATCTGACCCTGAGGATTTCTTTAGGTTGGGTGCACTCGAGACCTGCAAAGAAAAGAGACATAAAATCAAAATACGAATCTAGTGGTACCACTACTACTATTTCTACTATATTGATGATGATAATAATAAAAACAATGATACAATATTAATGTTAATAATAATGTTACTACTGATGCAGTCATAATGAGAATGATAATAATAGAAATACTATTATCATAATTATCAATAATAATAATAATAATAATAATAATGATAATAATAATAATAATAATAATAATGATAATAATAATATTTGATGTGCAAAGCACAACTGCGAGAAAAAAAGAGATTGGCTGGCCTTTCTTTATCCAGTTCAGTGAAAAACTGTCACATATAACAATACGCAAAAGCCTTAATTAAAACGGCTCCAGACAGAACGTGCCAGTTATGTGCATAAGATCGTTTCGTATACCAAAAAAAACTCTACCAACAGTCAAACCTACATGTACTTTCCCTATTATCAATATATTTTCGTCTCAATTTGTCTCTCCTCCATTTTGAACCTAGTAGGCTTATTCAATTTCGTAAAACAGCGAACGTAGAGAACACGTTCGCCTGTGTTCCGAAAACACAAGGGACAACTCATGTGGCGTCAACAGCATGGTCTACCATAGACACAGCTTGTGTCGTCTATTCAGGCCAGTTTTTCATTTTACTGATATATGTGCCCTAAATGTATCTACTGCACGAGCGACGTATGGTAGAATATAGATGCAGTATGAACGTTCTTTGCATTCATTCAGCTGAACACTCCTAAACTTGCCCTGCAGGGAAACTCGATTAATGAGTACTCCCCTGCCACAAGTAGGTCAACTTGTTTTATTGGCCCAGATGAAAACGGGAGTCCCAAGATCCAACGAACGTCAGAAATGACGTCATGGCAACTCGTGATCTTGGAATCCCCCGCCGGGAAACACCTCGATACCGCGGGATGGTCCGAATACCTGTCACTTACGTAAACATTAAACTTAAACTCACACTTATTAACGGGATTAATTAGATTTATGGTGAATTCATATATATAAATATATATATATATATATATATATATATATATATATATATATATATATATATATATATATATATGTATATATATATATATATATTTATATATATATATATATATATATATATATATATATATATATATATATATATATATATATATATATATATATATATACATATATATATATTCTAGTCAGCATTGTACCTATGTATATGGACCATCCTTGTCTGAACTAAAGTATTGACTTGAATATATTAAATCGGTTCTTTTCTTTTCCATTTTCATTTACACATTGTCTTCTTGGCAGCCTCGGAAATAAGTCCAGTCTTACTTTCCTTGTGGTTGGAAAACAAATTATGTGGGGTTGTTTTGATTGGAAGTGACTTCTTCACAAAACATGTAGATTTTTCTCGTGTAAAGATTTATTAATCGTTTGATACTTATTTAGCTTGTGACATACCTATGAAACCCTGTTTAACATTCGCTAGCACATAGGCTTAAAGCATGAACCATGGACAGTGTGCGGTCACTGGTGGGACAAGCTGGGGATCCTTGTAAAATATAAACATTATTTGTAAAACACCACCTCTTAGTTGATGTTTGAAAAGTGAATAAATGCGGACCGTGAGCAGTGGCGATGCAAGCAGATACTCATCGTAGCATGGTAAAATGTCAGCGTCCGCAATACACGGTAGTCCAACTAGTCTGGGCTAGTAAAATCCGAAAAGGGGTCAATAGGGCTAGTAAATTCTAGACGTTTGTAACCCTACCAGACTAGTCCAGAGTAATCAGTCAATGTAAGATAACTATAACCTGACATGATGGCATCTTTATAAGTGTTTATTTTAAGATCTAAATGAACAGCATATTATTGAACATTTGGGTGCTAAACTGGGTTGAATTATAAGAATAATTCTAAAAGTAATGGTCGAAGTAGGGCTAGTAGATTCCATGTGCTAATAGCCTCTACCCGGCTTTCATTGTGTTTTGGTTATTGTCGGTCCCTGAATGTAGATATTATTTGAAAAAAAGTATTTTATTGACTGTCCAAAAGTGTCATAGTATCCTTCCTTTATACCCGCCTTTATACTAGTTAGAGATGCGAATCGTTAATCATACTGATACCGATGATATCGATTAGGAAAAGTGTCGGATCATGTCAAATTATTTTTAATGTATGTATGTATGTATCTTTATTGACTGTAACATAGTTACAAAATATAATCACACATAATCACTATAGAGGTAAATCATAAATACGAAAGGTAACAAGAAACATAACATGAAATGAAGCAGATTATAAGAAACTGAACTCACAAAGAATAACAGCATAAAAACATTACAGGATATGGCCACACCGTCTTGGCCACCACGGTACCGTGGTGGCCCGGACGGTTGGGAGTGTGGCCACACTGTGATACAGCAATGCTTCCTGTCATTCGCACTCCCTAGAGAACGCTACCCACCTGGCCGGCACTGGCGTGCAGGTCCTTATCTATATGGGTCAAATGCAGCTAGCTAGTAGCAGTGTAGGATGGAGTGTTGACGCTAGATGTGACAGCCATACAGATTTCCACTTGCAGCAGAAAATTGAGTATAAAAGCGGTTTTCATGGAAATGGCTACAAGAAAGTGGTATATTTAGTTTAGGAAGTATACGATACTCTGGCGTGCAGCTTGATATAGGAGTTTTAGCATGCTCTTGAGGGTTGAAAGTTGTAACAAGTGACTTTAAAAAGTTCTGTGTGACCATATCCTGTCATGAAGGTTATAATTTACTTACTAGAAAACATAATGATATGCATGACCATGATCTATTAACCCATTAACACTCAGAGCAGCCATGACAGGCCTGACGATTTTGGAGATATTTTACTTACAAAATCATTTTTTGGAAAACATTTGAAAGAGAAATGTTTATCAGAAGCCACACAACAACTCTCGTCCAAATATTTTGCAAAGTTTCGCTTAATTCCCAAGTTATTTTCAAAAGTATGAGAGTAGCAGACGATACTTTCTAGTGGGAAACAAAAACTCACTGGTAAGGTAAGATAACTAGACTGATGCACGCAACACAATTAAGTTGTAAACCAGTCTTTTTTACGGTAACAGAAGATTTCTCCACCGAGAGAGTTTATCATCACGCAATTTCCATTTTGGCCGCCAGTGTATTGTGATGACGTCATCGGTTTGTGCTTACTGAACCGGCACAAACCGGATATTGTAACTTTGACATTAGTGCCGATTTTTACTGTTTTTATGTTATGGGTTTGAGATTGGTTTATTAGGTTAAGATTGATGTGGATTTATGTGATGGATTGTTTGAATGTACCGTGGACTGTATCTATGGTGAAGTAAGGCGTTTAATAAAAGCTGAGAGTAGTAGACAGGGAGTGGGCATTTTGCATGCATCAGCAAATTTCGCTGCCTCCCACTGAGTCACAGATAACATGTGTACCCTGCCTGCTGACCCCCATCTCCTTGGCAACCTATCTGTCCTAGATAGGATGACATTCTGTGAACCCAGCCAGCCAGTCAGTCAGTCAGTCAGCCAGCCTCTTTCTGAAAAAAATCACGTGACCAATACTTCCACAGGCTCTACCGCGTAACCCGAGGCGCACAAACCCTAGGTACTAGCATGCTGTGCCTATGGGGTTGCGGATCAAGGGGATGTATTTCTCTGATAAAAGTTATTGTAGAATATTACGTTGTGTGACGTAGGTTTATTTTTCCCTGAAATGAAATACTATTTCCTTGCGATTAAAGGGCCAATCACTATATTTCCTCGTTATTTTCGTTAAAAGTCAAAATGTGTTGAAGTTTCAATCAGTTTTAAATACTGTGTATACATTTTCATGAAATGAACGAAGGTGGCTGAAGAGAATTTTTCACAGATGTCGTTCGGTGAGAGTAGATCGATCGATTGGAACTGAAAAAAAGATATAGTAAACCTCTCATATACATGCTTATAAACGTGGTTTTGATGAGGTTACAAATGCTTTTAATGTTACAAAATATTTCATGCAAATTCATAGCATTATTCAGGTATTGAGAGGGCTGTTTTATGTCATGTTGACAAACTTGTGTGATGACGTGGCGCAAACAGTAACTTTTATTTCTACCAAATCATGAAACGAACTGTATAAAAACTGAGCAGACAAGGACACCCAAAACACATTTTTAATTTTAGGCAAGTCTCAACTAACGCTACCTTCATGTTAAGTCATTGCTGACAAACCCAGCTTGCTATGATTTTTTAATGGCGTTACCCCCCCCCCCCCCCCCCCCCCCACCCACTCCATTCTATGAATAAAAGAATGGATATGTAGCGAGAGACCAATTACTGTATGCGCTATTGTGAAGGGCTGGGCATGCCAGGGGTCTCTGATCTGGCATCAGCGTGACGTCATTAGGGGGATAAGAGCCAATCAGGACTCTCGTATCGTTTACATTACAGAAACCTATGCGCCAGTATGCGCAGAACACGACTTTGGGCTATTCGTTGATTGTAGTCTATCCAGGTTGACCGGCTGGTTTCATATCCACCTGTTTTTTTCATCGAAGCCCCCACCACATAACTTTCTTACTAACACATTGCCCCCTCCCCCACACTTTTTCTGGAATAATAAGTCCAACGCAAATAAAGATACATTATTCAAGTGAAACCACGTATTGCTATGATTCATAATCCAATGTAGTTTTTAGTTGAGCATTTACGGGTATACCAGACCCGTCTGTTATGTCATACGGAGCATGAGCACTGCGCATGACTGGAAAAGTTGGTAATGTTATATATTTGCCTAGCTACCTGATGCGCAGAGGACGTTTAGCATGGCCTTGCTACGGATCGTGTCTATAGTAGTCGCCATTCTTGCAGGTAAGACGTTTACATTTTAAAGAAATATGATAAAACACTTGCAATAGTACTGGGCGCCGTTTGTAACATCCATACATATGTTGACAGAAGCACCTCTGGTCAAGACAGAAGTCACTTTGACAAAAGCAACTTTTGTCCACAGAAGTTACCTTTGTCAGACAAAATAAACTTTTGTCCAACAAAAGTAACTTATGTCGGGTAGAAGTAAATTTTGTCAACAAAATTGATTTCTGTCTCGACTAAATTACTTTTGTTAACAAAAGTACGGATGTTACAAACGACTACCGCCAATAGAACCTTAGTCTATTGAGCGCGTCAGGGAAAGACCTTAAAAAGTACACAAGGTGTATACCAGTCCTCATTCGTGTGGAATATATATATATATATATATATACACACACACACAATATATATATATATATATATATATATATATATATATATATATATATATATATATATATATATATATATATATATATATATATATATATATAAACATTTAGTAAGATATAGACTGCTTTCAAAAGCACATTGCCCTGTATCGTTGATAGTATATGCACTTACTATCTACGCGCGGGTCAAGCATACATACCACTAAATCGAAGCTAGGGCTGGCTTTTAAGATGCCTTTTGCATGACTTCCCAACGACAAATAGTCAAGTAAAAGGTGCGAAAGCACCCCGGATGAGCAGTGCATCACTTAGCATACGTGCCTGCTTAGTTACGAAAAAACAATCGATCTCTGAGAGCTCATCTCCTTGCTGGTCATTTCACGGTTTAGCGTCTTCATCGTGTGGACAGGGGTCTACACCATGAGTCAAGTCGTTCAAAGTCAAAAATTGACTACCAGTATTCAAATTGTGTCAACACTACGGAATATGGGGGTTTGAATCCGACTCGAAGTATATGAAAAATCCCAAGTGGTTAGTCGGGCGGTTTGCTTCCATTATCAACAACTTTATAGTCGCGAATTATGTGGCTGAACAGGTGACAATGAAAGAAATTCCATATGTAACTGTCTTGCCCTAATCTGTCTCCTATATATTTATAAATATATATATATATATATATATATATATATATATATATATATATATATATATATATATATATATATATATATATATATATATATATATATATATGTATATATATGTATATATATGTATATATATATATATATATATATATATATATATATATATATATATATATATATATATATATATATATATATATATATACTGAGGTTGCTTAGTATGAGATATGACTCTGCTCCTCCTTCAAAGTGCATATGATATTCATTTCTATGCACATGATATGCATGAAATCCGACACGAATCACTTACATTACAACTAGATTCCCCAACGTAAATTATCCCACCTTACCTATCCCATTTAGAACCCACATCTCCCTCAGTCAGCTCACTGAATATTCTTTCAAAAGAACAATGTCCTATCTTGCTGATAGTATACGCATTATCTATACCCAGAGTTTTTCGGAACTAGGGTTGGATGCCATGTGTCGGCAGTAGAATGGGTGTAGTAAGGGGGGGAGGGAGGTTGACTGTAACGTGTTCGGCGTTCATTTACACTACAGGTCTGTAGTGTAAATGAACGCCCGCTACGCGTCGCCACCGTCGCGTATTATAATATTATAATTACTTGTGACGTCATCAAAACTGTAAAATCGCTAATTTCACTGATTTAAAAAAGGTTATTTAATTTCCTAAAAGTGTATTCTTAGTACAATTGGTCCATTGAATGTATCCATGCTGTTTGACCAAGACAGATTGGACGTTATCATACATAACTGGAAGAACCAAGTTTTCGGTAATAAAACAATCCATGGCGTTCCGCGAAGTGCATTCGACGTGTTTGAGGCCGCCTATCGGCGGGTTCCGGAACCTCGCGTAAAGGCCAGCAAACATAAAACTGAAAAGAAACTAGGTTCCGGCTTTTGAGATGCCTTTCGCATGACTTCACAACGATAATTAGTACAGTAAAAGGTGTGCATGGGCCGTACACCACGTAGCGCAAGTGCTTTTTGAATTACAGGGAAACATTCGATCGCTGAGGGCTCCTTCCTGATCTTTTCACGGTTTAGTGTCTTTTTGGGCATCTTCCTTGGTGATAGAATGTTTTCGCACAGCACTCAAAGGCACTCTTACAACTGGAGGCAGTTAGGGGAGTATGGATTTCCGATAGTTTGTAGCAGCCAAACAGTTGCTCCAAAAGTCAGTTAACTAGAACCAAGGGATCCGCCGTGGCCTAATGGTTATACGATGCCAGACTCCAAAGCGTGAGTTCCTACAAGTGTAGGTTGGGATCAAGCGGCTTGGCTTGGTCGCTATATAAATGTGCGGTGTTGTGGAGGGCTGTCTATGGTTCTTCTGCAAATGAAAGACCCCTTGGAAATATTCGTGAAGAGAAGGGAATTTCTTCTCCGCTCCGGGTCGCAATATGACCTCGGCTATTGAAAGCGATGTAAAACCCCATTCCTTCCTTCCTTCAGTTAGAACCAAGTTGGACGTTTGTATGGTCCGAAGATTTGTCCTTATACGTTTTTATCATTTTAACTACAAAATCCGAAATCTTTAAAAAAATATTTTATCTGTGATACTGCTTCATATTTATGATAGCGGTTTTGCCTTTGTAAATATAAAGGGAAGGGTAATGAATGTGTGTTTTCATTATTATGTTGGCTGGGAGGGGATCATGATAGTTTTTCAGCTGAATGAAATTTCAACTCTTTATACATAGTACATGAATACAGTTGTTGAGGTATTGTTTAATTCAATTGCATTTTTACTGTAATGGTTGCCATCTACTTTCAGTGTGGTGTCAAGAGATTGTGATTGACGGTCCTCTATCAGATGGGTATTTAGGGGGGTGCATACGTTCGTTATCAAAATTAAAAAATACCCCTAAAGCACTGATTTCTGGCCAAAAAAGCACCCTTATTTTAATAAAACGCTGATTTTTTCCTCTAAATAAACACCCCTTCTTTTACCAAAACACTGACATTTGATGAACGGGAACACGTATTTTAACTTAAGATTTTATAATCCTCTGCTTGTTTAGCGGCAGCAAGTGGCGGCAGCAAACTAGTAAGCCATGAGTCATTTCGGGAGTCACTCGGCGTCAGAGCCGCGTATATTTCGTGGATTGTAAGGGGATTTTGACCCCCATACTTCGTACCTGGGTACAAAAAAGTACCCTTCTTTTACAAAATCGCGGACATGCGGAGGTCTTAAAAAAAGACCCCTTCTTCCGCGAAATACGTAACGAAAGTGCGGCCCCCTTCTGTACCTGAGTGCCCCCCCTGGGATTTTGCGTACCACGATCTGAACTCGCTGGTGTGCAAGTGATTTTCTAATAAAGATATAAAATTATTGTCCTTTCCTTTTCTTCGTAATCTGTAGTTATGGCATGTTTCAGACTTGAAGTCCGTTTCTTTCGACGGAAAAACAACGGGAAATCCCCCTCCAAATATGGAAGTCATGGGGAATTCCCGCCCGTTGACGTCGTCGTGTTTTGGCGTCCTTAGCAACTCGCTAAACCATCACGATTCTCCCGTGTTTTCCTAGTGTTTCTGCCATCAAATGGGGAATCTAAACCCAGAAAATTCTGATGAAGAGTGGGAGAGTGATGACGATCGTCCCCTTCATGATCCTTGGGAATCGGACGATGACATCCCGCTCGTTCAACCTCGCAACGAGGACGACATTGCTGAGGTGAATATTGTTTGTTTGTTGACAGTGCGCCAAGCACAAGATCAGACAATAAATAAACATTTGTTCATATGTATAAACACAAAAAACATTATATTTAACGAAAACAAAGATAAAAACAAAAATTGGAAATAACACAGGATGAAATTGCAAATGCCATTCCGTTTGACAGTATAGAAGTTTGTCCCTTCAGATGGCAAAATTCTTATCAAAATCACAGACAATTTTAGAAAAGATATAATTATATGTGGCTCAATTCATTTCTCTGTTCATTTGTATATCCATTTATATTTCTGTATATAAAGTTTATATGTCAAAAACTCACTGACAATTTTTGAAAATATGTATTTATATGTGCCTAAATTCATTTCTCTGTCCATAAATATGTCCATATCTATTTCTTCATATAAAGTTTATATATATCATAAACTCACTGACAGTTTTAGAAAACATGTATTTATAATTGCCTTAATTCATTTCTCTGTCCCTAAATATGTCCATACCTATTTCTATATATAAATTTTATATATCATAAACTGACTTGCAATTTATGAAAATATGTATTCATATGTGCCTAAATTCATTCCTGTGTCCCTAAATATGTCCATACCTATTTCTACAATTAAAATTTATATATCATAAACTCATTGACAATTTTTGAAAATATGTATTCATATGTGCCTAAATTCATTTCTCTGTCCATAAATATGTCCATATCTATTTCTACATATAAAATTTATATATCATAAACTCATTGACAATTTTTGAAAATATGTATTTATATGTGCCTAAATTCATTTCTCTGTCCCTAAATATGTCCATACCTATTTCTCTATATACAATTTATATATCATAAACTGACTGACAATTTTGGAAAATATGTTTTTATATGTGGCTCAATTCTTTTATCTGTCCCTAAATATGTCCATACCTATTTCTATATAAGAAAATAATATATCATGAACTGACTGACAATTTTTGAAAATATGTATTCATATGTGGCTCAATTCATTTCTCTGTCCCTAAATATGTCCATATCTATTTCTAAAGTTTATATATCATAGCATATATCTTAGGTTCATAATATTCATTTATATTTCTTCTCTATAAATATAAATGTATCGATTCATATTTATTTTGTTATATATATTTCATTTCTTATTACAGGTTCCTCCGTGTGCTGATCCAAATCCTACAGCTAGAAAATGGACGGAAGATTTATCAGTGAACTATCACATAAATCCACTTCAAGAAGAAACTGGTCCTGTTACAATCCTGTCAGCGGACAAGAAAGAGGTTGATTTCTGCCACCAGTTTTTCCCAGAAGAAATGTATCAGCAAATTGCTGATGAAACCAAGCGGTATGCAGCAAAACAGCAGCAGATTCGTGATCATATCGATCCACGTTGGTACAACACAAACGCTGCCGAAATCCGTGTTTACATTGGATGTCTTATCGCCATGTCAGTAGTTGACCTTCCGTCATTAAAGATGTACTGGTCGAAGCAGTGGCTCTTCCGGATTCCGTCTTTTGCATCAATCTTCACTCGTCACAGATTCGATAAACTAAGTCAGTACTTCCATATAAATAACACTGAAAAAAATCCACCGAAGGGGGATCCAAATCACGATCAACTTTGCCACGTCCGGCGGCTTCATGATTGCATTCTACATAAATGCCTCATCGAGAAAATAGCATTGATGAGGCTATGATTGCCTTCAAAGAACGCAAAAGTTACAAGCAATATCTTCCGGCAAAACCCACTCATTTTGGGATCAAGGTTTGGGAGCGTGCAGATGCCCACAATGGCTATGTCTGCGAGTTTCAAGTCTACACCGGGAAAAAAGTCCTGCCCGATGGAACACGTCTTGCGGAAATCGGACTTGGAAGAAGAGTCGTCCGGGATCTCACTCGCCAACTCATGGGCAAGTACTACCATATTTACATGGACAATTACTTCACGGGAATTCCCTTGTTTGAGCAGCTCCTAGTAGATGGGATTTACGCTTGCGGAACGATTTACGGGAATCGCAAGTCCTGGCCAGCCCTGCTGCATCCAAAACTCTTGAAAACTCGAGTCGAGTTCTTCAGTCCAAGCAACTGGTTGCAACAAGCTGGTACGACAACCGTCAAGTTACTTTTTTGTCAACAAACAGCCCGCCATCTCTAAACACTCGCGTTGAACGTAGACAGAAGGATGGAGACGTCAGAATCGTTGAATCGCAACAAGCCATCTCCAACTATCAAGCATACATGGGGGGAGTTGATAGAGCTGATCAGCTGCGCATCCAGTATTCTTGCTCCAGGAAAGCCAAAAAGTACTGGAAGTACATCTTCAACTTTCTACTAGATACGGCAATCGCAAACTCATTCCTGCTGTTTCGGATGTCGCCAAATCACGTCCGAACGACAAAGTCGCAGCAAGTAATTCAAGCCAATCAACTCGACTTTCGCCAAAACTTGGCAACGTCATTGATCGGAAACTATCGCACCCAAAGAATTCGGTCATCCTCCAGCATCGACCTGACTGGGAAAGCACACTGGCCAATGAAAATGGAAAAGAAGCACCGCTGCAAGAACTGTCACAAGCAAAATAAACGACGTGAAGTGATCAGCGACTACGAATCATGCCAAGTAAACTTGTGCCTGGAATGCTCCCGCCCCTTCCACGCAGCCTTGGACAATTTTTGAGTTGTCACGATTCGTAGCCAAGTGATTGGATGAAGACATATGTCAAAATCACAAACTGGATGTTATAAAGAACAAATAAAATCAACAGACAAACAATTGAATGAAAATTATATTGTGTATTTTTATTCATTGCTAGCTAGTAAAAATACAATATAATAGCATGTAAAAACATGCCAATTTGTTATGAAGTTTTCGTGTTAAAATACTGAAGACCAGTATATTCTAGGTGAAGTACCAGTAAAATCATACCATTTATGAAATATATGGCATTTACTGTATAAAAAATATTTTGTCTATGTCTTTATTATGCTTTGAAACAAGGTAAATCCTGTTTGGAGCACTCCTCTCCATGCACTGCAGTGCACTACCCACTGGGCAACAATGTCTCTGAGGAGTAACCCCTCAGGCAGTGTTGGGGACTTGGCAACATTGTTGCGTTGAGTGATATAGGGTTAACAGGAAGAACATATCTAGGCAAAATGGCGTTCTCTATCAAAAGTGGTATTCTGAGGGAACAGGGGCTCCAGAGTATTTACAATTACTTGTGCCTCATGTTCTCCGGAGGGAAATAATGAGAGACAGCCATGATACACACCTGTCAGGTCACCTGAGTGTAGCAAAAACTGTTGGTAAAATAAAACAGAGATTTTACTGGCATCAAATGTATACAGATGTAAAGACCTATGTACTCTCCTGCACAGTGTGTTCACATTACAAGAAACTGTTGAAAAATGCAAGATCTCCACTTAAAGATTTTAGAGTGGGTAGTCCTTTGGACAGACTAGGTATAGCTATACTAGGACCATAACCTTTGACTCAAAGAAAGAATAGTTATATTCTTGTAATTGGAGACTATTTTACTAGGTGGATGGAAGCCATTCCTTTGCCAAGTCAAAAGGCGGAGGAGATAGCAAAGGTTCTTGTTCATGAGTTCATTGCAAAATTTGGTGCTCCCCTTCAGTTGCATACTGACCAAGGAAAAAACTTTGAGAGTGTGTTGTTCAAGGAGGTTTGCAGGCTCCTGGAAATTAAAAAGACCAGAACAACCCCGTACCATCCATCCTCCAATGGTCTAGTTGAAAGATTCAACAGAACCTTAGCAAAAATGATGAAGAGTTTTATAAATGAAAATAAATCTAATTGGGATGAACATCTGCCCTTGCTGACTGCAGCTTATCGCAGCACTCCTCATTCAGCTACGGGGTTCACACCAAATAAACTAATGCTTGGTAGAGAGGTTTATCTGCCCTGTGACGTTGTATATACAAGACCATCAACGAGCAATGATAACATTCCTGACTTTGTACAAAACCTAAAAACCAGTATGGAAGAATGTTATACTATAGTGAGGAAGAATTTGCAAAAGGCAGCTCAGACCCAAAAACAAAGTCATGACCGAAAATTGGTCGTACACTCCTATGCCCATGGGGACCTGTGTTCAAAAGAAATCCAATTACCAAAAAACTTGAAACCCCGTGGGTAGGACCCTTGGTGATAGTCGAGCCAGTTGGGGATATACTCTTCAGGATAGCTAGAAAAGGAAAACAAGGTTAAGTTCATCATGACCTGCTCAGACCATTCCCTGAGAGTGAGCATATTCCAGAGTGGGCAAGAAATCTTAGCCAAAAACTTCAGAATACTAACAGTAATGTCACTAAGACAGATGCCTAAGCAGTAAAGTTATATTCAGAGTTTAGACAGGTCTTCATAGCAAGAAACTAAGTACGAAATAGTGATCTTCTTTTGTTGTTGCATGTCCTAGCTGACAAATGTCAGTCATTACACTTTAAATTTTGTAGGATGGATATTCAATATGGATGTAGAAGGTGTACCTACAAAGGTAACAAGCGGAATGCCATGTGGCATGTTCTTCGGTGTCATGTTGAGCTGTCTTGAGTACCATATCACTGCACTCTATGTAGATATCGAGCACACAGGCTCCAACAGCTTCGTGTCCATGTCGAGGGTTAGAAGCCTCACCGACGTAGGAAAATGACAAGCCCCACAGCAGATGACAATGACTTCCTTGTAGTGGCCAGCAATCCACACAATGTCACCTGGTCTACATCTCAGTATGATAACACGGATCTCCTCGTCCTCGGCGCTTCAGACCTCCTAGCAGACGCCATACGTAAATCTGGCATCGAGGAGCGCCCTCAGGATGTAGATACGGAGGAGGACTTTCAGCCCGATTACTCTGGCAGTGATGATTCCGTCCAGGTTCTCAAAGAGGAGATTGAAGACTTAAAAAGAAATGGCCAGCGATTGTTGGAGAATGAGGCATTGATGGTAAAAAACACTAAACTCCAACAAGCAAATGACACTCTGGGGCAGGAGATGGCCGGTGTTGTTCGCAGAAATAAAGCTATTCAGGAGGAGGTGATGCGCATAAGGGCCATGCAGGAGGTTGTGCCTTAATCCGTTGGTGTTCCAGGCTCGCAGGCGTTGAATGGCTTCGAGAGGATGTGGGCAGCCGAGAAGGAGGATGGTCCGAAGGTCTGTTGGAAGACACTTACCGAGAGGGCTCAGCAAAGATATCGTGGCAACAGCCCGGGTCCACGAGGATGCCGCGACAGGCGTTTTTAAATAATGACTCTTTGTAAATAATTATAAATAGTTGTACATATGGACATTTTTCATTTTGGTGACAAAATGAGGACTGAAGGGGGGCAGTGTTGGGAATTTAGGAGATCACTGTGTACATATTTATAGCCATGATGTAGCAAATAAACTGAAGTTGTGTATATATCCATGTCCTTGATTTCAGCTGTACTGTCAATATCAGTGTCCTGAATGCCATGTGCTATTAAAGTTAATTACACTGGTTTCACATAAAATAACTTTCATTCCCATTCTCTTCTAGACATCCTTATTGAGCTTTCCGCTAAATATCAGAGTAGCTCCAACAGTAATTATGTAGTAATCTGGAGAGAAAGCATGCTGACATGCAGGCTGCCATCTTGGATTATAATAAGCTAGATGTAAGCTGCGCTCTGATTGGCTGATTTTCGTGAAAGCTGCTTTCCTATTGGTTGTTAAGGTAAATATTCAAATCCAATGTCAACATAGTCTAGAACCCTTCAAGTTATCTCTTCTTGTTAAAGAGCATATTATAGAGCATTTTATGCAAATAAATGGATAATACTTAGAATAGGGAGTTGGAGATATGTGCTGGGTCCTAGACAGGAAATAGGGCTAGAATAGCAGTAGAATAGGGATTTCTGGTCTGGTTCAAGAGTTTGTATACAACAATAGCACCAATGTGTTTGTTTACCATTATTTAAGGCCAAGCCAATGCAATTGTAGAGAGTTCCTATCTGGTCACTCAGGAAGTAAGTAACTTCAGGGTATCTCAGGGTCAAGTTTAGAGATAGGCAGGCACTGCGAGTACACTGAACAACTTGGCTGCATCATGCTATCATGTATAGATGCTATCACGGAAACCGCCGCCATGAAAGTTAGGGGCATGACGTATGCACCCTCGACACGTGATTAGGTCAGAGCATCATGGCGGACACGCCATGCATGCTCGCCATGCTGCTCTGACCAAACTCTTTCTTAACAAGCAGACATGGATTTAATTGGTGAACTAAGGTAAATATGATTATTTATATATAATTATATTGTAGATTAGTTAGAAAGGAGAATTTAGACTTATCTCAGCGAAATTAGATAGGAAATTTGATCGTAGGTTTGGACCTAAATTTGCAAGAATTGGTGATCCATTATCACTCAATGAGACATTTTCTCTTCTTTTACTGTCTTATCACTGTTGAAAATGCACTTGACTCATTTATTTCTAAAATCTTATTGCATTATTATATTGATCTGTGATTTTTTTCTTGCCTGATAAGTTCTTTCTTCTCAAACTTCGAGGAAACTGGCATTAGGACGAACGGCCGTTGGGGGGGGGGGGGGGGGGGGGGGTGCAACATGATTCTGCACTGCAGTCTTGTCGCCTAGTATAAATAACCAACCTGACATAATTGCTGCAGGGTCCTAATAGAAACATATACAAACTTTAATACTTATGCACAAGGCAATTTAATGGAATAGTCATGTTTGAATAAAATTGATTAGTAAATCTTCATGCATTTTCCTAAGTGGTACTTTTTCTAGAATTTTGAGTGGAATACATGTTGAAAGCTGCACATCTGAGTAGAACCATGATGATCCTTAGGGCTTAGGGAGTTTCTATTATATATAGGCTACGGAGATGAGCACCATCATTAAAGTTATCAGCTTAATCACTGAGTGGCAGCATTGGTGTCTAACATTTGTTTAGTACTCATTATGAAAAAGATAATACTTTCAATAACTACAGTAATTAATCCAATATTATTGATATATATTGAAGATATGTTTCTTTATAATTTATGTACAATAATGTATTTTGTGTTTAAAACACATAAATTGTCTGTGCTAATTGTATCAGACATCCAGACAGACATAGGTTAAGATTGTGTCATTGTGAGATGCAGAAAAGTAATATCATCTGTCTGATTTATGATTTATGGGAAGTTTCTACCTGTCTGCTGAAGGTGCCAGGTATAGTGATTTGACTGAAAGTACATATGTACAACATTTCACAATTATATGGTTGTCCTTTAGCTGGACCCTATCCAACAAACAATTAAAAAGAGCAAAGTGTATGTTTAGGGAGTATAGTACCATGACTTGTGTTCGTTGAGGTTGGGATTTGCCTTGGATTTGGCTGAAAAAAGTTGTTGTGCTAGATTAGTCATGACACTCAATGGGAGATGTGTACTAGCAGTATGAGTTATTGAGGCATCCAGGACAGGCACCAACATAATTTTCAGAACTAACTTGCCATGCCGGGCAAGTAGTTTATGATTTTCACTTGCCCGAACTAATTTTTGACTTGCCCGAAATTAGTTGTAACATATGCAAGAAAGGCATGTATTGTTTATCATGGATTTCAAGATTTGGAAACCATTTTCTTTTAGTTTTCTTGCTTTGTTTACATATTTCTGGGTATTTTGGCCATTTACTATAAAAGAGAATGTTAAGTGTTCAGAAAATCAGTTTGCCCATTCGGGCAAGTGAAAACTAAAATGTACTTGTCCGAAAGCTATCTGTGATATATATTGATTAATATTTTCCCTCGGCAGAAACTTTCTCTGTGAGTGGCGCTAGTTTGTGTAAGTCTGTCTAGCGGGCAGACATGTGACCCTCCAAACCGCTGATCGATGAAAACTGAATTGTAGACATACACAATCAATAGCTCTACAATGTGGTGCATTGTGTCAATATGAAAACAACAAAGGGATTCAGTAAATTAAATGTACTTTATTAATTATGCCGACACCAAATGTTTCCGAAATATTACAGAAATTATTTATATATTATTGGAAATGAGTAACCAAATATACCATAGTTAAATATGTATATATTTTTTTACAGGTTGATAAAATTCCATGAGGAAGCACTGGGAGCAGCACTGCAGACCAGATGACAGATGATCCCATAGCCTGAAAACAACTTGCACGAACATTCACAATCTGCTGTGAACTGCACCTTCTTACCTGAGGGAATTGCTGAAAAAGTATGACCCACCACGGACACTGAGATCAACATCCAAGAACTTACTCTCCGAACCGAGAAACAACATGAAAACCTACGGTGAGAGATCGTTTAGTGCCTGTGCCCCAAATCTATGGAATCAGCTCCCAGATAATATTCGGGCAGCTGGGAGTGAGGCAATCTTCAAACGACAATTGAAAACACATCTGTTCAAAGATGTATATATAAGTTAACTATGTGGGAGGTCAATGCAACTCAGATTAGTTTTTACATAAGGGACAGTAAAAAGGATCGTCACTTATGCTAACATCATATTTGGCGCAGCTCCAGTGAAACCACAAGTTACACTGATCGCAACACACACTCTGGTCAATTTCTTTAGTTATCTCATCTTCTTCCAAGCAGAGCTTCTGACATAGCGGACATGTAATGAAAGATTTCTGCTGAAGGAGATGGGGGGCTACATAAGTTTTAAAGAAAATTGTCAGATTTTGTTCAAGCTTTTCCAGAAATCGACATCAGCACATATAATTTCAGAGTGGACTTCTCCATTTCCAGTCCATACACAAAAATAGCCAAAGCTGGCTCCTGTTACACCTATCTGACATTGGATTTGATAGTAATAAGGATGGTCCCTCTTCAGAATAATTACATTGTCTCTCATTTCCAGGAATGCCGTTTTCTGGATGGATTTTGAAACCATCTCTCCCTTAATAGTATATGGGCATTTAATTTCTAGGGGAGATGGTGGGTGACAGTTGCAGGTCACCACTGGGTCAGGACTTGCTGCTACATAGGATAACTATGTACTACCAAGCCCACCTTTTTCAATTCCAAAGAGTCTTGCAAATGGAAATTCTTTTTATAAAAAGATTTGGCAGCATCCTCCTCATGGTCATTTCCCCACTGCACTGCTGGTAAATGACCGTTATTTGGGCTACCATGAATAATTTCATACGTGAATTTTGTCACTGCCACTCTTTTATTCTGTAAGAAATGTTCAAATTTTGAGTTGGCATGATAACATTGTGAAGCTGTTATTCTTCCAAGTCTTTGATTTAGCCAAATGCGTGTTGCGGGTTGCGGGTTGCTTCCTCAATAACAGAGCGCTCGGCAGCAGTCAGGTTTAGTGTTTCACAGAAACCACTTGCAACTTCTGATGCGTCTCTGGTCAGATTAAAATCTCTGAATCCTTCACCAAGGGAAATCAAATTTGGTGGAAGGTCAGGGGTAATTTGGGAGCCCAGCTGGCCTGATAGGCCAGTGAGCAAGACTGACTTAGGTGACAATACCACAAGTCTTTCAAGAAAGTTAGATATTGCCTCTGGCTTCCCAGTGTCCTCACCCTCTCTTCGTGGATCAAAATCAATTTTAGCTTCAGTCGACTTCCGACGATCCTGTCTCTGTGCTGACAGTACGTCATCAGTCCTGAAGTCCATGTCACTCACTAGCCTGGGCTGAACTGACTTCATTGTGGAAGCATTCCAGCGACATGACTCCGCAGTGCATGATACTTTGTTTAGTTCATTGGTTATTGCATATTCTATTTTATAAAGAGTGGCAATGATATGATTACATGTTTTACCAAAACCAGCAGTACATGAGCACCAGGCAGTTACAATTTCTCCAGTGGTTTTCATAAGTATCCAATTCTGCCTGACCTCATCATGGATAGCCAATGATGGCGTTACAGAAGATTTCAAAATACAAACAGTGTCACCATTGTCGACTGTGGCGAAAGATACTGGCCCTACATAGTTACTTTGAAAGTAAGAGTAGGCTCTGCGTGCCTTATACTTACCTATGTAGTCGACATTGAATTTGTTTTGTTCGAGAATGAATCCAAAAATGTTACCCAAGTTAACAGAAGGCCACTTAGTTACATCATCACTCCAAAAATAGTTTTGGGGAGCAAGGGGGTCAAGAATGTTATGCTGCTTTAACATACTTAGATATTCTACTTTAATCTTAGAGGCAAGTGCTTCCTGAGAAAGTTTAACTGGGACATTACTCTCCCATGCTACAAATGCTTGTGACACTAGCATAGCTTTGTTCCCAGTTGAGCCGAGGCCACGCACTCCAAGATAGTCAACCAACTCACTTCTTGTCATATCTATGAAGTCTTGATACTTACCTTCTTTGGATGCCATCTGAAGGAGAAAATAAATTACAATTAAGTATTGAATTCTGGCCTATGCCCTAACCTAAATACTTATATTTCATGCTGATGGTTTCAAGGCATACCACCATTTGTCAGGCATATAGTGGGTATTTGGTGGTTCTGAAAGGGCATTATTCAACTCAAACTACCAGTGGTCAAGCAAGTTACATAATGCACAACATGATGTTACGATATCATCACAAAGACGAAGCAGTGAAATCTCTTATTCATTGGAAAGAATTCTGTACCACTTAATGCGTCCAATAGCCTGTTCTACATAGATACGGGCATTGGATATTCTACATTTTTCATGAACATCAGAACCTAACATTTGCATGGAAGTTCGGACGCTCGGTGGAATTGCAAGGGTTGACTGATAAGCTGCAAGATCATCCAAAAAAACGCCAAAAAGGACACAATAAAAATTACTGACCCAAAAGTTCAATACTGGATCTTGCAGTGGCAAATTGGAGATATATGCACATTTATAAACTAATTTTGACAAAAAAGAAAACAATAATTCCACATTTAAAAATATGTTTCACATTGCACTCAAAACATT
Organism: Maea johnstoni; assembly: GCA_963942565.1. Classification (NCBI taxonomy): domain Eukaryota; kingdom Metazoa; phylum Annelida; class Polychaeta; order Spionida; family Magelonidae; genus Maea; species Maea johnstoni. Next base: position 22,777,632 of record OZ012699.1, on the reverse strand, counting down.
CTTAAAGTACCTGCATGTCCAAAATAGTCAGTTTGTTTAATATGTTATTAGAAAAATAATGCAAGATGGATCATATTTAAGTAGATATTGAATGGATATGAAATACAGTAATTACTTTGATTCAGCTCCTTTGTCCTCCATTAGAGCCTCGTTCTGAGTTAAGCAGTGCATTATGGGATACGTACTTGACAACCTTTTGACTAGTTTTTGACAACCCACTTTGCAGAGTTGTCAAAAACTCGTCAGCGTACTTGACGAGCCTTAACTTGTCAATATGACAAGGTTTTGACAAGAAAAAACTTGTCACATTTTTTGTGTGCATCAGAAATTGTTGCTCGCATCCTAACTTCCGTTCAGGTCCAGGGCGACAATAATCAACTGCCTTATTAGAAGGCTCACACGCAGGCTTTTCTTTAACTGTTTGGCGGTAACCTTTCCAATACAGCATACTGCGTGCCTTCACTTCTAGGTGATCAAAAACAAATTTGAACATTACTGATGAACAGAATCCAGTGAAGAAACGCACATCAGTTTCCCTTGTAATATGTGCAAAGGTAAAACTTGGCAATGGCGAAACCTCACTGGATTCCTTCGGCAACTGTGCAACTGACGCAAGAGATGCCTTCTTTTTCACTGCACCAACCACATGTTTCACAGGGATTTTCCTCTTTTTAGGAGATTTCCGCTCGAGATCACTTGCAGTGAGGTACATGGAAGGATAAGAGTGCAGCAATGTTGGTTCACCATCTAAAAAGTGATTTGAACAAACATGAACAGAATTTGTAATCTCAAAACCCTTTCGCCCTTTTTTAATCTGCTTTTCCCAAACCTGCCGCATGCTGGAGTCCCGCGGCACTTTGTGCCACCTCAGGGTGTTGACATGACTACGTTTAATTTGTCTCTCTGGGTAACGGCGGTCATTACTGCAACTGCCTATGCAGCAATGGTCGTTTTTCCCCATCACGTCTGTAAGGCAAAAGGCAGGAATTCCTTTTGAGAATGAAAGTTAATGTAATGTAATGTAATGTAATGTAATGTAATGTAATGTATCGGAAGTGGCCCTATTGGTTTTCTTCGCGAAGAAATGTCATCACAAGATGTAGGATCATGATATTTCCTGTATGAATACTAGTGACTTTGGGGATATAGAAAATCTAATTGAGATTATTTGATAACTAACAAATTTGGTGGAAGAAGGTAGTGATGTGATGACCAAGCCACAGACCTGAAGGCTGCAATGGCCAAAAATTGACAGCCTTCCAATTTCCCACACAAAAAAAGGAACTGAAATTACTATCTAACCCTACCTAGGTTTGCCCTTTTTCTTACAAATAAGAATGATTAAAAGTTAATATTTGTTCTGTATGTTAATTCAATTGATTTGCAAAAAAAAGTGGAAGTCAATCAATTTACAAAAACTATTGTTTTAGAACAAAATCAAGCTGATTCTTAATAGGGCCCTTTTTTCAATAACACACATCTGAGAACCATATTTTCCAAGCCATCAAGGAGGATCTAAGGTGGGGGATCCACATCAACTAACCATACAGCATAAACACAAGGACCTCACCTACCTAACAGTAGGTGGGTCTGGTATAAATTCTAAGCACTTCTTTATTTTATGAGAAACCTTCAAATTGGTTCTTAATAGGGCCCTCTCCTATACATTTTTTCGTCTTAACCATGATAAGACTTATGAAGTAGGTGTTCCAGATGGGGCATCTCAACTTCAAAATATTTGAATTTAGATGATAACTTGCCTGAATTCAGGAATTTTCTAAATTTCTAGACAAACCAATTGTAGAATTTTTAATATCAATTATAAAATGAGGTGGTTAATCTTTCTTAGGCAAATGATAATTTCATTTGTATTACCTGTATACTTTCAAATGTTTGGAAATAAACCTTATTTTTGTTAACCTAGATCATGTTTTCCTTTATTTGAATTACTCGCCCACCATCGAAGTGCATTAGTATTCAAAGTTCAAACAACATAGATGAACAAAATTTATTTCAGTGTAAACATACATCATGACAAGTATCCTGAGGTAGAAAGGCATGTGTGCCTTAGACAACTACCTAGTGTTCCAGTTGTGCGATGTTAGAAATTTAAATGATTCTTGATATTATAAACAAGTGGCATTTACTTAAGTTCAATAACAACATTTAATCCAGACCACTGAAATGCAAGAATAAAGGAACGGCAATTGAAGTGTTAACTCTGAAAGACCAAGGTTACTTCAGGAAGGGCCAGGGCTCAACATTAAGAAAAAACTTCATAAGCCCAGCAGGGCTAGTAACCGAAAATTGAACTAGCCCCGAAATATTTTTGCTAGCCCTGATACTTATGACAACTCTTTTCAAATAGTGACCTCTTTTGATATCATAGCCTCTGTTGATAACATGAAAAGTGTATTGCGGTAAATTGAGTTATATTATCGACCAGGAATGCAGAGCCAGAGGAGGTCTTCATACTTTTTTAAGTGCTGATATTCTAATTATATCTAGCCTCTCAGGGCTACTCGCAGGTAGAATTAACTAGCCCTGACTTTTAATAACTAGCCCGGGGCTACTTGGCTAGCCTTCACGTCAAGCCCTGAGGGCCTATACCCCGGAGGTCAATTAGTCTAGAACGCCACTGCTAACTTCCGTCATCTAATCTTGGTACAGAGATGAATACATCCCTCAATGAATAAACTGTTCAACTAATGAATAAACTGTTCAACTAATGAATAAACTGTCCATTGAAGCAGTACAGCTGACCTACTTTACAGTCAACTTGTCACAGGTTTCAGACCCCTGACAAGCTGACTGCAAAGTGGGTCAGCAGTATTGCTTCAATAAACAGACTTCTTGAGTTGAACAGTTCAGTTTATATTGTGGGATATATTCATCTCTATAGCATGACTTGATGACCTGAGTCAGTCCGCAGCATGACTATATGCAGATCTGAGATATAGTATGGGGTGAAATGAGATAGCGAGTGTCAATGCCAGGTTAATATACAAGTAATATATGAAACAATCTGACAGTATGGCAGATTGAAAAGATATTGAATGCTATTCTGAAAAAGTTCTTTGATAGCCTTAATATAGTTTGGAACATTTCATTAATAAATCCATGGGATCCCGCTATGCCATGTACCTTATGGCAACAGCTATTGAAATAGAATTGAGTTCACACATCAAAGAGTTCTCTGGTTTTCTTGTTTGCATTTAATAATACCATATCAAGTTATCACAAAGAAAGTTCCACAGGTTTACCTTTTTGCTTTACCATAAGGCCTGAACACTATGGCCCTTTCTCCCTTGCCCTTGCATTCCATACACATAGGCAGTACAGTTTTGTATTTGGTTTTCAAGTTTTGGTCCACCTCTGCCTCGGGCATACCACAGTGAGCACATATATCAAGTTGCCCCAGTGCAGCATTATAGTATGAAACTTCAACTAGGACACCACAAACAAGTCCAGCACTGACCTGTACAGTTTTGCTAAGACGAGATTTGGGAGGTAGGACAGGCGCACCACAGGTGAACTCAAAGTCACTTATCGCAAGGACAAGTGTAACATTCTGTGACTCAGATAGGCTTCTTTTGCTGTAAATTACTCTTGGCTTCCTGCACTCATGGCACATAACAGTGAGCCTGGCATTCTGGGCTGTATAAAGAGATGCATCTCCATGATAAATATCATCATCGTCATCTGTAGCATCATCAAACTCAGTAGCATGTTCTGTGCCATCTGTAGGAACACCCTCCTCAGCTGGCTCCACATTTGGATCATCTGTAGTATTCGCATCAGGCTTACGCTTAGGTGGGCGGATGGGTTTTTCAAGAACTTTCTTAAGCGATGGACGATCATCATCTGTAGTGTCTTTACATTTCAGCTCTTCATACTTCTTGTAATGCTCCCCTGTGTTATCCAGAACTGGGTCAGGTAACCACATGAGAGACTCTTTCGGTAGGGAGCTCGGCAGGTAACAACTAGGGTCGCCACATTTCCTGATTTGAAAACAATAATGACTCTCGTGGCAGTGCTCCTCCTTCCACTTTACATATGCTTCCACTTTTGAAGTGTGTACCTTCTGCAGTTTCGATAGATCCACATCAGGAAATAACTCACATAGGTGTCGTTTCAGACTGTCTATCTCTATTTCTGTTATAGGATCAACAGCTTGGAAAGGCCTATCCTTTAACTGCAGCTTTAAGAATCTGTTTCTGACAAGAGACTGGACAGGCTCCATAGTAGAAACCCAGTTTGTCTTGAAGTCAGGATCGTTCTCTGCCCTACGTATTATTTCTGCAACACTGCCGCATTTCTTGATATCTTTCTCAGCTTCCTCGGTAAGAGCTTTGCGCTTCAAGGCACAGTTCTGTAATCCTAAGTTGAGAATAGACATCACCCGTTCTGCTGGGTTTGTATAACTGTGCCTTGGAGCGCATCTGGCATGAATAAGCATATCCAAATAAAGTTCCCTAAAAACACATATATTAGCACACTGCACTGCTTGAAGAGTTTCTTTGATCAGTTCCACCATCTGTGAATTTCATAATAATCTTCTTATCTTTGTTCTCTGCGATTTCAACCAACATTGCTGCATGTCTCATTGGCGATGATGTTTCCAAGGCTGTATCATTAACTGCCACAGTGACAGTTCCGCAACCAAATGACTTGTTAGCATTTTCGGCAATTTCACATTCCAGTACCACAGAAGGCGTCATGGATGCTTTAGACATGTCATGATCCAAGGCACTAAAAGTAGAAGTTGTAGGGGCCAGTGCCTTCTTCCCCCTAACTCCTGTTGAGACAGGTGCTCCTGGCTCCCCGACTGGAACCTTAGCTCTGTCATCAGCAAAGTACAAAAGTGTCTTCCTTCAGCTCCACTGCCTTTTCTTTTATATTAGTATCAAAGTTGTGCCATACAGAAATGGTCATCAGGATGTTGCAGGCGCACACTACTGGCGCAAAACGTCGTGAAAATCTCGTGAAAATATACCTTTGTACTATATCATTTTCACGACTTTTTCATCAGACATCACGAAAATGGGTCGTGAAAATATGTCGTGAAAAGCCCGTGAAAAGTCCGTGAAAATGTTGTGAAACTTTCCGATTACTGAATTTGTCGTGAAAATATGTTGGTCGTGAAATATGTCGTGAAACTCTCGTGAAAATACATTCATCTTCTTGATGAAAATGTCGTGAAAAAAGATTAATTTTTCACGACGTCGTGAAAATAGCATGATGAAAATGTCGTGAAACTGTTGTGAATTTGTCATGAAAAACTACTGGCACTAAACGTGAAAATGTCGTGAAAACGTATATAAGTACCATCATTTTCACGACTTTTTTCCTCGGACGTCGTGAAAATGTCTTGAAAAAGTCGTGAAAATGTCATGAAAATGTCGTGAATTTCCATTGCTTTGAAATAGTTGTCACAATTGTATATAAAAATAGGTAAACATCTTTAATTAACACCTGTAATCAACCTCAAGATGTACTATTTTGTTGCACGTCACTGTCTAGAATTCATTCTATATTCCCTAAGGTTTCTGTTGATATGTCACTTGCCTTAATTGATGGCCTATGTCCTCATAAAACACCTTCAAAACATTTTAAACCTTAAAACATAAGGACATTTTGATGCCATCTATATGCGGTTTCATGAATAATTGACATTCATGAGCTCAAAAAAACATTTTAGTTATCAATTCTTCATAAAATGCTTTCCTGTCTATTCTATATATGTTCATCTAACTTTCCTATACATATTTGGAACAAAGCTCAGCAGGGAAAATGAAAAATCTTACATTTTTGATGAGCAGATGTCAAAATGCCGTCTTTCACGTTTGGAGAATATGTGGGGTCTACACTTAGTATTAGAGGGAGGCTCTTATTTGCATATCCTATTTCATGAAATTTTCACGACATCAAATTTTTCACGACCTTGATTTTCACGACGCTCACCTTTTTTTACGACATACGCCTTTTTTCAGGAGATTTTCACGACGCTCACCTTTTTTCACGACACTGGAAATTTTATGCCGTTTTAATCTGAAAATTGTGATTTTTTTCACGATGCTGTTTCACGACATTTTCACAGATCTATGAAATTTCACGACGTTTTCACGACTTTTTCACGACGTTTGCCGCCAGTAGTGGCAGCTGCCTCTTCTATACCTTGTACTGTATTGGAATTTTACTGGTGAAGTTCAAGGCTGTCTTTGCATAGGGGTTCCTAGGAAAGAATTGGAAGCGCATAAGACTCTTTGATGGTATGGGTGTATCTGCTGGACACCGATCAGCTGCTGCTCTTCTCAGATTCTCCAAAGAAATCCAGTGTGCAAGGTGTGAGACATTGTGCCTCCTGTCTTCTGCTGCAGTGCACATCTCAACCACCTCAGCCAATTTCTCAAAGAAGCAATCAAAAGTTGTAGGTCGCCCAGTATTCAGTTTCCTGAGGTCAGCTAGAAGTCCTGTATGGCTAAGCGAAATTAATCGCAGTCTTTCTTGCACAGTTCTATTGACTGGTGCTGAAGCATCATTTGTCATCATTTCATAAATAAACTCTTAAACCGCTGGTGATATCTTGGCTATGTTTGACAGCTTCTGTTTGAACTCTGCTTTCATGGTTCTTGTATGAAACTCTTTAAGTTTGGGAGCTTTGTGCTGCAAAAGACGTGCACCTTCCATCATCATATCAGGTTCGGAATGATTTTCCTTTGCATGAACCAAGCACAGCGTTGTCATCTCACTACCACCAGGAGAGTATCTAATAATATCAATAGGTACAGTCAGTTGTAGTTCTTTATTAACCTAAATCGCTGCATACGATTCACAAATGGGTTGACCAGATGCTCGGCTTCATCAAAAAACAATGGCTGTCCAATCTCTGATGCTTTAATTTTCATATCAAGTAGAGCATAATCCTCCTTCAGATGATGGGGAACTAGTAATTTCTTCCTATGTTCAATTGTAGCTAGTGTTGGGAATCGTTCAAAATTTCGGGCTTGATTAATCGTCACATTCGCCGAGCGATTGATCGATTATAATCGATTATTTGGTAGTTTACCTGATACGCAATAACGGCAAAACTATGCATTCATAAAAAACTAAAACATTCCGAACTTGCAATCCGTGGTAATAATAAATAAGAATAATGAACATAAAAGCCGAAACTAGGATAGAAATCAATGTGCGAGATTGCGAAATGTAAAAAGAATAATGGAACTGAAACTGAAACTGCAATACAACAGATTGCTCTACGCATCAATTTCATCCTGAAATAAAGTATCAATGTAGTGCATACAATAAAACTGAATCATATAAACAATGTTACTTACCAATTCCGCTGGTTCTGTGAGATTATACACTGTAATCCACTCCAGAAGCGAGTTACAGTGTATCCTGCCGATCGAACGTATCTTTCAAGATGGCGGCTGTCTCGTCGTGTTTATTTTCATTATCGCTCGGCAAGATTGAGCGATGGAAGGCAAATTCGATTGATCGGAACTCGGCCCAAAGCAAGCCAAGCAATCGAGTTTGCGATTAATCGACCCACCACTAATTGTAGCACATTTATGTATTGTTCTCACTGGATGAATTTCCTGTTGATTTGCTTTCTGTTTTGCAAGCTGCTTCTCCAGGTATGCTTTGTAGGCCATAATACACTCAGCAACTGCAGTGATATCTTTTCCTGCATCTTTCCACTTTGGACTAGAGTTAATAATAGGTTTCTGCAAAAGGCTGAACAAAGCTAGGCCATGTCTTTCTAGATCTGTTTCACACATCTTGATGCTCTTAACCTACTTACGATTGACTTCATTATAGCCAGGGTACTTTAAAATCCATTCAGGAACTGCTAGAACGTCTGGTCTAGATTCAGCAGCATCATTGATTGTTGTATGCTGGTTTGTAAGGTACCAAAGAGCGTTGGTGATGACCTGCAAAAATGCAAGTAGAAAAGTTCTTCAAGTTTTACATTGGAAAGTAGTGCTTTGACAATTTTTCACCAAATCAAGCACATATTATAGTATTATATTTAAAATAACCAAGTAAACGTGCCGATGGTAAACCAACCATTGGTGCGACGTTGCGATGTCTGCCTGCCCCAACGTCGTGCCAAGGTAGCATATCTGTGATTATCCAGTTGCCAAAAATATGGTTGCCATGCCAACCGTTGACCAACATTGGCCCATCGTTGGAATGATGTTGGAATTATTGCCCCAACATTGGGGCAGATGGACTTTGGTACGTTGGCCCAACGTCGCACCAATGATTGGCAGATTGTTGGCTCGACATTGGCCCATCATCAGCATGTTTATTGGGAATTATCTATATTAAAACTGCAAATTCTGAGCAACCAACTTGTCCATGATATGAAAGTCAGGCCACTTTTCAAGCACTTGTTTTAAGTACAAGTATAAAATAGCACAGTACTATAAAACAGCGTAATGAAAACTAATTATTATTGTTATTAATTAAATGCTCTCAAGTCCAAGCACTGTATTTCATATGGTATTGAAAAAACTACCTCTGATATACCAAACACACATATACACTTGCTTATGACGAACTCTCATAAGACGGATACTTGCATAAGACGGACAAATATTTCTGGTGAATCTGGTCCCATTGTCATAAAACAATAGAAAAATGTATGTGTATGACAGACTTTGCATATGACGGACCAATTTTCCTGGTCCCACTGAGTCTATCATAAGCAAGTTCACCTGTATATACTATATTAAATCAAACATTGAATTAAAAATTAATTTTGAAATAAAATCTCCCATGGATACTTTCATTGACAATGCCACCAGAAATGATACACATTCCCATAGCTTGCCAAATATATCAGTAAGAGTGACACATGGCCGCGTGATCAAGTAATACCAACTTGTTACGTCAGTACCCCACCGGACTGAGGATGGGAGATCACACCGAATTCCTGAAAAAAATACATGTCACATACATACTAATATATATTTATATGAAAAGTGCGCATGAAAATTTAATACCCTGCAAAAAAAGGAAAAGACAGGTTGTGGCTTCCCTCTAACTAAAATGTAGAACTATGAAGGAGGGAGTATTAAAGGGAGGGCTGTGAAAGGAAGCACTGCTAAGGACGGGCATGACCCCTCCTTAGCAGTGCTCATTTTTTACTTTGATATGATTTTTTTTATTATTTTAAATCAATATGGGATGAGGGAGGGACAAAGGAGGGCTGTGAAAGAAAGCACTGCTTTATAGGAGGGGCCATACCCCAAAGAAAAAATGGGCATGGCCCCTCCTTAGCAGTGCTCCTTTTTACTTTGATATGATTTTTTTTTTTTTTTTTAAATAACTATATGATGAGGGAGGGACAAAGGAGGGCTGTGAAAGGAGCACTGCTTTATAGGAGGGGCCATACCCCAAAGAAAAATTGGGCATGACCCCTCCTTAGCAGTGCTCCTTTTTTACTTTGATATGAAATATTTTTTTTATTTTAAATATAAACTATAGGATGAGGGAGGGGCAAAGGAGGACTGTGAAAGAAAGCACTGCTTTAGGGTGCGTTTCCACTAGGCGGGACGGCAGCGGTTTTTTCCCGCATTACAATCGCCCAAATCTCTCCCCTCTATTTTAACTTAAGTCGTTTCCACTAGGCGGCGACGGGATCGGAGCGGTTTTCAAGGGCAGCGGTTCCCGCCGCGGCAAGATCTTGATCGCGATCCAAGCGGGAAACCGCCGCGGTTTTGTCTCAACAACCAATCAAATTGGCTGGTTGTCTTTTTTTAAACCCGCCATAGCGCCATGGCGGATGAAGTAGGAGCAAGGCCAACGGAGTCGGGTGTGCTAACTTATGAGGAGAGATTGATAACAGAGGTTCAAAAATACCCCGTATTATTCGATGTGACGAGTTCGTCTTATAAAGATGCAGACAAGAAGGATCTGCTTTGGCAAGCAATTGACATAACCCTGGATAGCAACGGTAAGTTTTAACATTGATGAATTGTTCTTATAGTGAAAAAAACGCTATGGCAAGCCATAGACATAAAATGACAGGGGGGGGGGGGGGGGGGGGCCGCAAATAACCCATATATTTTGAAAGCCCATGAACCCCTGCATGATGAACATCTGTATCTAGTAGCTGTCTTGAGATATTGGCCCCCTGAGGTACCGGGTATGTCCTTTTTTATGCCAAATTGGACAATTCACATATCTCAGGGCCTTGTATTTTCTGAACTAACAATCATATATCAGTTAGATCTACAGTTCTGAATAAGTATGTACATAGTATGTTACATAGATGCTCTAAACTGAAAATATAATTTTTATATGACCCTTTGCCCAAATAAGGTCATTTGAAAATATCCATTTGGTTATTCACATCACATATTTCAGGGCCCAGTTCTTCTTGACATAACAATCACACAGGATTTTAATCCTCAATTACCTTACATATATGCTGTAAGAAGAGAATATAAGAGAATATAATTTTCATATTTACCCCATGGTCAAAAAAGGTCATTTGAAAATGGCCATTTGATTTCAGATAAGGCCTAAAAAAAGTTGTTTGTTTCCTGTAACCCTACCCTAACAAGTTTTTATTCAAAAAAATCCCTACCCCAAAGTTTTTTCCGCCCTCCTAACTCCAATTTTTTACCGACCTACCTACCCTTTTTTTCGGACCATTAAAGGAAACAAACAATATTTTTTTCTTGGCCTTACTTAAAATGTCATTTTCAAACATACAATTGAGTCTTTTTCACCCCAATTCAAAGCCAATGATAAAGATAAGGATACTGTGCCATATCTCAATAAAAAGATACCTGTTTATGGTTTTAATCGGAGTATATTGTAGACTTCCTTGAAAAAAAAAAGGGCACCCAAAATTTTGCAATTGGGAATTGTGGGTACCCATTTCCGAAATACTGGCTATAAAGACCCTGAAGGATGGTATATTCTACCGTCCAATCATCTATAGATTCATATCAAATTTTAAAATCGTCCATTTAATAAGAATCATTCAATTAATGTGTTGTAATCCTAGGGAGACTCCCAGACAGGCAATCAATCACAGGAAACTGACACGGGAAACTCAAATACCACTGAGCTGGAAATCTGAATATAACTAGGAATCACACAAAATTACACAGCCGAGAGGATTAGAGTTAACTAGTTACATATCTGATTATTAGCCATTATAAAACCTTTAGCAGGGCTCAACATTAAGAAAAAATTCCAGAAGCCTAGCCTCTGCTGATAACATGAAAAAGAATGCAGTGTTTTTTGTTGTATTGGGTTTTATTATCATCCAGGTGAGCAGAGCCAGAGGAGGACTTCATACTTTTGGTCACTGATATTCTAACTCCATCTAGCCCCTTTGGGCTACTGGCATGTAGAATTTAGTAGCTCTGACGTTCAAGAACTAGCCCGGGGCTGTGGGGCTAGCCTTAACGTCAAGCCCTATTAAGTATGGTCATCAGGCTGAGATTATAGAATTATGGATTTCAATTTTCTGCCACTTTTTCTGAAGCTCAGACACCACTGAGGTGGAAATCTGTATATAACAGGAATCACACTACATTACACAACTGAGAGGAGGAAAATTATCCATTTGGAATTTAGAGTTAAGTTAGCTAGTTACATATCTGATTATTAGCCATTATAAAACCTTTAGTATGGTCAGGCTGAGATTATAGAATTTCGGATTTCAATTTTTTGCCACTTTTTCTGAAGCTCAAATAACACTGAGGTGGAAATCTATATATAAAATAGGAATCACACTACATTACATGGCTGAGAGGAGTTGAGTTAGCTAGTTACAAATCTGATTAGGCCTAAAAAAAGAAATTGTTTGTTTCGTGTAACGGTCCGAAAAAAATAGGGTAGGTAGGTCGGTAAAAAAAATAAATTTGCATAATTTTTTTTGGTCAAAAATGTGTGTTTTATGCATGTTTTACGCTGATTGGGAGTTGGGAGGGCGGAAAAAACTTAAGGGTAGGGATTTTTGGGATAAAAACTTGTTAGGGTAGGGTTACAGGAAACAAAACTTTTTTTTAGGCCTTATGTGCCATTATAGAACCCTTAGTATGGTTATCAGACTGAGATTATAGAATTTGGGATTTCAATTTTTTCTGAAATTTGGAATCTCAATTACCATTACTTTTTCTGCCACTGTTAGGCTAATTTGTGATTACCCAATTTTAAGTAGTGGAGGAAACAGGAGTAACCGGCAAAAACCATCACCTAACCTCAAGTCACTGGTAACACTCTCCCATGCTCCAGTCAGTGGTGAGACAGCGCTAGTGGTAGCCTAAATTTAGGCTGTCATAGTTAGTTTGACATAATCTTCAATTTTTTTTGTCAAGTTGTCAAGGATGTCAGGTTCATTTTCACTTATCTCACCAATTTCTTTTTTTCAAAAAATTTCAAGTATGGACGTTCGCGGATTCGGCGCTCCCACAGGTAATGTTTTATTGTGATTAAAAATGAAGTTAGGGGGGAGGTTTTACGATGTTTTGAACTTGTATATGTTGTCTTTTTTCAGGTTATTTGAATAAATGTCAAGAAATACTTAATAAATTCTTTAAAAATCTTTAAAAAATCGGGAAAAATTGTGAAAATTATTGACATGAATTGGAAAGCTTTGGAGATGATTGTGAGTACTGATAATGCAATTGTAAATGTATTTATTATGTTTTGCTTCCAGAACTTCTTTTATTATTGGAAGCATTTCCTTGATGAAAAAAATATAAGAAAATATGAATAAAATATGAAATAAAAAGACAAATGTTTACAGGGGTGGGTATTTTTATTTCGGGGATGTATATTTCATTAATAAACTTGAAAATTTATTTGCCTCTTCCCAGTTAGCAGTTCTTTTTGAACTTTAACTGGTTTTGACTCATGCCTCTTATAACTATTATCTATTGTTATTGGTGGAATTTTTATATAAATTTTTACGTGCACCTCTATAAAACAATGGCAGAGGGTGCAAATGAGGACTTCCAGAGATACGAGTTCGCGGAAGTCTTGGTGGCAGTCGTACATGGGGAGGCATTTCTACAGGAACTTCCGTCCGACATATCCAGCGATGAAGATGAACCCCCGGTGGAGGATGTACCGATGCCAGCCTGGAGTAAAGAGTTTAGGATATTGGAATGGAGCCCCTGGCAGTCAACAATGTTGGGCCTCGTCACCATCTCTCGTACATGTCGTCGGTTCTGAAATTTTTCTACCTCATGGTTTCGGAACTATTCTTTTTCACCATGGTAGATGCGACCAACAGCTACGCTCGCTTCAAGAACCCGAACGACGCACGATGGGAGGAAGTCACTCTCGAGGAGATGAAGGCGTTTGTGGGCTTGCAGATTTTTATGGGAATTCACAGCCCCCACAACTTTCGAACTTTTGGAGCGATCATCCGGGACTAGGCGTTCTTCTTTTCAAGAACACGATTCTTCGATGGCGTTTCGAGAAGCTCAAGCAGTATTTTCACATCAGCGATCGCGCGTCGGAATTGCCCTGTGGTCATCCAAATTTCGATAAACTTCAGAAAGTGCGGCCAATCCTCAACCTTCTTTCCAAAACTTTTCGTGACTTTTATGTTCCCGGACGTTATCTATCAGTCGACGAAGCAATGTGCGCCTTCAGAGGACAGATTTCTTTTCTGCAATATATGCCGCTTAAACTGATTAAGCGAGGTATCAAGGTTTGGATGTGCTCTGTCCCGGGACTTGGATATACTTCTACGTTTGACGTATATACCGGTAAAGGCGCTTCGATTTCTGAAAAGGGTCTCAGCTATGATGTTGTTACGAAGTTAGTGCAATCTTTTTATCGCACTTTTCGCTGTGTCGTCTTCGATAACCTGTTTACAGGAATCCATTTATTGCGTGAACTTTTGCGCAATGGGACTTATTCTGTTGGAACTTTTCGCCAAAATCGCAAAGGATTTCCGGTAGATCTCAAGAATTTCCGTCTAAAGCTTAAAGAAAGTGAAATGCGCCAGTGCGCTCAACTCATCGCGGCTATTTGGAAAGACAAAGGCAAGTCGAATGTCACCACGCTGAGCACTGGCCATCCACCTTTTGTCGGGGATGTTCGTCAGAGAACGGGCGCGGCCGTAAATGTTGTGAATTGCCCGAAGCAGATCATCGAATATAACAAATATATGGGCGGCGTCGATTTAGCAGACCAACTGCAGAGTTACTATTCTATGGGCCGACAGAGTCGCAAGTGGTGGACCTATTTGTTTTGGTTTTTTATCAACACCGTGATAGTGAATGCATACGTTTTGTATACGATTTCCCAGTATCCACTTCCGGAGCATCCCATGACGCAGCTGCAGTTTCGGATAAAAGTTGCAATCGAGCTCATCGGTGGATATTCCGGATACAAACGAAATCTGAAACGGCAGAATCCCGATGATGTCCCAGTGGCCCAAGAGAACCTGCTTCTTCATAGCTGCGTGACGATGCCCAGAAGAAAGAAAGCGTGTTGTCAGTGTCTTCGCCAAAATCGTCGCACATTGTGCGGAGGACGAGTCGAGAGTGTCTATGGCTGCCATCTATGTAACATACATACATGCCGAGATTGTTTTGCGGCTTACCACGCAGATGCAGCTGGAGTCGGAGAGTGATACACTCTCAACGAATATGTACATATGTTATGACTTTTGAACAGTTTGAACTTTATTGAACATTACAATTTCCCTGCCTGTCCTCCCCTCTTTATAGAGGCTTGGAACTCTCTTCCGTTTTTTTCTGTCTGCTCCTCTCTGAAAAGTATTCGCAATTTTTTAGAGAATAAGGAAGGAATGGGTTAAATATTAAAGTTAAATAGGCACGACACAAACATGTTATTATTATCAAAAACTGCCCAAAATCCCTGAGGAGTGGAGATACTGCTTGACCTAGATTCCAGTGAGGAGGCCGCAACATTGTTGCGCGACCTGCTGTAAGTGTTAATGGGTTAAACATGAAACAATTCTAAGACATGAAATACTAAACACTTTTTCCTTTGTAGGTCACCGACCACAAGCGGGCAGCGGCAGGTCCCCAGGAGGTTTGCCTCGTGGGAGACCTGACAGGCATCTTCCTTTGGTACTGCCACGAGGTCAGGCCTCTCCTAACCTCGTCCTCATACATCTTTCTGTCAGGGTTTGGCAGCCAGATGACGTCCTCCACAGTGGCCAAGGCGGTGGCAGCAGCTTGAAAGATGGGCGACATTACAACAACGTTGTCCCCCACACAAGTGCGCAAGGCCATTCCCACTCTGGTGAGAACAATTTCCTATAAGTGATATGTATGGAATGCCATTAATGCATTTAATCACTATTTCTTTTTAAAGAAAAATGATTTTTCTTTAAAGAAAAATGATTTTTCTTTAAAGAAAAATCATTTTTCTTTAAAGAGAAATCATTTTTCTTTAAAGAAAAATAGATAGAAAAATCAGACATTTTTCTTTAAAGAAAAATCATTTTCCTTTAAAGAAAAATCATAAAGAAAAATCATTTTTCTTTAAAGAAAAATCATTTTTCTTTAAAGAAAAATAAGTATCATTTTTCTTTTAAGAAAAATGAACTTTCTTTAAAGAGAAATGATTTTTCTTTAAAGAAAAATTATTTTTCTTTAAAGAAAAATGATTTTTCTTTAGAGAAAAATGGTGATGATTTCTCTTCAAAGAAAAATCATTTTTCTTTAAAGAAAAATCGAGTTTAAAAAGTAGTTCCGGTCAATGTGTGCACATGTTTAGCACATGTATCGCAGCGGTTGAAGCTAGATAAGGGATAATTGTACATGGGCGGGGCTCATTGTATCACATCATTGGGCAGAAGTGACGTACATTTTTTTCAAACTATAATTGTTAATCGGAAGTTGACCAACACATTTTCTTTGTGAATTGAATTCAAATTAATGTTTCATTCTTGTTATTTTTTTCATATCCTAGAATTGATGTACTGTTCAGAGAAACTCTTTTAATGTAAATGTTGAAGAATACAAATACTTTTCGTGAAATGGGGGATCTCAGTATGTTTTTCCTTACATGACCAAACACAAGTGGATTCGAAACCAGCCGGTCAACCTGAACATGCATCCTAGCCTCAACCAGTGACAACTAATAGTTGCTAATAGGCCAAAATGTGGTGCTCTGGGCACCCCCAGCTGGTGGTGGAGATAAGGTTTCTCTGTAATGTAATCGTTGCGAGAGCCCTTATTGGTCCTTGTTCCCACGTGACCTCGCGTTGATGTCTTATCTGGTACTCCTGGCATGAGTCCAGCACTTAACTATAGGGCATATAGCAATTGGTCTCTCACAATAAATCCATTCTTTTCTTCATCCAAGGTTTTTCTAATGGTTTATTTTGTAGAAGTATGTCCTGATTTTCCTAGGCCAGAAGATGTGAATAAGTTTGTTTCCCTTAATCTTTCTCTTAGCCTTGGAATTAAAACTACTACGTGTCAATTTATGGGGGCCACAATTAAAAGCAATAGTTTTATAACAAGGGTCAACAAACGGAAAATATGGGAAGCCGATACTTCCCAAATATCGCGCAATGAGATACCCTCACGTCTTAGCATTACATGATCATGCGAGACTCCCAATTATCGCTCAATGTGGTTCTCCACTTGTCTAGCAAACAGATTAACATGCCATCAATCAGATGATTCAATACAGACAACGTGGCATAATAATCTTGAATTGGAGTGAAATGGTCAGCCAAGGCGTTGTAAGGCTGATTTATCTTTAAAGAAAAATTTTTCTTTAAAGAGAAATCATTTTTCTTTAAAGAAAAATCGATCTATTTTTCTTTAAAGAAAAATTATTTCTCTTTAAAGAAAAATGATTTTTCTTTAAAGAAAAATGATTTCTCTTTAAAGAAAAATGATTTCTCTTTAAAGAAAAATCATTTTTCTTTAAAGAGAAATGGTGAATAAATGCATTAACGGCATTTCATAGATATGAGTGGTTATCATCATAATACTATGCCTATCTAATGATTTACTTTATTTCTAACAGGCTAGTGAGTAGTGAGTGATATAGAGACTAATATTTACAAATGGTCACATATGCATCCTTACGGAAAGGAAGTGCCTTGAGGCTTATGGTATTTTACTATTTGGCAATGATATATTTGGCAATTATATTCAAAAAACCATTCGTCTTCAATACAATTGATTTGATTGGCATATCATGATATACATCAATAGTCACACTTATTTACAAATATACATTGAATTATGTTTTTGAAAACCAGTACAAGTTAAGTACAGGTGAACTGGCTTGCTCTGGATGGATGTGGACCCTAAATTTTGGTCCAGATTATGCAGAATCAGGATTATGCATAAAGGCATAAAGTAGAAGAATCTAACAAGCATGCACGGCAAGGTGTGTACATTTCAAAAATCAAGACGAAATCGTGACCCATCAACTATATATTTACAACCCCCATATCTCCCCTCTTTCCCTGACTCTCCCAATCACAACCCCCTGTCTATTTAATTGTCTGTCCTCTTCGTTTTTTTGGGGGAGAGGATTTTATTTCTGCTTTCTGTGGCAATGACTTGGGCGCGTCGAATCATGTGATAGGGCGCGCTCAAGTCATGATCGGCAATCCGTATAAAGAGCGTGCCTCAAAAATCATCCAGTTCCAGTGAGGTACGGATTAAATTGTGCATAATAAGCACTGAAATTTGTGGATAAGTGCATTTGGGGGACCCGGTCCTTGAAATCTGTATGGTAAATCCAAAAATCTGGATAAAACATACCCGTTTTAAGCCAGTTCACCTGTACATTCAAAAATCATATTGTTTCCATACATGAGTTCAATAGGTAGGCTGGGCACTTACTGTGATTACACTAAATGGAACACCGGGATGGTGGGATCGAATCCCTATAGCTGTAAGTGCCAGTTGGCCTGGCTCTTGATATGTACAACAGTATCTTAACACCTAACAAATTTCAGTTAAAGCTGCAAGTGAAGGCTGTGAGGTCACATGCAAATGCTATGGTACAATGAGAAAAAATGAAACATCATGGTCCATAAAAGTATGCAGCCAAATATTTGACAATTACTGATTGCTTTTCAACTATATCTACAGCCATCATCATCTGTAGTTATGCAAAGGTAGTCACATAGTCAAGCCTTGATGTTTTGTTCTCAATTATATCAATTTGCTTATGTGTGCTGAGTTGGATGCCTTTGTCTTATAAGCCTTTGTTAACGTACCTTGTCACCAACTTTGAACTTGAATTGTAGAAATGAAAATGACACACTCACTCACACCGAAGCTTGTTTGTTCAGGTGGATCATTGCTATTTAAATTTGTTTGTATTATGTAAAACATAAATGCATACATGTAATACCCTAGGGTAATTCATTTAACCCTTAACCCACCCAGAAGATGTCAAAGGTTATTAAGTTAACCAATTCATGGCCAAAGCAGCTTAAGATCATTCATTAAACAATTTGCCACCTAGAAATAGTTAAGGGTTACTTTTTCAACCCATTTATGGCCAGAGCCCCTCAAGGTCATTCAATAAACCCTTTACTCACTGGGAATATATTTAAGGTTTTTCAGCTAACCCATTTATGGCCTAGGCACCTTAAGATCATTTATTTAACCTTTTGCAACCCAGGCTATGTTTCAGGTTTATATCGAAACTGTACAGCAATATTTTCTATCTGTAGATATCTCTTCTCTTCAAAGAACTTCGACTCATGAATGTGGATGTGGTGCTGAATTGGGGACATGTGCTCATGTTGCAGCACTTCTGTTCAAGCTAGCCCATTTCAAAACAATGAACATACCATCAGTGCCAGTCATTGTCTCAAAGACGTCTTGTCCCTAGCAGTGGCAAGTGCCCTCCCAAACCTACGGCATTAATCCAAGGGATCTTAAGCAAGTCAAATTTGTTCGTCCAAAGGTTGAGAATATCAATTCTGAGTCCTGTAGATGTAGTACTTCGTATAATCCTATTAACACTGATTTCCCAGATGCTTCTCTAATGGAGGGTTTGCAAAAGTTTTCCTTGTTACCTAACACATGCCAAATTGGTCAAGTCATTCCTGACAACTTTGAAAACATCGAAACAGAAGAAACTACTTTAGTTTTGGCACTGTTTATGTGAGGATAACATTATCGCCCCTGAATACTCATAACTTGACAAGTCCCGTTTCACTAGCTTGATCACCCAATGAATCTATTTTCATGGAGGGCTTGAACTTAACGATCGCCCAGTGTCATGACATAGAGGGAAGCACAAGGTCGCAAAGCGATTGCCCTGAGTGGCACAAGCTGCGACAGTGTAGAATAACATCCTCAGTTTTTAAAGATGTAGTTTCGCAAAGGCGGACTTCGAAAGCTTGGCTAGCAGATTCCTTGCAAATATAAGGATTATAACTACAGCAATGAAGCATGGTATCGCAAATGCAGTTACAGAATATGCCAGACACATAATTGTAAATGTTAAACCATGCAGATTTTTTATAAATCCAAAGGCAGTGTACCTTGGTACAATGCCTGACCTTTTGGTTTACGATCCAAACGAAGTCAACACGTACATTTGGTGTATCAGAGGTGATATGTCCTATGCAAAGCTCATTCAAAGTTGTGCCATTCCATATCTGAAGCAAGTCAACAATGGCTTCAAGCTACGTGAGAGCTATGCATATTACAAGCAAGTCATGGGACAAATGGCTCTGAGTGGTATGGAATGGGCTGATTTCAGTGTTTCGACTGAAAATGACATGCACATTAATCACATTCACTTTGACAGTCAAACATGAGGGGGGGGGGGGGGGGTATCTTGAAAGACTTGCGTATTTTTTTTAAAATTACTACATAAAAAAATTGTTTAGATAAAGCATTTCATTGGATGTCATGATGGGGCCAATACTGAATTACTGGTGGATCAGGACTAGATCCCATATTATTATAAACCTTGAATGTGAAAATGGTGTATGGCAAGATGTCTTGAAGAAGCTGGCTGGCATCAGACAAGACCATGGGACGAGTCCAATACCAGCTGGCTAAATGCAGACATCTAGATGTACACAAGGGTAGATATATCATCAGCTGCCCATACTTGGACATAAATTCTATATTACGAAAAGCGCAAGTTCAAAGTTCTTTTAGCAGAATTCCCCCCAAAATCTTGGTCAGACTCCCTCACGCAGAGAGAAGGGTAAATTTCTCACTTGAATTTGATATTTACAAACCTAAAACCATTTTAATTACTTCCTGCCATCTTCCTCAGATATACTCATTTTGGATAACCATAATGCATGGACAGTTTTTGAAATGTCAAAAATCAATTTCTAGCAAGAAAAGCAATGGCCGCCATAACAATTAGAACTCATATTGGCCTCATAACATTGGCAGTTATTAAAAGCAATGCTGGAAGAAATTGACCAATCATCTGTTAGTATCAGAGTGGAGATGATGATAATTCTTATTCTATTACACTCTCTTCTGTTTAAAATAGTGGACCTCTAAAAAGTGTGAGTAGACCACATACTGTCCACAACTGTAAAGCTGAACCTGCTAGACTGATCGGCAAAACACAATCAAATATATTCTATTCTTTTACACGTCTATAATTGCCCTCTCAACAGGAATTCTCAGTCAGGCTACTTCCTGAGTTTCCTCTACTTCCTCTTTGCTAAATTGGTTTTGTTGCATTTGAAAAGGAAGTACATTTAAAGACACATTTTTGTCGGCAAGGATGTCACCGATCAAAAACCCCTTATCGGGCATGACACTATTACCAGGTTCCAATAAATCAATAATGCCTGACTGCCTAGTTAACTCCTTATCTGAAATGGAACCGGCAAACAAAGATGACATACGGTAAATACAATATATCCATGACGGCATCTGAATTTTAAACTCGGTGCAGTGTAAAATAACTCAAGTGGACGGATACACGTCATGAAAGCATGCAGGCACATGCCTATGTACCTTGTCCCTACTAGGCCATATTGTTATTGATCCAAGCTTGAAAAATATGGAATACTCGTTATGATGACTCTACTCACTGTCAACTGCAAAATATTAAAGCAACATGCAATGTCTTGCTGGAAAAGTCCTACTCTTAAGTTTGAAAGGAAATGGAAAAATTGATCTATAAGAGACAAATTTTCCTGAATAACCCAATGCTTTTATTTATTGTCTCCAAGTACTGTATAACGGGTATATTTCACGGGACTTTTATTTCCCCTAAAATCATGATTTCAACTTTCTCATGTTTTTAATTTTCCCGTCCCGCACACGGCTGCACTGATACTAAATTTAGCGCTAATGCTAACAAGCATTTTGGCTCCTAAACGTTAAGGAAGAATTGCAAGAGCAGGAATCAACTTCAATTCAATCCACAGTATTTCTCCATAACTCTAAAAAGTCACAGAAGTCTTAGTAAAATATAAATTGGACTCGCCACCAGCAGCTCTTTCCACATGACCTGTGGTATAGGCGACACTAGGGGCACTGATATACCCTTCTTGTAGCCAATAGATACAATATTTTTGAATAGCATAGCCATTAAGATTACTGTCTCTCTGTACCAGCACTAGAAATAGTGAGGATGCAGAGAAGGTACTGACTCAGCCGTCATCGGAAGAGGGCAGGAGAGATCTGCAATATCAGCTGTGTCCTCTGGCATTGGAGAGGAGAAATGAACAACTAGTCATGGAGTTTGCAGCAAAAGAAACAAAGATTGAATGAAATTGCCATGCGTAAGGCCCAGCTCATTACCCTGAGGGCAGAGCTGGAGTTCAGATATATGCCAGGGATGCCTCTCATAGAATTGGGACGGCGGAGCTTAAGAATCAAGGGCTGATTATTCCCACAAATTCAAACCAACATTCCTTTTAAACAAAACCTCGAGTATGATCAGGTGGAGTATAAGGAAAGAAAACAGTCATTTTAAAGTGTGCCTAAATTCAAGCACATGATTTTCTACTTCTTTAAGGATGTTCACTAATGTTACCAAAACAACTGAGGGTTTGAATTTCAAAAAGATTGAATTCTGACAGTTATAACTGGGCAGTCTTTCTTTGTAAACATCTGGCTTCAGATTGCTAGCCAACAGGGCTTTCAGCCAATGACATCAAGCTATGACCTCCCAGAGAGGATATACATTTTGGGGTTGGGCTGTTGAAGGCCAGTCGTTCTCGGCTGTCAACCCTTCAACAATGAGACCAGAACCAACCTACCACTGCCATAGATGTGATAAGAGCTTTATACACAGGAAGAATTATTCTCCTACAGCACAGTGGTGACTGGACAGAGCTGAGGTGTAGGATGTGCCCGCCAGCTTTGGTAGGGAATATTATCCAAGAAGACAGCAACGGAAGTATCAACAACTATTAGGGAATATCCATTGGAAACAGAACAGCTTAACCTGCCAGGCTGGCCCATCCAACCCAGAGCCTGCTCCATCCACCGTGACAGCTCTGCCTGCTCCATCGACCAAGACAGCTCCACCAGTCCGGTCAACGGCTCCGTCTGTGTCTCCGCCTTCAGCATCTTACCCCAATGAGGCATCGGCTTTATGGGGGCAAAGCAGTCCCATCAACTTGGATGAACTTAACTACACCTGGGCCTGCAATCGACTCCACTCTCCTCGCCTATTCAACAGCAGCGTCCACCAGCCTAGCAGCAGTTCACCAAGCAGCTTTCTCCCACCAGACCGACCCTAGGAAGAGAGTCAGGACGGAGTCACCAAGGTATATAGCACCGGAAAGGAAGCCTACTAGAGCAGAGAGAGCATTCAGTGACTACTATCAAAACCTCTCTGCACCGGTACTAGGATTAGTGACAGATGCAGAGAAGTATGGAAAGCCGTTCTTGCAGAAAAGCACTATTTGTCATTAATGATAAATGAATTGTCATTTATCATTAATGATAAATGAATTGTCATTAATGACAAATAGAGGTATTTATATGGAATGTTTTCTCTGCATTTAATCACTATTTTTCTTTAAAGAGAATTATTTATCATTAAAGAGAATTTAATTATCATTAATGATAAATGATTTATCATTAATGATAAATCATTTATCATTAATGATAAATCAGAAATTGAATTGTCTTTAAAGAAAAATCATTTATCATTAAAGAAAATTCATTTATCATTAAAGAAAAATCATTTATCATTAAAGAGAATTCAACTTGATTTTTCTTTAATGATAAATGATTTATCATTAATGAAAAATCGAGGTATTTTTCTTTAATGATAAATCATTTATCATTAATGATAAATCATTTATCATTAATGATAAATCATTTATCATTAATGATAAATGATTTATCATTAAAGAAAAATCATTTATCATTAATGATAAATCATTTATCATTAAAGAGAATTCGTGTTGAATTCTCTTTAAAGAGAATTGATTTATCATTAAAGAAAAATGATTTTTCTTTAAAGAAAATTACTCGTATTTCCCATTAAAGAAAAATCCTCTTGATTTTTCTTTAATGATAAATGATTTATCATTAATGATAAATGATTTATCATTAATGATAAATGATTTATCATTAATGATAAATCATTTTTCTTTAATGATAAATCGAGGTATTTTTCATTAATGATAAATCATTTATCATTAAAGAAAAATCATTCTGTGGGTTAAACGAATGCCCGTATGTGTCAAATCTCTTTAATGATAAATCATTTTTCTTTAAAGAAAAATCATTTATCATTAATGGAAATTCGCGGCGAATTCTCTTTAAAGAAAAATGATTTTTCTTTAATGATAAATGATTTTTCTTTAATGATAAATCATTTTTCTTTAATGATAAATGATTTTTCATTAAAGAAAAATCAGAGGATTTTTCTTTAAAGAAAAATCAACACGAATTCTCTTTAATGATAAATGATTTATCATTAATGATAAATGATTTATCATTAAAGAAAAATACATCGATTTATCATTAAAGAAAAATGATTTATCATTAAAGAAAAATGAATTATCATTAAAGAAAAATGATTTATCATTAAAGAAAAATCACTTCTCTTTAATGATAAATCATTTTTCTTTAAAGAAAATTCGTAACGAATTCTCTTTAAAGAAAAATGATTTATCATTAATGAAAAATACCTCTATTTTTCTTTAAAGAAAAATGATTTATCATTAAAGAAAAATGATTTATCATTAAAGAAAAATGATTTATCATTAAAGAAAAATAGTGATTAAATGCAGAGAAAACATTCCATATATTTATCATTAATGACAATTCATTTATCATTAATGATAAATGAATTGTCATTAATGACAAATATACGGTATTTGTCATTAATGACAAATCATTTATCATTAATATGGAATGTTTTCTCTGCATTTAATCACTATTTTTCTTTAAAGAGAATTATTTATCATTAAAGAGAATTTAATTATCATTAATGATAAATCATTTATCATTAATGATAAATCATTTATCATTAATGATAAATCAGAAATTGAATTGTCTTTAAAGAAAAATTATTTATCATTAAAGAAAAATCATTTATCATTAAAGAAAAATCATTTATCATTAAAGAGAATTCAACTTGATTTTTCTTTAATGATAAATGATTTATCATTAATGAAAAATCGAGGTATTTTTCTTTAATGATAAATGATTTATCATTAATGATAAATGATTTATCATTAATGATAAATGATTTATCATTAATGATAAATCATTTATCATTAAAGAAAAATCATTTATCATTAATGATAAATCATTTATCATTAAAGAGAATTCGTGTTGAATTCTCTTTAAAGAGAATTGATTTATCATTAAAGAAAAATGATTTTTCTTTAAAGAAAATTACTCGTATTTCCCATTAAGCCACTTTCACACATACACGATTGTGAACACGACTGAACACGACTGTTGAATTTTGACAAAATCGTGTTCAGTCGTGCTCGTAAAACACTCGTCACGGGTAATTGTTGAGTAAACACGGTACAACACGTGTGTCATACGCCTCTCATACGCCTCTCATACGGTTGTGCGCGTTCTTCATACGGTTGAACACGTTATCCATACGCCTCTCATACGGTGCAACACGATGTCCATACGTGTGTCATACGGTTGAACGCGTTGCTCATACGACGAGTCAGTGAACACGATTGCCATACGCCTGAACACGTGTGCCATACGCCCGAACACGTGTGCCATACGACGTTCATACGATTTTGGGTTAGATTACATTTAAAAATAGATTGAAATGGACCTTAATAATTCTTCCTAAACAGGTATAAACTGGGGCTCTATCCGTGGTATTTTGGGTGTTTTGGGTCGAAATACCCCGCGGCCATCTTCTCCGCAGCCCCTTCATGTTGTTATATGTAAACAACAAAATGGCGGGCGCGAGCGTATCACGTGACTGAATTTGGCGGTCGTATGAGGGGCGTGTTGAACCGTATGAGAGGCGTGTTGAACCGTATGGGAGACGTGTTGAACCGTATGAGAGGCGTATGAAGGACGTGTTCAGTCGTATGGCCAAATTTGAACACGACTGAACACGCCCTTCATACGGCTGAACACGACCGAACACGCCCTTCATACGGTCGAACACGCTTTCCATACGCCTCTCATACGCCCGTTAATGGGCCATAAAACGCGATAAAAGTCGTGTTGATTTTTTGAACATGCTCAAAAATCCAACACGATTATTTTCGCTACACGTCTTTCATACGCCAGAACACGCCTGAACACGATTGTGAACACGTCTTTCATACGCCTTTCATACGCCTGAACACGACTGAAAAGTCGTGTTCAGTCGTGTTCACAATCGTGTATGTGTGAAAGGGGCTTTAAAGAAAAATCCTCTTGATTTTTCTTTAATGATAAATGATTTATCATTAATGATAAATGATTTATCATTAATGATAAATGATTTATCATTAATGATAAATGATTTATCATTAATGATAAATCATTTTTCTTTAATGATAAATCGAGGTATTTTTCTTTAATGATAAATCATTTATCATTAAAGAAAAATCATTCTGTGGGTTAAACGAATGCCCGTATTTGTCAAATCTCTTTAATGAAAAATCATTTTTCTTTAAAGAAAAATCATTTATCATTAATGGAAATTCGCGGCGAATTCTCTTTAAAGAAAAATGATTTTTCTTTAATGATAAATGATTTTTCTTTAATGATAAATGATTTTTCTTTAATGATAAATGATTTTTCTTTAATGATAAATGATTTTTCATTAAAGAAAAATCAGAGGATTTTTCTTTAAAGAAAAATCAACACGAATTCTCTTTAATGATAAATGATTTATCATTAATGATAAATGATTTATCATTAAAGAAAAATACGTCGATTTATCATTAAAGAAAAATGATTTATCATTAAAGAAAAATGATTTATCATTAAAGAAAAATGATTTATCATTAAAGAAAAATGATTTATCATTAAAGAAAAATCATTTTTCTTTAATGATAAATCATTTTTCTTTAAAGAAAATTCGTGACGAATTCTCTTTAAAGAAAAATGATTTATCATTAATGAAAAATACCTCTATTTTTCTTTAATGAAAAATCATTTATCATTAAAGAAAAATCATTTATCATTAAAGAAAAATCATTTATCATTAAAGAAAAATACTGATTAAATGCAGAGAAAACATTCCATACATTAATGACAAATGAATTGTCATTAATGACAATTCATTTATCATTAATGACAAATACGACGAAATACATCCTCGTGTGCAGAAGAATACTGTGGTGAAATGCAACTTCACATATTCCTACGCAGCCACGTGTTCTCTTCATCCACAAGATCATATTACCACTATTCTTCCCAATTATCGCTCAATGTGTTCGCCACGTGTCTGTCTACAAATATAACATGCTCAGCTATGTCTCAGTTTGCTTCTTATAAATGAAATTATGGAATTATATATCTCGTATGCAAGTGTGAAAATAATCTTGTCATAAATTTGGCTCGCTTCCCGGCTGCAAACGTTTGTGCAGAGAATTGACAAACTTCATACGGTGGTCAATCTCTTCTTAACTTGCATTTGCTGCTATGCTATTTCTTCTAAAGCCTGCCTCAATCTGGCAGTACTGACAGTTGTATTAGTATCCATCTTGTTAATTCTACATTGAAATAAAAAGCTACAAAACGGAACTACTTTCAGAATTACGTTGTCATTCATTTATCATAAATGATAAATGAATTGTCATTAATGACAATTCATTCATCATTAATGATAAATGAATTGTCATTAATGACAAATAGCTGGTATTTGTCATTAATGATAAATGAATTATCATTTATGACAAATGATAAATGAATTGTCATTAATGACAATTCATTTATCATTAACGACAAATGAATTGTCATTAATGATAAATGGGTAGGGCTATTTGTCATTAATGATAAATGAATTGTCTTTAATGACAATTCATTTATCATTAATGATAAATAGTGCTTTTCTGCAAGAATGGCTTTCCATAGGTTCTGACTCAGCCGTCAACGGTGGCGTGCAGGAGAGATCTGCAATATCAGCTGCGCAGTCTGGCATTGGAGAGGAGAAATGAACTCATCATGGAGTTTGCAACAGCAGAAAAGAGATTGAATGAAATTGCGATGCTATAGGCCCAGCTCGCCATCCAGAGGGCAAAGCTGAAGCTCCGATATAAGGCAGAGATATCACTCATGGAACCGAAGACGGTGGAAGAGTAAAGGGTTTACTCCCACAAATTCAAACCAACGGTCCTATTAAGGACCACCCCTATGATAAGAGAGCTGATCTTTACTTTTATAATACTTGGTTAAAAAAGGAGAATAAAAAAAAATAAAAATAATAATAATAATAATAATAATAATATGGCGAAGAACGTGTGTTGCCTCTTTTGAAATGTGAACCTTTCACCGATCAGGACTACCGAGGTAAGTATGAGACCCTCATCTTCTTCTAGAGACAGAGTGAGACCCATTTACGGTCTTAACGAGGTGATGTCAGAACTTTTGTGAAATCAGATCCTCAAGCATCACATTGATCCTCTCATGCCCAGAGTGCAATAGGTCAAGATCATTCTACTACTTCATTCTATGCCTTGTCATGAAGGCAACCTGTAAAGAGCGCCAAGAAAGACTTTTATACAGACACCAATGCCTGGCATAATGCCACTTGTCAACCTTTTGGTATTAAGTGTAATGGATGCAGCCCACCGCCACTGGAGAGCATATGACAGACTGAACTATCTATCGGAGACAGCCCTGGAGTTGAGGAGATGGTGTGTGAAGTCTGCCTCTCAGGCAGTGGTCTGCAAGGTGGCTGAAAGACTATTGTGGGTAATGCGGTGAAGAGTGTGTACTAGCCTCTTTTGAAAATCTGCCTTTCACCGATCAGAACTACCTAGGTAAGTATGAGAGGTTCGCAGGTGAGCCCTTTTCTTGTTCTAGAGACGAGGTGAGAACCATTTTCGGTCTGAATGAGGTGATGTCAGAACTTTTGTGGAATCAGTTCCTTAATCATAACATTGATCCTCTGATGCCCAGAACGCAACAGGTCAAGATCATTCTACGACTAGACGCTGAAGCAAAGACAAGGGTCAGTACCAGAGAAAATATAGATGATACTGCTGAGCACGTTACAGCATATCGAATCGAATCAAAAAAATTATCAATTAAGCGAATCGATAAAATTTCATATCAAAGACATCACTACCACTAATGAGCATTATCGAGCACATAAAAGTTGTACGCACCAAACATTAGGCATTGTCTGGTAACAAAATGCTTGTTGTAAGACAGTCTTTCCATTTCATGTGTTTAGTTTGCAAATTTCTTTCTTTTTGTTTTTTTAACTTTAATGTTTAGTTTTAGTGTTTTTGATGGTTGTAACAGGTTGCTGGCTCCAGGACGTGGAAGTCAGTGATGTTGAAATGCAAACACTGGGGAACCTACTGCCTGACACAGAAACACCAAATACTCCCCAAGAGACCGTGAAAAACGAGGAGGAAGCCCCCCCTCCCCCTGTAGCCTGAACCAGCACTGATCGGTTTGCTACACTAAATGATCATGAGGAGGAATTGGATCGTCTCTCTGAAGCTAGAACAGCTGAGAATACTAAGGAGCAGACAAAATGGGCCCTTCAAGTTTTCAGAGGTTAGAAAAAAATACAATTTATCCCCAAAAGATAGAGATTAAGATGTTCGTTTGTAGATAAATGTGTGATTTAAACAATAGGAACAATTTAAAATTGAAATTCCTTGTAAACTGTGTTTTGAGAGAGAAACAGTGGAAGTGGCAGACGTCTCCTAAATGAAAACAAATATGACCTTCACCTTTGACCTAAACATGACCCCCATTAGAATACAGCATGAAACCAAACTTACAAGTTTAAAGACCTATTTGTTAGCAAATAAACTAATGACATGACAGATATCTACAATAAGTTACTTACCTGGATACTTCTTTGATGTCTGTTAGCCCTATCCAAATAATTCTGAATAACTTAATAGCCTGAGTAATTTGAGGCTGTATATCGTTGCCAGTGCTGATACATGTAAGCATAGCTCCTAGCCGAGATCAAGCACTGAAAGTGAGGTCCGAAGGGGTAAAAAGTGTTCCATTTTTGAATAATGGGAAATGACCTGCAGATTGTTTTTAGTACTCCAAAATTGTTTTTAGTACTCCAAATAGCAAATAAAATTTAGAAAAGATAACCTTTCAATGTTGAAATTTCAATAAAATAAAAGAAATCCCTTGTTTTTTCACAGATTGGTTGACAGAGAAGGGTGAAAGCAGAGAATTTGAAGGCCTGTCATCAAATGAGCTTGGGAAGGTACTCAAGAGGTTCTATGGGGAGGTACGCAATAGGAGAGGAGGGGAGTATTCAAAGTCAGCGTATATCAACCTCAGAGCGGGCCTCCAACGCCATCTGACGTCCCCACCGTCCAACCGAACCATAAACATATGCACTGACAGTGACTTCAACCAGGCCAACCAAGTTCTCAAAGGAAAGCTGCGGCTACTGAAATGTGAGGGAAAGGATAAAACAAAACATAAAGAAGCGGTGACGGATGGAGATTTCTTAAAGATGCACGAACACTTGACCAATAACTTGGATTCCCCCTAAAGGACTGCAGGACAAGGTCCTGTTTGATTTAATGTACTTACTGGGTGAAGGGGTAGGGAGGGCCTAAGGGAATTAAGAAAGGACAGCTTTAAATTATCAGAAGATGGCGATGGGAAAGAATACGTAACGTTAGACTATAACGAACTTGACAAAAATCAGAGAGGCAGAGGAGACAGATAAGCGTATGTATGCAGAGGCCGGTCCAGGTTGTCCTGTAGCTTCTCTGAAAACATATCTGTCAAAACTAAATCAAAATCAAATTTGCCTCTTTCAAAGGCCAAACCCATTCTGGAGAAGCTCCTCCAGATGGTACAATACCGTACCAGTAGGTAAAACCCAGCTTGGGGGGGGGGGGGGGGGGGGGGGGGGGTTTCTCCGGAGATTATCCAAAGAGAGTGGGTGCAGTGGCTAGTATACAAACCATTGCTTGCGTGCTACAACTGTCACCACACTAAAACATACCGGCATCTCCAACAGCGATATCTGTTCTGTCACAGGACATAAATGAGAGGATAACCTCAAGCACTACTGCAGGGAGCCATCCGAGGCACGCAACCGTGAGTTATCTCACATGCTTTACTCGAAAGCGTGCCCTGCAGAAGCTGCAACAGTTGCTTCAAGTTCTGTGACAGAACAGATGTCATCTCCCTTGGTTGTCACTACGAACAACACAAAATCAACAGTGTTCTCCCCTTTGTCCCTGCCAGAAAGTGGCATTTCAATGTTTGCGGGGGCCTCATTCACTGGGCAGGTCTCATTCCATATTTACCACGGAAAATAATTTGGCTTTCTCCATAAAAGAAAATGTAAACACGATAGAAATCACTTTAAAATCTTAGTATCAAACAAAAAATTATATGGTATTTGGGAGTAAGTGATTTATTTTAAAAACTAAATGAAGTAACTGATTTCAGATAATAAAATCACTATTCCACACAAAAGTTATTCAATGAATTGAAATATCTGTCCCTCTGTCTCTCTCTTAGAAATAAAATGTAAATTTTCATCTATTTGTGTCACTTTATTCAATAAATGACCAACAGATGTTTATGTGACACTGATATGAATATGAAGACTGCCCATAAAACATGTTTTTCAAGTTACACTATGTTTGTCTTATGTCCCAATCACCTTACGATCCCCAATTCCTGGAATTTTTAATCACGTGACCCTACAATACATTTACCATGGCTGGTAATAAAACTACAAAACTATAAGAATATTTATACCAGAGCAATATGACATCAAAATAGCAATGCAATACAGTGTTGTTGAAATGCATCATCTTATTAAAAAATCATTCTTTTGATATTCAAAAATATGGTTTAAGTAAGTATTTAAGTACTAGCCAATAGATTACTTTTTTACCTCCCTCTGGATTGTCTCCTTACTTAGATTTCCGTGTGTTAAAATAATATTAAAAAATCAACTTTATTTTTAATTACCTCCCTCCCGACCCTGAGAAATTGGTCTGGGAAGGACCCGGGAACCAATGAATCAAATAACCATCGCCTTAGATTTAAATGAATCTTTGCAGTATTGATGCAAGTGGTACACAAGGACACATTTGCCAGTATGTAAATGACCATTCCAAGGGCAATTGCGTTATGAAGCTGAAGCAAATAAGAAGTTCCAAGACTCCGCTTATTTGCTTTGAGAGACAGATAATACTGCTGTTGTCTTTGAGGAAGATATCTGCAGCATCAACAAGGATAACATAGCAAGAATGGACTGTGAGAACGACAACCAACTTTTTTCTTAAGAAAAGAAAGGTTATTTTACCAGATGACGAGGCGGTCTACTGGGTTGCGTAAAGATTGAACCTTCCAGCCTTGAACATTGACAGGTACAAATGATCCCAAGCAAGGTCATCCTTATGTTTACCCTTATGCTAATAGTGCTGTATTTTTGATAAGTACTGAACCAAAACAAAAGAAGAAAAAGTGGTATGTGGCAAGTCAGACTCGCAAACAAGATGGGTACAGAAGCTGCCTCCATGTACTACAAACCTCGCGGTGAATGGTGGGATGGTTATAACTAGGGCTCTCACGAATACAGTAGGTGGTGAATACGAATGTATTCACGACTATAGGGTCACGAATACGAATGCTAATATTCGTAGAATGGTAGCGAACGATCTGAAAACCAGAGCGCCATTTTACCTTATAAGGACAGGAACGGTCCCCAAATTCAACCGGTATCAACCGGTATAAGTAATCGTGCGCCCACCGGCATAAGTAATCGTGCGCCCAGAACGTAAAATGGAGGCACTTCAAAACTCAGCGCACTCAGCGCTGCTGATTTGAAGTGATTTCCTCAACTTCTATGGCCGCAAACAGGTAGGGCTTTTCATTTTTGTGTATATTCGTCTGCATTCGAATATACAAATGCGTATATTCGAATACTATTCACATCGCGGCAATCCGCGGTGCAGCGACTATACGAGTGTATCGCGGGAGCCCTAGTTATAACGGCCAGGAGGTTGTTATAATGGACGATTTCTACGGATGGTTAAAGTACGACGACCTACTGAAGTTAGCTGATCGCTATCCCTACAGTGTTCTGGTAAAGGAGGCTACAAAGAGTTTGTCAGCAAGACCTTGATCATAACAAGCAACAGTCCTCCGGAGCATTGGTACAAGTTCAAGAATTACAACCCTGCGGCTCTATTCAGACGTATCGACAAACTACAAGAGTTCGGACAGGCTGAAGTCGACATACAGTGTGGCCAAAAGAGAAAGAACTTCTCGGACAGCGAAATAGACCTAGACGAGGACCCTATTGACGCAATGTATCAACCAAGGAAACGCATCAGATGTCTCTCAGATCTTTCTGAATATGGTGGAAACAAGTGGTTCGATTCAGATGACAGCGTTGACGAGTATGGGATCAGCGGTGTGTGGCCTGCGACATTCGACGATGTGCCAGAAGAACCAGATTGAATTTGATTGTATTTTCATTGTTGTTTATTGTTCAATAAAACACAATTACACGTAACCCAGCGAACTCGCGGGTAAAAACAAATAAAAAATTAGAGTGATTGACCTGAACAGAACCCTACTACTAACCCTAGAGCAATCAGTCGGCGGGGGCCTGCATGGTGGCTGTGATAGTAATAAATTTATATAAATGTATCTGTTAACACAGTTATTTTGTATATAAGTTAAAAGAGGGGATATAATGTATCGCTTGGCAGCTGGCTATGTCGGCGTTCCGATACTTTGTTTCGTTCCTCAAGTCGTCTTTGCCTAAACCTGCAGTTGGCCCTGATTGGTTGGGTACGCGGACGCGGTGTTCCCTATGACGTCCGCTATGAAAATGAGATGCCTAAATATACTAGGGGGTTGGCCAGAAGTGGCAGGTACGGGTTTGAACATGTGGTAGGCTGGTAGCACATCCGTAATAGTCCATGGGGGACCAAGCAAGGCCCATGGTATTCATCCTTGCCCGCTGAAACCCACCGGGCCGGAGGTCCTTTGGATTTATCAGCTAGAGAGCCGTAAGGTCGGTCCGTCACAACGATGCCACCTGCGGAGGAGGACATAGCAGATCTACATGCCAGTGGGACTATATCTGAGAATGAGCAGCCACTGATCCGTATCACCCTACCACCGAGGCAAGGACATCAGGATGGGCGACCACGATCGGTCACCCCAAAAGAGGAAGAGCCAATCAAGGTCCCGGTCATCCTCATCGTTATTCCTCATCTGATCCTTCGACTACCACGGAGAAGCCATGTGCCGTCAAGGAAAGTGAAGAACAACAGTCAAAAGACAGATATGGACGTTTGCCAATAAAGGGGTATGAAAACTTTTATAGCCCTGGACATGGTGCTGGACTAAGTCCAGGAGGTTATATCTCTAGAATACTTTGAGTAATGAAATTATAGATAAGGTGTCACTCAGATTGTATAGTGTTTGTATATATCGACATTACACAGCGTTACTATATCTCACCATTGTAGGGCTGTCATCGGTAACCAATTTATGTCGATACGATACATCGACAAAATATAAGCGATACGGAGGTGTATCGATAGTTTACCGATCCCTATGGTTGACCCGAAACTGACCTTAAATCCGCGATTTGGGCGTCCTCTTCGCGCTAGCGTGTCAAGAGGAAGTGTCCCACAATCCATTGCGCCGAACTTGCGCAATGCAAACCGTGTATTTTAACACTTCCGGGATAAACAAATCGGCGCTGGCGTTTTGGACAGGATTATTTTACAAAAAACAGACAATATACGAGGTAAGCAATGTTTTTATTGTAATCGCTATTTTATCGATACCGCGGCCGCTTTGTCAATGCGATATATCGCAAGTGATTTATAGCGGTGCATCGGTTACGTCGGTATTGATGACAGCCCTACACCATTGCACTGTATTGATACAGCTTGATTTTACTATAAAGCTCGATTTTACTCTTTGTATATAGCTTGATTCCACTTCGCCCAAATCCCTGCCCATGCGTAATGCATACTACATTCTATGTCCTGTGGTGGGAGGATCTCTTGAGTTACAAAATGTGTATGTTACCTAAACACTTCCCTAGATACCATTGTCCTCTTATAGAACACCAAAGTTTGGAAAGTTGTAGTGTGCTGCTGCATGTGCAAGCTAATACAATAACTGATGTGACGTTGATAGCTTCACTGACCAATGAAACAACACCGCAGAAAATACTTGTGAGCATGTGCTTACTAGTATTACCATGAAGAGGGTGGGGCAATCACTTGGATGACAAAAAGGCATTGCCTTTTGATTTATATTAGATAGATACCATCATGAAAAACACCACGGGCATGTTAGTGCGCATGTACATGTTTACACAATAAGTATAGGAGTCACAAATAATCACTATACATATCCCCTTTCCTCACAGATTAATCAGTTATCTATATGAACGTTTTACCTAGAGTTACATAATAAGTGTACAACCATCTGGATTTACATCCAATCACAAGAATTACATCCTCAAGGGGCACACCCTCTTGGCTTGATCAATGGTGTGCAATAGGAACTGGCACCTCCAGAGGAACCCTACGCTGGCGTGGCACCCTGTTAAAAAAGAATGGGGATATGTGTATCTGTCTATGGATAGCATGCATCTAAAAGCTCCTTTGGTCCTCTTTGGATTTGAGGGCTCTGCTCTTTCTCTTCCGCTTTTTCTTATTTCTCATGCTATGCCATTGTACTTCAACAATAGCAAACGGCCACTTTATGAAGAACAACTACTTAATGGTACTGAATGACCTAATGTGCCTTTAAGCCCTCATTCATTAAGTGAGCTAGTGAACATGCAATTGTAGTTTCCTGCTGCAATACCTTAATCTCATTCTGCACAACACCATTTGTTCAAACAAGGACATTGTTGAACTGAAAAGAAGCTATTTACAGCAATAACGGCTCCTTAAGTGAAGACCACCATTAATACTTGTTCACCCTTCATCCCGAAGAGATGAGTTGGACGACTAAGATCTAGAGGATTATGAAGATGAAGTCCATTGCATTCACCGTTATATTGCTGCCTTTCCTCGTGTGCGCATCCCTAGCACACATGGTTCAAGAGAAAACCTACAGAGCTTCTACAGCAACCAAAATCCAGTTCATTAGTTCATTAGGGTACGTTATTGTTGGTAAATGTCTGAAAAATAGTAGAATTCCTGAAAAAGACACAAAAACGAACTGGCAAGTTACCCTAATTCGACCTTAATCCCTATAAATATGTTTAGGAAAAACAGTCAACTTGGATGGGTCAGTACTAGTTAGCGCTTGCCCTAACGATCATAAATATATTTGGTTTAAAATTGTGGGCCATTCCACTCAAATTTAAATGTAGATTAAACTGAAAGGGATCACTTTTATTCAAAAAGGTAAAATAATTTAGTACAGGAGGTTAACTCCCATCCAGCAATACAGCAATATACGGGTGAAGGATTTTGTACCTATATTCTGCTTGGACGTGCCTGTCAAGATAACCACAGAGCTTTTTCATAGAGATGTCTCCAAACCATCAGTAATGGACTAGTATAACTTTTGTAGAGATATTTGTACCGGCTTCTTATATGGCCATCCAGTACATCTTGGGAGGTGCTGGAATCAATGGCATTATATAAGTCGATGAGGCGATGTGTAAAAGGAAGAATAGGTAGAGGCCACAACAGAGGAGGAAAGTGTGTGTTTGGCGCCATTGAACGAATAACCAAGAAGGTGATTTTTTTTTGAATTTATCTATTTATTTCAATAATATGGGGAAAGCTAAACTTGGAACGATGCTAGGAGTCCATCAAAATCAATTAAACGCACAGATGAAATGGTATACAGGCATGATAGGTTATAAGATGCGTCTTCACACCAAAAGATGATTTTCAGCCTGTTCCTGAAGGATGTAAAGGAGCAATATAATTGTGCAGTAATTGACAGGAACCCGGCCAGCTGGCTATGATGCCATGCCACCAGGGCAATATTAGACCTTGTTGTTGTTGTTATCTGCACTCAAAAACAAGATCTGAAGAACCAGTAAACACATTTTACACACTGGGACTTTCTGTCTCATATGACTGTGTACTTTCAATGTCTGCTGACTTGGGCAATTCCGTCATCACTCATTACGAATCTTTGGGTGCAGTTTGCCCACCAAAGCTAAAAATCCACCACATTTGCAGTAGACAATATTGACCACAATAAATCTGCAACAAATTGAAAGGGATCATTCCGTGGCACTGGTATATCTGTATTTCAGCACCCAGGCTCTGATGACAGAGGAACTAAACAACTCTGTTAGCCATTGAGTAAACCTGGTAAAAGGGTTGATGCCCTGTCTGATAAGTATACTGTTGTGCCTGTTGCTTATACAGCAAAAACAAACAAAAAAGAAGCATCTGTAACAGAGGTGCCTACACTGATCCGTTCAGACTGCAGTCTTATGGCAGAAGCCATAACCAAGGAGAACAATTGGTGTGAGCATGTTACCAATGTGATTGGTCAGGGTGAAAATGCCAGGAGACACACAATCACATGTATCATGCGCAGCCTACCATTCCAACAAGCAATAACTTCCAGACACAACATCTATCTCAGCATTATTGCCTTTGTATCTCGATGATTCCAAAACTAATGCCAAGATGAAGTACACCATGACTGTTTTTAAAGAAAATGTCTCTATTCCAAATCCTGGCCAAATTCCAGTCATTGCTGGAATTCTTTGGAATTTGGAATTTTGTTTTTTGTCGCATTTATGCCAATTGTGGCTAATTCGTGACTAGCCAGTTACAAAGGAAATTCAGTGTATATGGCCTGAAACACTTGGTGAGGATACCATTGTTATTATGCTGGGGGGGGAGTTCATTTAAAGATGGCTTTGCAAAAGGCAATTGTTAACCTTCTAGATGAAAGTGGATAGACATCCATTTGCTGGGGGTGGCGTCACCTGGCACAGCAGACTCATTTCTGAAGGCTGTACATATGAAGTGAACAGCTCGAGCCATCAATTAACATCTTGTGCACTTTAC
Organism: Maea johnstoni; assembly: GCA_963942565.1. Lineage (NCBI taxonomy): Eukaryota > Metazoa > Annelida > Polychaeta > Spionida > Magelonidae > Maea > Maea johnstoni. The sequence goes on along the minus strand of OZ012699.1, from coordinate 22,740,032 downwards.
AACCTCAGACACCAAACTTACTTAGAATAGCAGCATTCTGGACAAGGAACACTATTTTTTGATAACTTGTTCAATGAAAGAGCTGATAAAACCCAACAGTCGCTTTCCAGGCAGGTGGTATTGAAGACATTGTACTCTAGGACAGAGCTATTCATGAGGGTAGTTTCTCTCTTTTGCACATGCCCTCACAAGCCTTGAATGGGTTTTTCATGCGCCTGACCATCATGTTATGGTTATTTAAAAAAGATAATCACCCCTCAAAGTATGAAGAATTCTGTAAAGAGAATTTTTCAGTAAATAAGTTAAAACAACCATTTTCCAGATTGCCTCTAGATGAAAGCTATCAGCGAAATAATGCTTGTGTAAAGGTAGATGGTGGAGCCGTTGTACTAACTCGAAACTCTAAAGCTCTTCTCTGGTGTATGCTATCATGTCTGGAAATGGCACGAGTTGTTCGCAAATTCCTAGGTGCTTTAGACTTAACTAAATCAACTGCTGATCCTCATCACGATAAAGGTAACAATGATTTCTTTGGAGTCAGGATTGATATCCTCATAAGTTATTGGTTTTTCTTGAATAATAAATTTCGAAATATTAATACATGTAGCATTTCTTAGAACAAACAGAGAAGTGAAATCATGTTTGGCATGGATCAAATCAAAAATAGGAAGAGAAATAGAGATTTCTGCTGTCAGACATCTTAAAATCCAAGATGGCTGACATCTTATGGCCCTAAATTTATGTCAGAAATTGTATTACCAAAGAAACGGTAGAGTATTTTAATGGTACTTAATTGGCATTATTACCTTGTTTTTTGTTGTAAATAGTCATGTTTAGGATCCTGGCTTATCTCTTATGACTGAAAACTCCACAGCGGATAGTCTCCTTACAGCTAAATTCATCCAAGAATGTTTGCTAGCAAACTGGTCTCCACTTCTATTCATGGGACATTGTACTTGAACACAGACCAACTAATGAGATCTATCAATAGTCTTTACAAAACCTGCTTTCTTTGCATATATTCCAGCTTTAGGGTGCCCTAATTTTGTTAAGCACATCCTGAGGTCCGCGTGGGAGATTCATATTCAAACCTTAAGCCCTGGTCACTTATGACAAAGACTTCCGTGCGGCTGATTAATCGCATGCGTCCAAAGTGCCGTGAACAGGTCGCACGCGGCCAAACAGAGATCTTACATTTGTGGTCACAAAAGAATTGGCCGTGGGGCCAGTAGTGACAAGTTTTACAAACACTGAAATGTTAAGTGCACTATCCTCTTTGCACGGAGGATGCACAGCCACCTTGAAGAGTCCTTGAGGAGGCCTTCCCGTGGCCTCACGGTCCTTATAGAATAAAATTAACATTTATTTTTTTAAGAGTGCTGTGAGGCACTCTCAAGGATCAGGGGGGTCGAGGCACAGCCTTGAAAATCGCCGTGCGTCAGACGCTCAGTCAGTAAATGTCCGTAGGAAGGTCGTAGACCGTAGATTGATTTGCGAACATGTTCGCAAACCTCTCTACGGTACACAACCACTGATTTTGGACCTCACGGCCTCTACAGTTGAGGCCAACTCCTTGAGGCACCCGCAAGGTGATGCTGCGATCGCCACAGTATTTGGCCGTAAACAGGTTGCACGGCGGACGGATGCCTTATGTGACCAGGGCTTTACATATTAGCCTACATGATACCTTTTTCTTGTAATATGGTATTCAAGATAGTACTTCTTATGATCAGTTTTATCCAATCTAAGACCTAAAAAAAAAATGGTTTATTTCCTGTATTGATCCGAAAATTATAGGGTAGGAAGGTCGATGGAATATAAATTGTTGATGACTTTTTTGTTTAAAAATGTGTATTTTATAGTGCTGGGACTCGGCCCAAAAGCATGAACTCGAGCGCTCGGCAAATCTAGCGACCAAAACTCGAGTCAATATCGAGTTTTACGTTGACAATATAGTAAGGCAAACGATTTAAAACAAAATTGGGCCTCGGCATACACCGGCACATGCCAGACACACATATGGTGTACCGCGGCATTGAGAATCGGTGCACAAGAAAATGGCGTAATATGCATCAGACACAGAGACTTAAGAAAACAACTTTTATTTCAGGAAATCTGGTGCAAATTGGGCAGTTTTGGCTGTCGCTTAAGGCCACACATGCATCGGAAGCATGTGTTGCTATTCAAATGTCATCAGCTTTTTTTTTTCGAGCGATCAATTTTTGGACTCGAGCGCTCGGATCGGAGGCCCCAGCAACCGAATGCTCGAGCTTCCGATTATTCATCCCACCACTAGTGTTTTATGCATATTTTATGTTGATTGGAAGTTGAAAGAACTTAAGGGTAGGGATTTTATTGAATTTAAACTTGTTAGGGTAGGGTTACAGGTAACAAACTTTTTCTTTTAGGTCTAATACCCCTGAATGGACATGTGTCAAGGTCAAGGTCGTTTGCGATCGAGGAGGCTACTTCAGACTTCTTGGAAATAATTACTGTTTTTAATAAATTTGATTAAGTGAATATAAATACATTTGCAGAAATACCTACATAACATTGAGGACTATAAACATATAGAGTGAGGAGAGATAACATATGTTTGAATGCTTTTTTTAAATGTCAAGAACGCCCATTATAGGATTGAAACTTTGCGGACTACAATCATAACAATGGAATACAATTGGAGAACACATTGTTGAACAATAAGCCATTGTTTAAGGAATAACATTGAAATGAAAATGTTAAATAAACACTGATATAAAAATAGCAGAGATATTTATATTAATTTGTATAAATAATCTGAAATAGATTAAATTAAAGAAAATAAAATGAACAAGTAATGCTCAGAATGGAAATATTTAGGAAAATAATAAAAAAACAAAGAGGGACATTTAAATGGAAAGCCTGGACAAAAGACGAGAAAATACTATGCTGTTGGTATCAGAAGACAGCCTTAAGTGTTTTCAACCTAGTCTGACTGAGTGCCATAAATCTGTATATGGTTTTTAGTCGTTTTCTATTTAAGGGGGCTGAGACAATTGGGGAGGCCATGGTCATACTTGATCAAAATGGAGTACAGCATATCCCACAGAAGGAAGTAGATAAGGAAATGAAAAATATCATAATATGTAAATGATTTGAGAAATCAGTGTAAATATAATGAAGAGCGCAGATTTATTCATCCTCAACTTCAAAGCATTGGAAACACTTGGAACAGGCAATCAATGGTTTGTGCCCAGTTTAACAGAGGCGAATGCTACAGACAGAGCTGTGAGTATCTGCACGTAAGAAGATCAAAAAATAAGTGCAGAAACTTCCAACACGACAAATGCAGATTTGGAAAATTCTGCAGATTCATCCATACCCCAGGTGATACTAGAAGACAGAGAAAATCCAAAGAAATTCCTGGAACTCCCGGTGAGTGCCCCTGGATTTGGCGTATATGCCGAAACATGAATACTGCCGGCTGAGGAAAAGTTGGAAAGGAAAAAACTGCACTTCCTTCACAGAGTGCTGAGAGGACCTCTGCAGAGAATCACAAGGATGGTTTATGAGCAGCAAAAGAGATTGGACTACCTAAATGCTGGTGCAAGGAGGTGGGTCTGATAATAGAGAAATGCTGCCTTAGGGAATACTCTGAGATAATTGGATCCCTCAGCAAATCTAGACGGAATAAATGAATGAATAAATATTTAAAGACTGTGCACATCAACACAGAATGGTCATTTAGTGCCATAAGATATTAGCAAAAAAGTGGTCCTTTGCGAACGTTGAAGAACAATGATAATTATAAAGCATGAACATTCTAGATGAAAGAAGAAAAAGAGGTAGAAAAAGATGCAGGGTATCCAAAGACAGATCCACACATCCCCATTATTTTATAAGGCAGGGTGCCACACCAGCTTCGGGTTCCCCGGGAGATGCCAACTCCTATTCCACACCATGAGATGTGCCCCTTGCAGGGTCTAGATGGAAGAAGAGTGTTGACAAATAATGAATAAGTGTTTGAAGGCACATCGACACTCAAAGTTTATTTAGTGCCATAAAATTCTGGCAAAAAGTGGTCTTTTGCCATTGCTGAAGAACAGTCAATGACAATTACGCATAATTATTCTAGACTTTTGTCCAACAGATTTCTAAGCTTAAAGGGCAAATGCACCATCAGAATGATTTAGGTTCAAAATGAGCGTATACATGTCACCTTTCAAATAAGACATCCCCCGAACCTGTCCTCTTGAGCACTACTCAGTTATAGCTTACAGAAGTTCAGCAAGCAACAGTCCTGAGGCAGCTATACAGGGCCTCCATGCATCCCAAGATGCACTCTGTTTTTGACACCTTCTAAGCACCAGCCTGTGTCACTAGTGCTTAAGAGATAGCAGTAATAGGGGGCTGGGCTCCCCTTTCCTGCTTAGATTTTCATTACTGGGTTTCAATAAGTTGTCATAATTCCCAAAGATTGAACTTCTTCAATTTCCTATTGTATATTCCAACAATCCTTGGAAGTTATACTATGTGGCTTGTCTTTGATTTGTAGCTTATTGTTGGGTAGAAACCATTACTTCCTAATTGCTATGAAATCAGTTTGTGCTAATCACTTACAGGAAATTGCAACACTTGTGTCAGTTAGCAGTTACTCATGGGAATAGTGTAGGACTTATTAGTATGTGTATTCCTTCTCTTCCTGTTATCAAGATGCTATCTTTGAGTAAAGAACCTGGCATCATTGAGTAAAGGATCATGTGGGTCTAAGGGAGAAGTTCCCTAGGTGAGTCAGATATTTCCATTCCTCCAAATTCCTGAATCGCTCAATTCTGCCATACTATGTAAGTTTTACTTCTTGAAGTTTTATTTGCTTCCAAAAATTGTGATCAGGGATGAGTCAGGAATAAAAGTTAGCAAGAAAGGGAAAGCCATGCAGGCTTCTCTGCTACTGCTATCTCTGAAGCACTAGTGACACAGGTTGGTGCTTAGAAGGTGTCAAAAACAGAGTGCATCTTGGGATGCATGGAGGCCCTGTATAGCTGCCTCAGGACTGTTGCTCACTTGCTCGTTGAACTTCTGTAAGCTATAACTGAGTAGTGCTCAAGAGGACAGGTTCGGGGGAGGTCTTATTTGAAAGGTGACATGTAAAAGATCATTTTGAACCTAAATCTTTCTGATGGTGCATTTGCCCTTTAAATCTATCCACATAGGAACATCCACGAGGATGCTAGTATCATGGGCACAAATCATACCACGTAGGGTCTTAACATCAGGTTTACCTTGGTGATGCCAGCTTTAAGTTAGCAATTCTTATAGTCATGTTGCAAGGATGCGACACCTGTCTTTCAAAGTTTGCGGTGTACAGCATCCCGACATGCACATTACCCCACACCTCTCCTCGTCTTAATTACTTGAGTATACATGCCATTTATCATCTGACCTGATATTTCCCATATCGCACGCATTTCCTCCATAGAGATCCCTTCTATATTTCTGCCTAAGAACCAGGCGAAAACATTAGGGGGTTCATTTTCAAAGATGGCTTTCACTCTTGGTATAGTGAGATAAATTCTCTCATACATCTCTGTCCTTTGGTCGCAGAAATATGGGCAGTGCATGACTATATGGAAAATATTCTCAGGTTCAAAAAGTTCACACATTTTGCATGCCTTAAGACTGTTGAGTGCGCCTTTGAGTGACACATCATCGCACTTGAGTTTGCTGGCTCTACATATAATCTTACTATAGACTGGGTTGAATTTTTGTAAAGGTTCGTTACTAACCAGGTGAATAATTTTATATCACCTTTTAAGGCAAGTTGTGACAATACATGTAGCAGCAGCAGCAGTACCAATACTAGTAGTAGTAGTAGTAGTAGTAGTAGTAGTAGTAGTAGTAGTAGTAGTAGAAGTAGTAGTAGTAGTAGTAGTAGTAGTAGTAGTAGTAGTAGTAGTAGTTTGTTGAAATATCACAAGTAGTAGTAGTAGCTGCAGCAGCAGTAGTAGCAGTAGTAATATTAGTGGAAATAGCAGCAGTAGTAGTAGTAGTAGTAATAGTAGTAGTAGTAGTAGTAGTAGTAGTAGTAGTAGTAGTAGTTGTAGTAGTAGTAGTAGTAGTAGTAGTAGTAGTAGTAGTAGTAGTAGTGGTAGTAGTAGTAGTTTGTTGAAATATCATATACATTTACAGTCATACCAAGTGTGTACAGGCCCAGCAAAGGTAGAAATAGGTGAACACCATAGAGAAGGGGTAAAGGCAGGAAAAATCGGCATATAGATAGATAGATAATCTTTATTTCAAGTCAGTAATACTTTTACATAGTAAACACGAGCTGCCAGGGCTCTTGGCCGACTACAAAATAACAATTAAAAATATAACATACATGGTGTAACCGCATAAGTAGAGGGGAAGCAAGTTGGCACACATTAATTGACAATAAGTAATATCTTTAGTCTTTCAGGACATACGTTTGTGATTTTGACAGATACTTCTGCTCGTTTATTGGTATTACCTAAAGCAGCAGAGAGAGCAGGTACAGTTAGTTCCAGACCAGGTTGAGATTAGGTTTTTGAATTATTTTAATGATGTTGTTTGTCTCAAGTTGTTAGGTAGGGAGTTCCATACTTTAGGTCCAGTATATCTAATTGATTGCTTTCCAAAGGAGATGGTGTTATATGGAGGTAATATTAGAGAGTGGTTCCTTTTAAGGCTGTATTCCGATTCTCTTTCATGTGTTGCACTACATACCCTGTTCAAATGTTAAATACCCTGCACCTTGTTGACTGATCCTGTGTACCAGGTGACCCGCTGTGACCCGAGTGACCTAAGTATTAACGACCTTGAGGCCCTGAAAAGGCAAATGAATCGAGACAATATCGCTCACTGAACGATTTTGATTTAATTGAATGTTAGAGAACTGGTAAGTTTAGTTCTTACCTGTCCACGTGGATGCCATCTTGAGGACACAATGATTATACAATTCTATTGTTCTATTATGTAGAAGACAGAGAATCACTGTCCTGTACGACTGACCGATTTGATGATTTTTGACAATCTGTGGCATAACACTAACCGTTTGCATATTTTGTGGCATAACACTTGTCATTTGCATATGTTGGGTTTACCCAGCAAGATGGTACCCACTTATTAAACCCTTAATGCTATTACCTGGTCCAGTCAACACGTGTTCTGTTCAATCAGGCACAAAGGCTCAAAATAAGGGGTTAGGGTAGAGCAGGATGTAATACTTCAACTCAATGCAGTCACACTTGTGGAGAGCTTTTCTATTATAACACACATAACTCTGTTATTCTGATGTGTGAAATCCTTCCCTATCTTTCCCATTATAAAACATTTTTCATTTTTTTGTTTTGAGCTGATATTACCCTAACATAACCTTAACCCCAATCAGACCAAAACAAGAACGATATTTGTAAAGCACTGTGAGATCATACAGCACCCATGCTTCAGTGACCACTATCGTTTTAGTTTGGGAGGTGATCTCACAACTCAGAAATACAAGTACACCCTCTCTCTCTCTGTCTCTCCCCCTCTCTCTCTCTCTCTCTCTCTCTCTCTCTCTCTCTCTCTCTCTCTCTCTCTTGCTACAGTGACCACTATAATTTTAGTTTGGGAGGTAATGTCACAAGTCAGAAATACAAGTACTCTCTGTGAGATCGTTTCCTATCTTTCCCAATATAAAACGATACTTTCATTTGGGCATGTTTTGAGCTGATATCACCCCAATCTAACCCTAAACCTAACCCTAATCAGACCAAAAACAAGGATGATATTTGTAAAACATTGTGAGATCTATCTCACAATGTACCCACGCTTCAGTGACCACTATCATTTTAGTTTTGAAGATGATCTCACAACTGAGAAACACAAGTACTCTTCTCTCTCTCTCTCTCTCTCTCTCTCTCTCTCTCTCTCTCTCTCTCTCTCTCTCTCCGTTGTATTCACAGAAAGTGAGTGCCTAATATTCTCATACTGATCGTTTCAAAATACTCCATTCCCCGAAGTCTAAGCTTTGATCCTCTTTCTGTGTGTTTCGTCGCCCACCATCTTCGATACTGTTCTTATTATGGAGTTCAATCGTGACTACAAAGTTGTAAATGGAAGAGGAAACACTAGTACGTGGGGCAGGGTCTTAGCCAGCAGGGTGTCTGGGTGTCTTTTGGACTCCCTGGTTCATGAAAAATACCTGATTTTAGGTAAAAAGACACCCTAGATTTTGGTATGTGTTTTTTGTAATTATTAATTCCAAGTTAAATTTCTAAAAAGGTTTAACTTCAAAATAATAACAAAGACATTTCTTGAAGAATTAAGCATATATTTTCTTTATTTGTTAATGTACATAATCAGTTTTTATTTTTATTTTTTCAAACAGGGATTTTGGACACCCTAAATTCTTGAAATCCCAATTTGGACACCCTGTTATGAAAATCTTGGCTAATTGCCTGACGTGGGGTTAACCACCGACACACCCAAGAATAGTAGTTTCGCTCATGTGTCGAACCGGATTCGAATCCAGGCTCTTGTCGTTTTACCCATGAAAAATATACTGAAAATATATGATTGATTAGTAGACTTCAAGAATCTGTTTTTGAGGAGATGTTTTATTATATATTGAAAACGCCCAACTGGAATCCAACATCACACGGTTTATATGGTGTTCAATAAACTTTGCACCCTTGTTCTTTGGGCGAAAGTAGCCTTAGCATTGCCATACTAAAAATCCATTTAAAAATCCCATGATTATTTTGAAAAGAAATTGTACTTATCTAGCTATTCTTAGTTTTGCGATATTCTTTCGGTGTGCTCGACCCATTGAGCACCCAAAAACCGCATTACAATTTTGATGAAATCGTAAAAGCAGCACTGGGAAAACATTTGAAGGAGAAATGTTATTCAGAACATTACCAACCACCCTCCTTCAAATATTTTATAAAATCGTCTTCATTTCCAAAGTTATTGCCAGAAGTATAGAAAAAACAGACGACAATTTCTGGAGGAACTCTTAAGCATTAATGGTTTATAGGAAAAGTTTGCTGGAAGATATCACGGTGGAGAAAAAATGACAGATGGGAAAATCAGATGATTAGGTATGTAGCAAGAAATATGAAACTGTTCTTGCCTTATCTTTAATTGGGATCTTTTATTTAGAAATTCTGAGGCACGAAGCGTTCTGCAAGGTGTCCAGACTAACATATGTATAGCATATTTCAGTGTCATAGAAGTATCAAAGGTTCCATGGTAGTAACGGCATGGCTTTGTCTGTCCAGATAGGGGTTATGGACGTATTAATCAGATAACATTTGTCGTCTGCAATGGGCTGTTCAGTGCCCCATGGCACCCGGGTTCAAACGTCCATCACCCCACTATGGCCTACCCGGGCTAATTGTCCAATCATGCCAAAAAGGGGTGCTCTTAAGAAACACCCTTCGCCCCCTCCTCAAGACGCTGACATAAGACATTGTTGCCGTCGACCGCGTGGCTGCCCTTTTGGGTCACGTGACATGCACGGGGCAGCACCTTTAGACCTCACGGGCTCAGGGTCGCGTTGCTGTCGTCAGCTTGGAGTGGTACCCTTGCCCCCGGGTATTCTGATGGTACGTGCGGCGGAATGATTATAGAGGGGTAATGCGAAGCCTAGGGTCATCACCCCGACGCCCCAACGGGGTAGCGGTCAAAAATGCAAATCTGGCATTACAGTATAAACCCCTTAATAGAGCAATACAAAGAAACGGTTCTTGAATGTTTCCATGGAAAAAAGCATGTATAAGTGTACACAGCAAAGTCATATTCTATGAAAATAGACATGTTGGACTGATAAAAGCAAAATGGTCTATTGCTATACCAAGACCATATGCGAAAGATGTCAGCTAGAAATAAAGCTACTATATTAACCCATTAATGCTCACAGCGGCCAAAGGCAGCCTGACAATTTTGATGAAATCTTGCAGGCAAAAGCATTATTAGGAAAATATTTGATGGAGAAATGTTAAACAAAATATTACCAACAACACTCCTTCAATTATTTTGTGAAATCATTATCAATTCCAAAGTTATTTTCAAAAGTATTGAAGATCCAGACGACAATTTCTGGAGGAGCCCCTAAGCATTAATGGGTTAAGGACCCATTTCTTGGCACGTATACTTAAAAGGAAACATTTTCAAAATATCTTATTCCCCTATTTTGATGTGATTTTTTAGATTATTAAGTAGTTTAATTGTAAACAATGTATTAACTGCAGTACTTACGTTGAAACTCTCATAACCTAGGATGCTCTCTAACTTGCTTTGTAGCTTTTCATTCAAAAGCTCAATACTATGTGCACTTTCTTACATTTAGGGGCGGACCATTCATGGTGGGGGTATCTTTTTTTGCATAATCCTATTTTTTTCTCCTCTGACAGTGCCAAACCTTCTCAATTCTCAGGGCCAGGATTTTTTCTTACCTTTCAGGGCCAGAATGTCAATTTTCTTGATTTTTAGGGCCAGATCGTTTTCCTAAAAATAATAGCTATAACCCCTCCACCATGTCTAGCTTATCTGAATAAAGTTCACTCCAACAAAAGTTACAGCATTCAGTAAATTACTTTTTTGATAAAGAAATACTTGAATGACTTTGCTAAGCTACAAATCAGTAGGTAGTCGTTCATTGCGATGTTTGCATGTTCATTTTTTTGAAAAGAAAACGTTCATTACATTACATTTACAGTTAGTGCAGGATTTTGTATATCAGTTGAACTTGCAAGAACTCTATACGTGTAATAAATCTTAGTCATTAAACATACATACATTCAGTAAATTACTTTTTTTGAAAAAAGAAATACTTAAATGACGACTTTGCTAAGCTACAATCAGTAGATAGCCGTTCATTGCAACTTCTACATGTTCAATTTTAGGAAAAAAACGTCCATTGCATTACATTTACAGTTAATGCAGGATTTTGCAATTCAGGTGAACTCTAAAGAACTCCACCCCAAACCGGGGTCGTCTTAATTGATTTAGATCGAGACGGCAGGCGAGAGCAATTTATTGCTCTTGTTTTGATGTCAGGGGCACTATGGCATCAAGTGGCTATACCCGACTTGGTGCCTGGACGGCCAGCCGCTCTGCCGACACCCCGAAGAACCCCAACTTCACCCGGGTGACTTTTCGACACCCGGGTATTGTGTTTGGGTCCAAGGGTTCGTGGGAACCCCTCTTAGACAATGGCGGGTGTAGGGTATGTCAGGTGTCCGGGTGCCCGTCTGTATTGGTCCGTGTAATCAGCCAAAGGTAATTACCACACGCGGCAGTACACACCTGAGCCTTTAACCCATTATAATGCACGCAGTGACCAAAAACACCCTAGTAATATTGCTGAAATCTTACAGTCTAAACGTATTTGGGCGAATTCCTCAAGGAGAAATGTCTATCAGAACATCAACAACAATTCTTCTTCAAATATTTTGTAAAACCATTTTTACTTAGCAAGTTTTTGTCAAAAGAGTCAGAGATCCAGACAACAATAATCTGCACCCATTAATGCATGCAGCGACCAAAATCAGCTTGGTAATATTGGTGAAATCTTACGTATTTGGAATAATTTCTCAAGAAGAAATATTTAGCACAACATCACTAACTTTTCTCTTTCAAATATATTGTAAAACCATTTTTATTTTGCAAGTTATTGTCAAAAAGGTCAGAAATCCAGACGACAATTAATGCATGCTGCCACCAAAAGCAGCCGGATAATATTGGTGAAATCTTGCAGGCTAAACGTATTTGGAGGATTTCCTCAAGGAAAAATGTTTATCTGAACACCACCAAAGTTTCTTCTTCAAATAATTTGTAAAACTATTTTCACTTAGCAAGTTATTGTCAAAAAGGTCAGAGATCCAGACGACACTATCTTGAGGAACCCTTTAACTCATTAATGCATGCAGCGACGAAAAACACCTTGGTAATATTGGTGAAATCTTCCAGGATGAACGTATTTGGAGAGATTTCTCAATGAGAAAAGTTTGTACGAATGACATCAACAATTCTTCTTCAAAAATGAGATATTTGGCCATACTCAAGTAAGACCGGGTTTACTTCGCAAGTTACTGTCAAAAGAGTCAGAGATCCAGAAGATATTTAGAAGAACACTTTAGCACTAATGCGTTAACACATGCGTGCTCTTAGTTCTGAAAATCACCGGTTGTTATCACACTTACGGAAATAACTCGATAAATTACGAAATTATCATTTATTTGATTACCATTTGCAGTTTAGATTAAGGTTTCTTTTCCAAATAATATTCAACATATTCTACTCACCTTTTGGAAATATCATATTGTGGGATGCATCTCCTAGAAATCAGTCGAATGTACCTCTTCATCTTTACTTTAGATGCTTTCTAAGTTCATGCTTTATTTTAAAGTTATTTCAAAAATATATAGACCTTCAGACGAAAGGAACTTCTTAGGACATCGATGTGCTATCGAATTTAACGTTATCGTATAACATTGCAATTATCGTGAAAATAAAGGAGTTCCACTCTGGAATATATTGACCAAATGCTATTCGTCATATTCCTAATAAAAAAAACTTTCTTTTATTATTTTCACAAATTTTCTTTTTGAAGAAAATGTATGGATATCTGTAAATCCTACCGTACCCTTTTTGGCCATACATTCTGATATCGAGTATGGCCAAATTTCACAAAAATCTATGTCACAATTAATCAATTTTAACGTAAAGTTCTATTCTTTTTATGAAATGACCAACAATCTTACATCCTATGTCCAGTGTGAATATCTTCTATAATATACCAAACATACGTAGATTAGGATTGGGGTACAGGTATGGATTTACTTGTGTAGTATTCTTAAACTTGCCACAGCACCTGTATATTCTGGGCGTATAGGAGTTAATGATAAGTGAGGCATCCAGACCCCTCGACCGAACCATAATCTACGTTGACAACCTGCTTTCTGCGTGCCTCCCATATATTACTCCCTCACACCTTAATGGGATGTTAATTGTATTCAATCCTTTCTCCCCATTAACTGCGAGGAATAAAACTCCATGGGCACTTTTTGCGTAAAGGAATGGAAGTATTATATATATATATATATATATATATATATATATATATATATATATATATATATATATATATATATATATATATATATATATATATATATATATATTATATATATATATATATATATATATATATATATATATATATATATATATATATATATATATATATATGTATTTATATAAGATAGATAGATAGATAGATAGATAGATAGATAGATAGATAGCTATCATTACTTAAAGGGCAAATGCACCATCGGAAAGATTTAGGTTCAAAATGATCTTTTACATGTCATCTTTTGAATAAGACCTCCCCTGAACCTGTCCTCTTCAGCTCTACTCAGTTATAGCTTACTTAATGAACCTAAATCATTCTGATGGTGCATTTGCCCTTTAAAGAATACATGTATATCGTTGCTGCTTTTTTCTTCCTCTGATGATAGTCTTGCTGTATCTGCCACCACTATCATTACCACCACCACCACTACTACTACTACTACTACTACTACTACTACTACAGCTGCTGCTGCTGCTGCTGCTGCTACTACTACTACTACTACTACTACTACTACTACTACTACTACTACTACTTCTACTACTACTACTACTACTACTACTACTACTTCTACTACTACGACTACTACTACTACTACTATTTCTACTACTACTACTACTACTACTACTACTACTACTACTACTACTACTGCTGCTGCTGCTACTGCTACTGCTGCCTCTACAACAAATGCTGATGTTGCTGCTATTTTCATAGACATTATCACCAAGACCGCTACTTTGCTCCCTCATTGCTCTTGCTCTGCTAGTATTTGATGTACTCGAATATTTTAGTGAAATCTCTCACTGATCCCTTAATTGTTTACTCTCATTTTACTTTTCTAATTAAAGTGTGTTGTCACCTTTGCTTGCCATGCAACGATTTATTTTTGAGCTCTCCCCTATTGTACTCTATCTGATCACAACGGAATGTTGGACCTGATGCAGTCACGTACCCTTGTTTTTTTTCATCCACTTCATTACAGACAAAAACATCCACGCATCCTATCAGTGTTTTAATCCTAAAAGGCAGCCAGGTAAGTGAAGATCAAAGGGGCCGCCTTAATTAGTCTCACCTGTAGGGCAGGTAAATTACCTACAAGTCTCCACTCACCTGTAGACGTTTTCACTTGAGACATAAATTCTAAAAGGGCACGAACCTTAATTGCTTAATTGTACCCAGACTCACGAAGTTGGCTCTACCTAAACATTAAAAATGATAAGTCGACTTGAAGGGTGTTATTGTTGATTTTATGTGGTATGTTTCACATTCATTAGGGGGTGCTGGTTGGTAAAATACAAGGGTGAAGGGGTACGTGACCCACCCCATTGCATACCGCTACCCGGGTGACTTCACCCGGGTGTGTTCTGATTAATGTCATATGCTAGTGCCAGGGTACCGAAAGGGTGGCGAAAGGGTGGTGGGTACGTGGGTACGTCTATGGTTGGCAAGCGATCACTGGACGCTGGTGTATATTGTGATCAGTGCTCTCTCGAAACAGAGAGCTTCATTTGACAAAGGCAGATAATAAAATTAAACAAACGCATCACGTACTCATTTCTATGTTATAGTAGCACCTATTCTCCATCTCCTCCTCCTCTTCTTTTTTTCTTTTTTCCATTTCTTCTTCTTTTTTTAAACTGTTTGTTCTTATATTTCGTCTTTTCTTCTTGTTTTCATCTGTTTCTTCTTCCTTTTTCCTTTTTTTTCTGGTGCGACTGCTGCGTACTAGTTATGCGCTTGTTTCAAAACTACCTACTACTACGACTAGTAGTAGTAGTAGTAGTAGTAGTAGTAGTACTACTACTACTACTACTACTACTACTTCTTGAAACTTCAATGAAAAAAATGGAATTCAGGTTCTACCGAGATTTGAACTCGGATCGCATGATTCAGAGTCCTGAGTGCTAACCATTACACCATAGAACCACGCTATGGTAGGCATGGGACCGATATTTTATCGAATTACTACTACTACTACTACTACTACTACTACTACTACTACTATTACTACTACTACTACTACTACTACTACTACTACTACTACTGCTACTACTACTTCTCATACTACTACTACTACTACTACTACTACTACTACTACTACTGCTACTACTACTTCTCATACTACTACTACTACTACTTCTACTACTACTGCTACTACTACTTCTCATACTACTACTACTACTACTACTACTACTACTACTACTACTACTACTACTACTTCAACGATAATGTTGATTCTCATTGCCCCCCAAGAACGAACAAAGACAGATCGACACTCTTAACAGTTTAATATGTCCTTATCTACATTTGTAAATAACATACCAAGTTGGCTGCGCGACCGACAGACAACCGCAACCTTAGAAGTCCATACATTATCAATACTGTAGGTGTCACTTCGATCGCGCAGCCACCACGGTACAAACATGCAACAAATTATCTACTACAAATTTTATGAATGAAATGCTACAATGCAGTATCTCAGGAATGTAATACATTAACTGTAGTTGTAAAAATAGCAATATGCACTGCGTTTAAAGAACAAGTTATTGTAAGCGCACAACCACAGAAAATGAACCAATTCAGAAAACAGACAATCCTTACGAAAAGGGAGGGTGGGTGGGTTTTAAAATACACACATTATAGTGGTGCGAACCACACAGCCATAAAAAATGCTAATAATAGCAACGACCGCGTTAGCAACAAGTCAGCTGCACGCGCTCAAAACAACAAGACAGACATGTGATTGACACATGCTATCTGTGACGTCATTTAAGAGGTCGCCGCCGTTCTGTACAATGAATGGCAATTGACATCAATTGCCACCACATTGCCCCCCAAGAACGAACAAAGACAGATCGACACTCTTAACAGTTTAATATGTCCTTATCTACATTTGTAAATAACATACCAAGTTGGCTGCGCGACCGACAGACAACCGCAACCTTAGAAGTCCATACATTATCAATACTGTAGGTGTCACTTCGATCGCGCAGCCACCACGGTACAAACATGCAACAAATTATCTACTACAAATTTTATGAATGAAATGCTACAATGCAGTATCTCAGGAATGTAATACATTAACTGTAGTTGTAAAAATAGCAATATGCACTGCGTTTAAAGAACAAGTTATTGTAAGCGCCAAAATTAGATAAGGGCAAAATTAAATAAGTGAAGAGAAAATTAAAAACTTAATTTAGATTTGATAATAACTTAGCCACTCTTAGCTTAGCCGGTGACTCATCTAGATATCTGAAGAGTGCAGCACTCCTCCACGCACCAAAATATTTAAGATCATTAATCTGTGCCCCAAGCTTGTACGCCTGTGAACAGGCACTCTTTCTAAATGAGTAAAATGTCACCCTCAACCCTGCCAAGGGTGATGCCGCACAAATCGCTTGAAGCCAGTCATACGCCTGCCTAACATTTAACAGAGCGACCAAAATATTTGGTGATTTACCAGCTACCATAAAAAGCGGTCTATTTAATGTAGAGTTCGTATAGGTTGCCAAATAGTTGTCCAAAGCTTTAACTGGGCACAACTCCGGGTCTGAATTTTTTAAAATAGGCAGAATGTAAGCTGCCTTAGGATTTTGTACATTCTTGGCCCATTTTATATTTACTAAATAACCAAAATCTGTCCTTTGTAAGTCATTCACACACATGTGTCTAGACTTATCAAATGTTGTTGAACTATAAGGGATGAGGGTGGAAACCCTTACCATAGAAAAAAAGAGTAAAGTTAGAAAAGCCTTAAATAGCAGATGGTTAGTACTCAACAGTACTGTGTGCTGAAGTAAAACCTTAAATTGTGCTACACTTAGTATATGCACTTGCCTTGGAAAATGGCGTACAGTTAAATTTATCGCCTTCCAAAGCTGAGAAACCTGTAAAGAATCAAAAATTACAGTTGTCAAGCCTCTCCAAGATTGAAAAGTAGACAAACTAGAAATATAATTTCTCACAGTTGAAGGTGATTTAAAGGAATTCAGCAAGAATTCGATGTAAGCACACAGCAAGTTGACATCCAGGCTATCGTCAGGTATCTGGTAATAAAAACAAAAGCTTAGAAAAGTCCGAATGTGGACTAGTAAATTCTTCTTTGATCCAGGTCGCAAGTAATTCATTCTTCTTCTATTCGCCATGGTCACAAGTGCTGCCAATTTGGAATCTGTAATAAAAAGAAAATAAGGTTAAGTATTCGTAATACAAAGAAGTTATGTACTGCATATTTATCGCAGCACTATGTTGTCAAAGAACTACACAATTCCAATAAAAACCCAGCACATCTGTCATAAAACATAACTTTCATTAATCCCAATGTGATTTCAAGATCACCCTTGTAATACATAGAATCATACTTCAAACATGTGATCAGGAATCTGCACCTCCACTTTTTCATGCAAACATCCCAAGTGGTCCAATATTTGACGGAACCTATCACCTTTGTGCAAACGTGAGAGGGCATCTGCAGCAATCAACGATGTGCCTGGCGTATGTGAAACTAGTATTTCTACATCATTTTTTACCGAAAGCAGGAAAACTGCACGGATGCATGATTGCATGAACCTGTCTCTGGATCTTCCAGTTTGCAAAGCTACACAGGTGTTCTGATTGTCACAGAACACCTGGAGCTTCTTTCCTCCCCATCTTGACACCCAGAGTCTCAGGGAAACTACCAAGTTTAGCATTTCCAAATGAGCTATGGGGTGCTTCTCACTAAGCACAAAGGCGGGAAAGTGCCTTGAATAGTATTGATCACCACTTAAACCTCCACACGCCTCCAAGCAAGCATCAACCTCTAATTGTTCATCTGGAGGGACCATTGACTTATCCAGTAGCGAAATGCCATTGAATTCTGGCATTAGCACCTGAAAGAATTCTAAGTCCTCTCTAACCTCTAATGGAATTTCGACAAAGCCATCCATAGGCATACCTCTTAGAAAATTCAGAATTCTATTTGTGTAAACTCGTACTGCTGGTGCTACGCTACCCACAAAGTTCAATAATCCCAGGATGGACTGAACCTGTTTTCTACTTGCTATATTTCTACTGCCCCACTTGTCCACTGCCACCTGGACTTCCTCTAATTTTGTTGTCGGAATGGAAAGGGTCATTTCAGATGAGTTCACTAAAATTCCCAACCACACCATATTATCAGATGGAGGACAAGTCTTGTGTGGGGCTACATCTAGACCCACTTCGTGTAGAACACCCTGCAATGTCTCAAAAGCCTGAGTAGCTTGTGAAAGGTCCTGCTCGGCTCCCCCAAAGTCATCTATATAAGCCTTGGATAGATAACCATACAAGCCGTGAATATAACACGCTGCCATGGTTGTTCTTTCCATCATCATGGCCGCCGTTCGCAGACCAAACGGCGGACACATGTCCATGTACAATTTTTTTGAATGTTGAATGGACATAATTGGCCAATCCAAGGGGTCCAGGCGCAATTGTCTGTACCCCCTAGACAAGTCTAGCTTATACATGTAACAACCTTCCCCTAATGCTCGAACCCTATCAGCCATGTAATCAAACGTGGGGAGCGTGAGGTTAATGGGTGAACCCAGGTAATCATTTTTATGAATACCATCATTTACAGAATATCCTCGAGGCCATGACAAGTCCACTACAATACGCCGAACATCACTATCCTTTTTTGGACGAGTCATGACTGGCGAAACATGCATTGGAACCACAGGGGGTTCAACGAATGGGCCCATAAGTGCATTTTTACCAATCTCTGTATCTATATATGACTCTATATGAGATGGAAACTGTAAACCTGACTGATGGTTTTGTAACGTAGACATAAGTGGTGCATAGTGCATGAAGCCACTGGGCCAACCATAATTCAAAAATTGAACTATTTCTTTATCATGGTAATCTGACAAATATTCTGTCCAAGCATCTATTTTAAGACCACTCGGTATGGGTATCTTTGCCTCTTGAAAATTGTATTTCTTTGTATGAAATACTCTATTGTATATACTGAGCATTTGAGAATCAAACTCAGTTTTCGAAATAGAATTTGGATCATCCTGTACCGCAGGCACCGTTGACAATGTAGGTAATACCTTTGTTTCTCTACCGACACCTCTAAATGTATAATCACCATCACCACAAGTCAGTAATTGTTCATTGTCCAGCCCAGTACTATCTATCATAAATTTAACCTCAGAACCTGTGACATCCTCTTTCTCATCAAAAACATGCAAATTGTAATCAAACCCTGTATCATCAGTACCATCAGAATGTACACCATCAGTCACTAAACCCTGCAATTTAAAATACACACATTATAGTGGTGCGAACCACACAGCCATAAAAAATGCTAATAATAGCAACGACCGCGTTAGCAACAAGTCAGCTGCACGCGCTCAAAACAACAAGACAGACATGTGATTGACACATGCTATCTGTGACGTCATTTAAGAGGTCGCCGCCGTTCTGTACAATGAATGGCAATTGACATCAATTGCCACCAACTCACGTTTCAAGAATTTACAATCTTTACTTTCATTACTTTCTCGTATCTGCGGTTCATGTACCTAATATTCATTATCATCATCATCATCTTCATCCTCATCATCATCATTCCCTACTATTGATGCTTCTGTTTTCCTTATATAGAAAGCACGCCACTGAAAGTGGTATTCTGTTTTGTGTGGATGTTTTATACCTGGCTTTAATCTGTGAACTGTGAGACCAGCTTTGTGCCCGCCTTTGTGCGTGTTCTGCCCAGGTTAACGCTGCCAGGTTAGGCCTCACACTTGTATTGAATATGTATGCACTCATTCGAAATAATTACCTCTCGGTTGAGTTCTTGCGCATGGTGGCTCCAAGGTTCTCATGGATCCACACGCACCAGCCATTTATCAAACCTCGTTTCATTTATTGCGGGAAGTAATGAAAAACATATAACTTAATTTTTATTGAATATTTTCGCTTTGAAGTAACCGTAAACATCACTTTTAATTTTTACGAAGTTTATCTGAAAGGGGCGCAATTGTTCTGTTGATCCATGATAAAATAAGACATCACTATGCAGACAGCTTCTGGAAAATACTGATAGAACTATCAATAGCAATTGTTCCATCTGCAACACCCATTTCTGCTAATGGTTGAGCTCAACCCACAGCTGGTTCTAAAGCTTTTATTACTATTATTTGTGCCATTAGGTTGATCTTTCCTTCCACTCCCCCTACTCCTACTATCGTCTTCTTCTCCGTCCTTTTCTTTCATTATCTTCTTCTTCTTTCACTTTCGTCTTCTTCACCATCATCGTCTTCTTTGTTTCCTTCTCCTTTGTCGTTTTCTTCATCATCTTCATCTTCTTTGTCTTCTTCTTCTTCTTTTATTCTTCTCCTCCTTCTCCTCCTTCTCCCCTCCTTCTTCTTCTCCTCCCCCTCCTTCTTCTTCTCCTCCCCCTCCTTCTCCTTCTTCTTCTCCTCCTCCTCCTCCTTCTCCTCCTTCTCCATCTTCTTCTTCTTCTCCTCCTCCTCCTCCTCCTTCTCCATCTTCTTCTTCTTCTCCTCCTCCTCCTCCTTCTCCTTCTTCTACTTCTTCTCCTCCTTCTTCTTCTTCTTCTTCTTCTTCTTCTTCTTTTGTTTCCCTCCTCTTTACGTTCTTTTTTCTTCTTCATCATCATCTTTTTTTTCTTCTTCTTCACCATTTTTTCTAAATAGGCATGAGTCCACATGACGGCGTTCATTTCCATACAAATCAGAAGAATTCAAACAAATTTGGAACACATGTTAATGCTGTTACTTGAGTCCTGTAATAATCTCTGTGTGCCAAAAAGTAAATTGTTTGTGTATTATTTGTCATACATCAAGACAAAAAATTTCACATTATTTAATAATGTGAAATTTTTACCATATTGGTGAAAATTTGACCGGATAGTTCATTAGGACCCGGATGTTTTTTTTAGCAACGAATTCCTTTACGATGATGATGATTAACAGAAAAGGGTGTGTGAGAATCATGAAATACTGATATGTTGTTCGTTGCGCAAGATGGCGCGCATTCTTACTCAACCTTGTTTAATCAGCTGAAGAAGGTTAGCCCTAAGTAAGGCCTAAAACCTCCCGCAAAACCACTAATTAGAAATAATCAGTTGTTGAGATCTTAATTCCTGGCTCTGTGGTTGAAAGATGCTATGTAACCGGCGACAAAAGGTGATGACAATCGTAACATCCTAAAGTATCGTCTGCCGCAATGTGACGTCACGACATATCCAATACGTTTTTGTTTCATTGAAAATAGATGTGTATCATCTATGCTTTTTAAGACGACGAAGACTTCAAAGAAACATACACACTAAACCCTCTCGTGGTCTATTAACCCTCAATTTGCATGTCTAGTGAGTTTTCAGTCTTTATGTGTGACTGGTTTTTCCTGTCTGTGTGCTTTTTTCTCTTAGTTCTGTTATTGAAAAGAAAATCCTTGTATGTCTCACTTTTTCGTAAGCTTGATTTACATTCGATAAAGGATACATGTACACTTAGGTTACTGAGAGTAGGACAGCATTAGTAAGCTTGTATATGAATTCGATACCAATACCTATGTATGTATGTATGTATGTATGTATGTATGTATGTATGTACGTATGTATGTATGTACGTATGTGTGTGAAGTATCACAACCGGTAATTTGGAATTCAGAATTCCATTTATTGTCCCTTTTCCTGCCACGAGGAGGCTTAATTGGTACTAATCAGTTGTCAGTTGTGGAGAAAAGCGGAATACCTGGAGAAAAGACCGCCCGACCATAGGTCATAGGCAACTCCCTCACGTATCCCGGGTACGATTCAAACCCGGGCATTGTTGATATACCTGGTACTTGGCAATGGCAGAAAAAGGGCATCAATATTCGAAATCCTAACTAATCTATGTCCTGGTGCTAAATAGGCAACTCTTTACTATGGACTCATTTTCAACGGCTGCGAGATGGTCCTTTCCAGATCCTATCACAATTAGGCGTATGGCGTTACGTCACCACTACGTAACGTTAACGTAACGTTAGTGTGTATTGAGTAAAGAGTTGCATTAAGGCAGGTGTGGGGAGGATAGATTGTCATCAACAAACATCCGATGGATGACTCCTAAGTGATACTTATCTATCAACTCACTTCGTTCCCATCATTAGGATGTTTTAGGGGAAATCGTGACAGCACTGATTGTTTCTATTTTATGTCAGTATGCCATGGAATTTATTTTGTTTCGGTTTTTCGTTTTTATTTATTGTCATGTTGTTGTTGTTGTTGTTGATGTTGTTGTTACTAACGAACATGATGATGATGATGATGATAATGAAGATGGTCTTCTTCCTCTTCTTCTTCTTCTTCTTCTTCTACTGCTACTACTACTGCTGGTACTACTACTACTACTACTACTACTACTACCACTACCACTACCACTACTACTACTACTACTACTACTACTACTACTACTACTACTACTACTACTACTACTCATTGAGTATTTGTTGTTGTTATTGATGTTGTTGATGATAATGATGGGGATAATGATGATGGGGAAGGAGAGCAGGTTTAGGTAGGACACGAATCGACCCAGTTGCAGAAATAATGTATGTTGGACAGTCTCTTTCGGCACTTCTGTACAGCACCAGGTCAGCAAGCAAGAGTGTACTGACAGTAACTACTAGATCTACCTTTACCACTGATGCCTCTACGCTAATTAAAAACTCCAACTTGAGCTTTAATTGGAATTTTATGACCAGCACTTTGTAACCACCAGATAACATGTTATCAGTTGTTACAAACAGTGGTAGAAACATATGGGGACGCATTTTAACATATTTGTACCTGTGCATGTAGCTTTTAGTTGATTAAAAAGTCTCACCTTAGTACCATACCTGACTCGGGTGAGCGGAGAGTAAAGGTGAGAGATGCTGGGATAAGCATCCTGGGATGGACTCTCTCCTGGGCGGGTACTTACCTGGGGGATGTTCTTTTAATGTTCACCTGGAATACCTATTACGTAACTCAGACAATGCGATACCATGAAATAAACAATCGAGCCAGAATATAACCTCATCCCACTCAAGTTATAAAGCTAGATAGAACAGGACAGGACTATTAGCTATAACAATAATAGCGAAAGTGTTCATTGATCAAATATGGGATTTTAACCCTTATGCTACTTGTGGCTAATTTGGCCAATACAAAATGATGCCAAAACCTGAAAATGGATGAAACCCTGGCACATGGGTACTCATCTGAGAGTACTCAGCCAGAGCTATCCAATGCATACCAACATGACAGGGTTTAGATGGTTTTCAAATTTCTTTGCGTCCTTGTGATTTGGACGAAAGTAGCCTCAGCATTAGAAGGGTTAAGTGTTCACCTGGAGCACTTGTTACGCAACTCAGACAATGTGACACTCTGAAATAAACAAACGGGCCAAAATATAACCTCACCCCACTAGAGATGAGACTGGGTGGACCGGTAGTGAAAATGAAGCTGAATAAAAGTGCAGGGGACAAGACAATCAGCAATAGCGAATTTGCCCACTGATTATATGAGGGATGTGTAATTGAAATTATCCTAAGGTTTTCTTAGAATATGAAGCATAATGGTAAAGCTCAGAGACTGCAAGTGTTTTCACAATCTCAGTTGCTCCATTTGCTTTGTAAAGCCAAAGGCAGTCAGCTTTGTAAAGAATCATGTTTTGTCAAAAGGCGGATGTTTTGCTGTGTGTGTAGCCTTTCTTAACCCTTACACTGCTGGTGGCTAATTTGGCCAATAGAATATTATGCAAAAAACCTGAAAAATGACTGTAACCGTGGTATATGGGTACTCATATGAGAGAAATCAGTGAGAGCTTTCTAATGAATACCAACATGATAGGGTTTAGATGGGTTTAAAAAAATCTTTGCATCCTTGTTTTATTTTGGATGTAAGTAGCCTTAACATTGGAATGGTTAAATGTTTGCTCCTAAGACACCTTAAAACATCCTACTGCATAGCCCAGGTTTTTTAACGGACCTAATGCGGGCCTGTTACATTTACCCGTGAAATGGTGGGGACGACGGGAGTTGATATATAAGTGCTCATCTAGTGTAGTTTTCATTATGGACCTTATCGATGATTATCTCCCACTATCACACCTGCTTTAATTCGCCTCTTTACTCAATACACACTAACGTTACGCTAACGTTACGTAGTCCCCGCGTCGTAAATCAGCAACTACCCCCAAGCCTCTCTGGACACATTTCACATGATCTTCGAGAAGATAAATGATTCGAAGACGACCTGCGCTCATGTGAGCATGCGCTCATTCCATGCCATAAATGAAAGGAGTAACTTTAAATACTACCAACTACAAATCCCCCATTTAATCAGTGGAAAAGTTCGCTTATGCTACTGGTCCTGCCTACCAGTAGTAGTAGTAGTAGTAGTAGTAGTAGTAGTAGTAGTAGTAGTAGTAGTAGTAGTAGTAGTAGTAGTAGTAGTAGTAGTAGTAGTAGTAGTAGTAGTGTGTCTATTTGCTGTAATCGTTACATTACAAAATTGTACAATGTCTTACATTTTCTCAAACATCAAATCATAATCACAGGGAAATGACAATCTCACAAGTCGATTTTGAGTTATACCCGTAGTGCCCACCCTCTCTTTTCATTTGTGCATATGAGTCAATTGAAAATACCATTTTGAGTTCTACGACCATATAGAGACCATCTGCAGTGGCCATTTGTTCTCTGCTATTTTAATGGAGTGTATTTTTTGACACTTGTATTTT
This sequence comes from Maea johnstoni, assembly GCA_963942565.1. Lineage (NCBI taxonomy): Eukaryota > Metazoa > Annelida > Polychaeta > Spionida > Magelonidae > Maea > Maea johnstoni. Next base: position 22,715,147 of record OZ012699.1, on the reverse strand, counting down.
ACCGGATAGCAACACATAACATAATACGTGTACATATGAAACTGTGTCTTAACGTGTTTACCTGTCCATCGACCTCTGAGTTGATTGAGATGTCTCACCTGTATAGAACTGCCCCCTCACGCGTGAAGAGGGGGTAGATAGATGGTAGGATAAAATTGGATACACCCACACATGGACTACTATTGTGTATTTTCAAAACGAAGATCTGAAATGTTAAACACGGTGCATACTAAATCAAGTTCGTGTTGAGGGTCTATAGTATAGCCAATTTATTCAATCAGGGAAAAAACTGTATCTGGGAATAGCCAACGCCTAAAACCAAGCCACTGGCGGGTTCGCTTTCCGCAAACTTCAAACGGGGTTTTGGGAATACCTGTATGCTTAACCCATTAACACTCCGAGCAGCCAAAAGAGGCCTGACAAATTTGGAAATATATCACTTACAAAAGCATTTTCTGGAAAACATTTGAAGGAGAAATATCTATAAGAAGCCAAACTACGACTCTCTTTCAAATAGTTTGTGAACCTTCACTTTGTTCTCAAATTATTTTCAAAAGTATGAAAGTAGCAGACGTTAACTTCTAGTGGAGCTCTTAGTGTCAATGGGTTAAGAGGGAGAGAATAAAGCTGCTGCTGATGATGATAATGATGGTGGTGGTGATGGTTATGTTGAAGATTATGCTGAAACTGCTACTGCTGCGGATGATGATGTGATACCTAGATATACTATGGGAAAAAGAAGAAGAAGAAGAAGAAGAAGAAGAAGAAGAAGAAGAAGAAGAAGAAGAAAAAGAAGTAGGAGGAGGAAGAGAAGAAGAATCAGTAGCAGCAGTTGTAAAGTCTTTATGACACTCTCTGAAATGAAAAGAACGTTATTAGTCTCGATAGCAACGGTGGAATATTTTAGTATTCAGTTTGAGAAAAGGATCCACATCATTGTTGACAATTGTATGATCTAATGTTTAGATGTGACACCACAACATGTTTTGATTATCCCTTTTATGCTGAGGGACATCTGGACGCAGTTTTGGGGTATTGAGGTAATAGTTCATATTTGCATGTTATTATGTACCGTTATGCTTTTATTTATGTGTGATTTTAATGATGTTAGAATCCACAATCAAAATATAAGATTCATCGAGAAAGAAACTGAAAATGGTAATCATTACTTTCAACAGCGTTTCCATAAATACCCTTTTTTCAACTTGAAGGTATCGATCATTTTCACACAATCGCAATAAGGACGCTACTTTCTACCTGAACTCTGGGCATGGATGAAAAGGGGAAATCTTCCCATAAGTCATTGCCCGAGTGTTCACTGGACAGTGGGGGTAAACGTTTACCCTTGAGGAATTTTGAGGGGTGGAGATTTGGGTGACAGCACCCCGCAATTACCCATACCCTCTAAAGGGTGCCGCCGGGTCTTTTCAAGACTCGCGCACTCGAAAAACTCTCATCCGTACTTCAAGATGTGATAGCCTACAACTAACCCATTTACACCATTAGTACCCAAGAATTTCTGATCACTTTGTGATGTTGCTTAAATAAAAACCACTTTTTTGAAAACTATTTGGTAGAGAAATGTATATCCGAATAAGACCTACAACTCCCCTTCAAATAATTTGTGAATTTATGTTTTATTCGTATTCAAATCCAAAAAATGTTAAAGATCCTGACGAAGTTTGTCATGGTGAGTTCTTGGCGTGAATGGGTTAAGCACCTATCAGTCAGCTCCAATAACGTCTACATTAACCCTCACGGACAAAGACTGGCGAAATTCAAAACCACAGTTCAGAAGTCAAGCGTAAATATTAACGAGCGACACTCTTGTGTTATCTAACCTCCCCGAGCCTCACTTGACATGACTTCATTCCGAACCATGAGACTTCCATGGAATTCTATTAGGACCCATTTTGTTGTTTTCACACAAAGGGTTGACCATTATTCTCCCACTCAGATAAATTTGTCAAATCCTTCTGTACCTCGACCGTCGGGCGGTCTCTTTAATGCCTCTTTCTTCGGACGGGTATTAACATCTTAATGTCCGGCCACGAGTATGATATGGCTGAGTTGGTGATGGAGACATCATTTTTAGCTTGATGCAGCCGCCATTTTTTGCGCGGGTGACTGGACATTATCTTGTAAAATTTGTAAAATTTGCGCAGAGGGAGGGAGGTAGGGACCATTTGATGCATTGTGCCATCGACAGCCAAAAAGCTCGCCGCTAGTTTATTGCATTTTTTAGGTGGGATATCATAAACGATAGCGTCTGTTACTGTTAGAGGCAAACAGAGTTCATCATCATCATCATCATCATCATCATCATCATCATCACCACCATCCCCATCATCATCATCAGCAGCAGCAGCAGCAGCGGCGGCAGCAGCAGTAGCGATATCTTTATCCACTTCTTTAGCATATTTTGATAATCCTACAGGTTTATGGGGAAGTTACCAATATATATATATATAGTTATTGACCACCTGTCAAAGGTGAAAAATATACACATACAATGACTTAGTCGGTGGCTATTTCCGGTGAAGATTTAGTCTTGAAATGAGAAAAATCCTATATCATTCTATTGACAATCTTAGTGCAACTACCACTACAATTACTGATAATGCTGTCACTGTTCAACAACGACAACTCAAAGTATTGTAATAACATTAATGCTAATTGATATATCATTTTGTACGTGTATCTTCAGTAGTATAAGTAGACACGTAAAGCTGTAAGGCATACACTCTAGTTTTCCTAGCAGAGAGGATACCAGTAGAATAAAGCTTTGAACAAAAAAGTTTGGGAATTTTATTCGAATTTGAAACTTTAAAATTTTGGCTATTTAAAAGCCAAATCTTTTTTTTTTTTTTTTTAATTTTTGGTAGGTTTTTATTTCGTTCTCTAGCATGTCAACAAATAGGTACAATGAGCCAAATAAAAGCCAAATCTTGACAAGCCAATTGTGATTGTTTGAGGAAATATGAGTATCCAGGAAAACCACCATATTATCCCAGCGGAAATCAAACACAGGTAGTGGTGAGAGGCAAAAGTAAAAGGGAATACGAAAGAATGGTACATTCAAATTCACTGAAATGTGAACCAAAATGGGCGTCAAGCCAAGAAAGACAAACCGGAACAGCAACAATAAATGTTGTTCTATGTACGTTTTAGACATTACAGCATTCTTCTTAGCAAGAAACGGCATGGGCCATAACTCTGTGACAGTCATCTCCGTTCCTAAGATCGGAGGATAGTTTCGTTGCGATTACAATTGTATGTCAGCCTTTAATCGTTGATTATTTTACGCATTTTGGATACAAGTGCAATTTAGGCTTTGTTGCGCGAATGTGGAATAGTCACACACATAGGCTGATTTATTCACATTTGTTTTTCCTTATGTTCAGTTATTTTATGTTTAATTTTGATGTTGATAAAACTATATATATGCATTTGATATGATTTTGTACATACGTACAGTCAATAAACATACAATACAATACAATACGATTCACAATGGATTGAATTTCATCGATGAATTGGAAAGAGATATACACGTAGACTTTAATTCTTGAAAGCAAAACAATATTTTAAGAAATATTTGGCTTAAAAGTTTTCGATTTGGCTTTCTTCCAATGTATTTTACAATCTTTACTCTGTTTTATGATAAGTGTTGTAGTTGCCATACTTAATTTCTTAAAGCAAAACAATATTTTGAGAAATATTTGGCATAGAATTGTTCCATTTTGGTTAATAGCAAGCTTTATTCCAATGTATTTCACACACAAACTTTTCTCTATCTTAGTATATGTGTTGAACTTGCCACACTACATTTTGAGAAATATTTAGCTTAAAATTGTTCGATTTTGCTTTATAGAATGCTTTTCTTCAATGTATTTTACAAACTTTACCCTATTTTACGATAAATGTTGAACTTGTCATACCATATGTGCACTTAAGACAGACAATTTAAGACATTTCGCCCTATGGGAATTGGAGATGGTCAACCTTTTATCCACCAGTCTGTGCTGAAAGATGCTATCTTAAAGACGAACCTTTAAATCATCTTAAAGCCACTCCTACGACGTCTGCAACCAAAGTACCTTAAAGCACGCGTCATTAGCGATGGGTCCCTTTGATCCTATCGACATCCTTTTGTGGGTGTCTGTGGGAGGCCCGCTTAAACCTCAACCTAACAGGTCAAAATTATTTAAAGAGCAAAGATACTCGCGTGCGAATATCTTAAAGCGGAGGATTAAAGATGCGAGAGCAGTTCTGCACCGTTAGAGCCACGCGAGCTCCCATTCGTTAACGTCTATTAGCATGGTGCATTATGCTACATTATGCACCTAATGTCAATTTACACGTGTAATCTTCATAATACTCATGTCCATCATGGATAGCTTACGAAAGAAACATGCCGCCGCACACAACTATCATGGCATTGTCCAGACCTGGGAATGGCCATTTAAAGATCTTTCTCTAGACCGCTCTCTTCAAATATACCCCAATCAGCAATTTAGCTTTACAACTGAAATGGGCGAAAGAGTGGCCCATTGTCTGAAATTGACTGAATTCCTGTAACTGACAAGCCATACAAATAGGTGTTATACCATTTACATGCTAGAGACATTTATACGAGACAAGGACACGAGTCATTCTAAAGTGTGCTGGCTGTGATTTATATAGGATTCTTGTCAATCTAAGGGATAAATCTCAGGGAACCAAGGAATACGATTGATTAAGTTTATTTCATTTTGGATTATGTTTGGCTGTAATATGTGAAGAATTATTAAAATTTATGAAATGATTGAGGTTGATAAAGGTATTATTATCCACTACTACTACTACTACTACTACTACTACTACTACTACTACTACTACTACTACTACTACTACCAACTTTTGCATACCGAGGGGATTCAAAGGATTGGACGAACAGCTTTAATACTCAAAATTCTAATTTTCTGCCAACGAGTCTTGTCTAGTGCTGGTAAGGCCAATGTTAACTTGGACCAATCTCATATTGAAGAGACTCATACCTCATTGGAGCGAGATTAATGATTTCAATGACTGCTACAAAAACGAAATACCTTCCCAGGACATTAAGTGTCTTACAACTACTTACTTACAAGACTTGCCTGAAATCATCTATTTTTTCTAAAGAAATCTCATCAATTTTGAAAAAGAGACGGAATGGCAGACAGACAGACAGACAGACAGCTTGTCAGACAGTAGTCAAGAAAAGTCTAATAGGGTGACCTTTAAGGAAATAGAAGTTCATTTTTCTTACTATCGCTCAATTATTTCGATGTAAATTTCACTTCCCGTCCTTTTCCCTGAAGAGGCTAGCATTAATAGTTTATGACACGTGACCGATGGATTGGGCCAGTCATTATTGCGCATGTCAATGTTCATTTCTCCAGGAAACAAAACTGACGCCATTTTCCAGACCTGACACCACAAAAAGTGTCTAGCTAAAGTGGATAATGACTTTAAATATCACAAATTCGTCGCAGCTCTTGGCAGACATATAGCTAGACGGCGGCGATGGCGACAGACGAAGACAGAAGACATATTTTCTTGGCGGCGACTTTATTTCTTACCACCACTAGTTCGTTACCAGTCGTGACTCTATACAAGTAGTAATGAAGAGCCAAAAAGAATGGCAAAAGTATGCACAGACAGACAGACAGACAGACGCACACAGCCACACACACACACACACACACACATATATATACTAGTATATATATATATGCTTATGCTTATGCTTATATATATATATATATATATATATATATATATATATATATATATATATATATATATATATATATATATATATATATATATATATATATATATATATATATATATATATGTATATATATATACATGTATATATATATATACATATATATATATATATATATATATATATATATATATATATATATATATATATATATATATATATATATATATATGTATGTATATATATATAGTGTGTGTGTATGTGTGTGTGTGTGAGAGTGTATGTGTACGTGCGTGCGTGCTTGCGTTCGCGTGTGCGTTCGCGTGGGCGTGCGTGTGTGCCGGGAATAAACAAGCATTGTGCGAAAATTAAAATGATGATAAAGAGGTGAAAAGAAATGCATAAAAAGAACAAAATGCTGCATCGAACAGAAATACTATGAAAAGTAGAGTGGCGTTGCCCATATAAGACGATGATGATGATGAGGAGGAGGAGGAGGAGGAGGAGGAGGAGGATGATGGTATGTGTGTCTGGAGTTGTCAGCAATTACATGTTGAAAAATCCCCGCTGGTGAATTTCAGCTCGTTGGGTTGGAATGGAAAGTTATACATGGATTACCATTATCTTTACAACGACGCCATGGCCTTAAGCCTAAAACACGAAGTAAAATCCAATTGCATAAGACACAGTGCATAACCGATTGAGGCCTTCACACTAATCTAGCGTGAATCAAGAGCTAGCCCACGGCTTCTTTGCATTATTGCCAGGAAATCTTATTTGAACCACCCATGTCTTAGGGGGTATTTTTCTCAAAGTGAGATACTCAAATAATGTTACACATTCTGAATTGATTTAAATTCATTCCTGTACTTTAGTAGTAAACTTCTGCTGACGCTGCTGCTACCACTGCTACTACTGCTGCTGCTGCTGCTATTACTGCTTCTACTGCTTCTACTTCTTCTTCTTCTGCTGCTGCTGCTACTACTGCTGCTACCACTACTTCTTCTTTTTCTCCTTCTTCTTCTGCTGCTGCTATTGCTGCCAATACTACTTCTTCTCCTTCTTCTCCTTCTTCTTCTTCTACTACTACTACTACTACTACTACCACTACTACTACTACTACTACTACTACTACTAGTTCTGCTTCTGGTTCCATATCGTCTATTTATACTTGATATTCAATTCAGTGAGTATTGCTTGGCTGGAAGAAATATAACATCAAATCTTAATTTATTTTTACTATGGTCTTCATGCAACCACGGAAGGATAAACATGCCAACTACTCTATCATTTCATATATGATTTTATTCGCCTCTACGGAAATCTGAAGTGTACGTAACAGGAGCCTTCTATCTTGGTATGTTCTGGTACAGAACTTTAAATAGATGTGAACAATTAACACTATAAGTCATATATGCATGCCAACTTCTAGATCCAGTACTACAGTGTATGCAGACATAGACATTTGACGTTGGCATAGCTTTATGTAGACGATGCTATCAATTTAGCTACCCATAAGCAACCGTACCCTGGTGGCAATGCAGCCTATTTTAAAACGCCATACTACCCTTTTACGTCCTCTCTTAAAGCCAATTGGTCCTTAAAGACCTATTGTTTCCCGTAATGGGCGGAGGAATTTGGGGTTTAAGTTGAAACTCGTGTCGTGTCAGTTTCGTTTGATCCCCCTTGGTGGATTTATAAAGGGTTCTCTTTTGTCTGTACCCTAATTGGGTTCATCTAGGGTATTTGGGTGGGTATTTATGGTAAAAGGGTGGATTGAGGGTACTTATGGTAAAAGGGTAGATTGGGGGTATTTAAGGTAATGTGTAGTGTTGGGATATGTTCAGGTATTTAACACATTTTTGGCATTAAGTTGTTTTTAAACAGGTTGTATTGCGGAAGGTTTTGGGTATTGAGAATAAAAAATGCTTTTGTCTTTTTGAGGCATTTTAACCCTTATGCTGCTGGTGGCTAATTTGGCCAATACAAAATAATGCCAAAAAACCTGGAAAATGACCGAAATCCTGGTAAATGGGTACTCATCTGAGAGTACTCTGGGAGAGCTATCCAATGAATACCAACAAGACAGGGTTTAGATGATTTTCAAAACATTTGCTTCCTTGTGCTTTGGACGAAAGTATCCGCAGCATTGGAAGGGTTAAATCAGGGAATATTGATGCACCTTAGTCAATGTATTGTAAAGGGCATTTTAAGGCAAGTAACGTTTTCCCTTGGAGTTGTTTATATGGATCACACACAGTATATTAACTCATTGATACGTAACAGACCATTGATATGCATTTACCTAGAGTGTGAAATTATATGGTCGATTACATTCTAACGGCATTTCTACCACCCTTCATATATTTCAAATTGATATTTCAAATCTTTCATGCTTCCGGCATGGCAAATAAATTATACAATA
>OZ012699.1:22684934-22706767 GCA_963942565.1 Maea johnstoni | reverse complement strand
TAAGAACTATTGCACTGCATCATATGAAATTCTCGATTCCTTTTTCATAGGGCATCCTCAATATTTTTCAATATTATGGTAGTCCCAGAGTTTAATTCAAACGGATAGCTAGATTTATTAGATTACTAAAACTGTTATTGCTGCAAGTAGACAGAAGAAAGAATTATGAAAGTAACAGGTTTTTACACCTCTTCAACTCCATATAATACTCCATATTAATTTTTTTGCATAATATTCTTGGTCAAAAATGTGTGATTTATGCATGTTTCACGTTGATTTGGAGTTGGGAGGGCAGAAAAAACTTAAGGGTAGGGATTTTTTGAATAAAAACTTGTTAGGGTAGGGTTACAGGAAACAAACAACTTTTTTAGGCCTTAATTAAAGTTTGACTTGACCAATGCGATCTTCCTTGGTTATTCAAAGGTTCGACGCTCTTACATTACATTAACTAGACAACGAATCATTTACACTTTGAATGAAGCAATGGCAAGAGTATCTTTTGGGAAAAGTGAAATGTTTTTTTTCTTCTTTTTTAAACCTTTTACATTATTTACCCCAGGTCTTGTGAAACCCCATGTATGTCTTTGATGTAATGATGGTTTTCTTGTGTGGGCCGAAGTACCGTATTCGCCCGATTAAGCGCACCGTGCTGGTGCAAGTTGGGAAATTTTTACTGTAGCATGGGTTTTGTCAAACATTTGTATAACCGCATCCCCCAATGAGTGGTGATTGCGGGTGATACGTACCGCAACAAGAAATGGCCAATAGATGGGAGTTATGGTCGCCATCTATATACCTTCTCGTTCTACTAAAACCAAAACAGTATAAATTTAACATGAGGAGACGATCTTTGGCGCTTGCTGGTCCCCCAAAATCGGCGAAAAATTGGAGGGCGGGGGGGGATGTGCTTATTTAAGACAGTGCGCTTAATCGGGCGAATACGGTAAGTGTGATTATATTGAGGAGATTAATGTCTTACAGGACTGTAGAAGTACAATAGAACTTGTCAGAATTTAACCCTTTGGGCGCTGGTGGCTAATTTGGCCAATATATACAGTTATGCGAAAAACCTAAAAAATTACTGAAACCACAGCAAATGGGTACTCATCTAAGAGAACTCGACGAGAGCTATCCAATGAATACTAACACGACAGCGTTTAGATGCTTTTAGGAAATCTTTGCATTTTTGTGCTTTGGACAAAAGTAGCCTCAGCATTGGAAGGGTTTAAACAAATATTGACACCTTTTATTAAGACCTTTTCAGTATTTGACATGTAGATAAGGTGCCTCAATGACTCTAAAAAGACAAGGTGCCTCAATGACTCAATAAGTAATTATCCTTGGATTACAACAAAAGGCATCAGGATTTTCCCTTTCAATAAGGATTTTATTAACGTAATCCACATCATTCACAGTCAGAGCTATTGTCAAAAATTGTCATTGGAAGGAGTTGCCCATCACTTAAGAATATGTATTTGTAACACACTGCTGTTATAGTACAATTATAACATACCAGTGTCCGTCTCTATATTGATTTGGAATTTTGATTATCTTAACTTTTTTTGCCATTATAGTCAGACTAATTCGTGGCCATATACTAGGCCAGAAGGGCAGGCCCCTCTCTTTATTGAAACACCTGGAGCATGTTTTCATTCAATACACAAATTAGATCCAGTGAAATAACCCAATGCAAGAGGTTGTGAGATAGGTGTTTATATTGGACAGACAGGTCAAGATGGCGGCGACGAGTAGGTCAGACGACGACGAGCTCCGCATCGCAACATGTCTAAAAGGCCTATTCGACGACGAAATCATTCAAATTTTACAGAGAATCGAAACATCAGATGTTTTAGATGTCGAAGATGAAATGACAGAAAGATATGATAAAGATGAGCTGAGATCTATAAGGAAGAAAATGTTTAACCTTGCAAAAGAAAAGGTGATTAATGACGTAGGAGACAACACATACGAGAGTCCCCTTGACGACGCGAAAACGGATGACCTAGGCGACCAATCACAAGCCTACATTAAGTGCGTTAGCCAATGGGAAGCCGTGAATCGACGCGCGAAACATACGCTTGCAAGTGATACGATTCACTTTCTGATGTTCATGTCAGGCAGAACGACGAAATTTCCGACGAATCTTGTGAGCCCCGCTTCACTAGATAAAGTTTCATTAATAGAAGAACCGACAAGTGAAGAGTTGCTAATTCGACTATCCAACGAATTGGATAAGTCACCCGGGCCGGTGGAGTGTAACCTTGTATACAGGGACGCATGCAGCGAAAGGTATTCCATAACTCTTCCACTTTCTGATGTATCTATTCCGACGACGAATCAGAGCGACCCGTGCTCGACTGCGTATCCCCCGAGCCTGAGTTCGATAGATAACAGTATATCATGTCCTGTAGCACCGACTGACGCAATAAATGCAGATGCCCTTTCTGAAACTAATCCTGAACATGATTCGTCAGCCGACGTCGATAGTGCAACGTCGTCTGAGAACGAGGAAGATAACACTCTGTCACGTTTACATGAGTCTCTGCAGGACGATGGTTCTCTGAATAACAACCAATGCAATAACCCAGGTGAAAGTAGACCCATAGCCTTAGGCGTAAGCGTGCATGACTCTAGAACACTAGACCCCCCTATACGTAATGATCCTGCCGTGCGCGCACAAGCTGCACATGCAACGAATGATTCCCCCGTTACGATATGCGTTCCCTTGTGTGACTCTGATGTCGGAAAGTATGCTCGGACAACTTCTTTAATCGACTTGCCAATTGATAAACACCGACCAATTGAAAGCCCGAAAGCCCCTTATTCACGAGACTCGCCTCCTGTGTCGACAAACCGATGTAATGTGGAAACCCCAGTGAAGCACCGTATGACTTGCCCCGAACGTGACTATAGCAGGATTAAGCCGGTATTGTCTAATCAGATACAGACCCTCCCATCTCCTATACTGTTCAGCGAACCACCCGTGGTTACTAGCCCTGTGAGGAGCATCGACGTGCCGGCAGTCACACCAGTTGAGCAGGGTGTCGAAGTAAAGAACGACGTCCCCTATATTGAACCCATAACTGACCATGTATTAACTACCTATTCTTCTTTTCCAGACACGCGTACATATTCCACTGATCCACCTCCGTGTACGCTCCCGCCAGCCCACACGCCTGGTTGCCGAGGCTATTGCGAGAACTGCGGGTTTGCAATTTTGCTGTGGGAATGCTACAATAGTAGGAACCAACACAAAGAGAGCAGAACCGTCCAGACATCCACTGACGATCTACCCGAGTACATCAGGATGTCTGACCGCCAGATCAAGAAAGAGGCTAGAGAGAAACCAATCACCCGTCGAGAGTTTGATGAATACGTACTACGCGCAGAGAGGAAGATGAATGGCAACACGTCCCGAGTTGATGAGATCATGGGCTGGAAAGCCATGATCCAGTCTCATGTCGATACCCTAGAGAATTCTTTCGTGAAGAGCGAATCGCTACAGATAGCTCAACAGAAAGAAATCTGTGATAGGTTAGAGACATTACGTTTGATGGAGGTTGAGAAAGCCACGAACGGGAACGAACGTACAGATACGCGTGGTGGTGCCCGTAACACCAATGCCGTGCAGAACCAACGTACCTGTCCTGCCCCGACCATACCGTATGACTCAATATGGAATATTGAGCCTGATAATGCCTGCAAGGGCGCCCTGTGTAGTGGGTATGTGACCTCTGGCGTGGAGGTGAACAGCAGCACTCCCGCACCGAGTAGAGCCGTCGATCGGCATGAGGCCATGGCGGGCGCGAAAGCCCTTGCCCGCAAGGGCACGATGGCACCCGAACCCAAACCACAACGCTCCCAAGGAGTGGCGTTCTTTACCCCACGACCTACTAACTCTAACAGCCGTCCTAATCCCAGAGGTGCTACGAGCAACGCGAGCGAGCACCCTGACCAGTCGAGTAAGAGAGCTAGTGGTCCGTCAGGTTTGCGTAGATCCCAAGGCGCACCTGACAAGAGGGTAACCCAGCACGCCCCCGTGAATCGTCAGTCATCCCCTAAGCAAAGAGCTGACGATCGTTTAGTGGCTGGCGCGACACAGAACCCAGGTGCGAACCAAGCTAGGTCTAACTACGACCTGTCTGGGTTGTCAAATTCTTGGTACGACGACGACACCGATGGCTCAGACGACAACATCACGAACGGCGATGGATTGGTGGGCGTCAATGGCGTGAACAACCCGACAGCCAAGCAGAGGACTCCATCGAACCTACCCGGTCCGACCGCGGATGGTGGTGTCAATGGCGACTGTGGCGGCGCAAAACCCCTAACTAAGCAGAGATGGGACACCAACCCTTATGAACTTCCGGACCCAAGGATTATACAGAGGAGGGAGGAACAGCACCAGACTCGCCGTAACAACAATAACGTGGGTGAGTTACATGGTGTTGATGATGAATGTAATGATGTGAGCAAAGAAAGCGATAAGTCGTTTGCCGAGGTTGCGGCTAACATGAAGTGGTTACCGGTACTTCCAAAGAAACGGAAGCGTGAGAGGTCAGGCATGAATCCCGTTCCTCAACTGAGAGGGGCTTCGACGACCTCTCGCATGGAGATCTATGTACAAGGTTTGGACTATTCTCTATGTAACAGTCATGCCGAGTTTGAAGAGATCGTGTACGCTCATTGTAAGGCTAAGGGCGTCACAATCGTTGATGCATGTACTATCCCCAAACCGAGAAGTCGTACTGAAGCTGGATGCAAGGTAACTGTCCGTGCAACTGATTACGAGAAACTACTTAATATGAGTTTCTGGCCGGAGGGTACGATGGTCCGAAAGTGGGTACCGAAGTCACGCGGTGGTAGACGTGACCAAGATGGTAACGGTTCCCCAGAATAAATAACACTAAAACCTGTATATAGTCTGCTGTGGTTCACTTAAAGATTGCATTTGACCCTACAACTAATACTAGATTTATGATGTATTTTTTCTATAGTTGTTTCACCATGCTATGTGCAATATGCTCTTTTCAGCAGTGTTCTTACCCTATCAATTGGCATGTTCCCGCTATCCCACATGACGACATCGTGCAACCGAACTGCTCGACCCGTATCGTATGCTGCAACAGTGGTAACTTAAGTCTCCTCTTAATGCCTCCTGTTGCGAAGACAGTCAACATTGGCTTACAATTCTCATTAATACACCATTTTGACTTTGACGTGTGGTCGCATGGTACTATGCTTGTTCTGTGCATACTAGAGTTTATAAAGAATTACATTTACAACTCCATTATAAGTTGTACTCTGACCGAAATCATTATCCTTAAGTACCGGCAGACACATGGCTTGGCTGAGATGGACTCATTCTACTCAGTTATCATATGCTTTGTGAGATGGCTAGCTGGGTGTCAACGGTTCAACTCCACGTCGGATTTGTTACGTGCCCGCCTATACATTGGGTACATTTCCGAGTATGACCAACATACACATAGAACTTGTAAAATTTTGTATTCACTTAAGTTCGTACTAACCAGTTTTTGTGTTGTTCTGTACAATTTAACTTACAACCTCAATGAATTATGTTCGATGATTTTCTACTCTTATATTATTACTATTTATATGATTACTTATGTATACCTTATATTTGTGTCATTTCAGGCTCATCGACCGGGCACGACATGCGACGTGACTGGTAGACCACGTATCCGTACCACCTCCGTCCTTGAGTTGTGCTGCTCTATGGTTACAGTGTCACATGGGATCTACTGCATGTTGTGCCTGGGACATGATGCCTTGCGCCGCTGTAACGATGCAATTACTGACATGCTTCTATACTTAGTATGGGTGCTGACACGTATGGCCTTTTGGACATTATACTTACACTTGTGCTCGCTATACTTGGCGAACGATGATTATATTACCACATATATCCTCAAGTACGTTTGCACTGCCTCTTTTGCGAGCAAACAGCAACTTTGTATTATATGCGATATGTCTACTACTGTGTTAAAAACCATATATAGTCGTTACACAAGCCAAATGAGGAAAGTAATCACATCATTCCTGACGCTATATACCACTGATGAACCTGCAATTATACCCCATCTGCCGCATTGCATATATGTGACAATATGCTATATAATTGATTACTCTTATAGTGGGTCACTGTTCAAATTTAGACACTTGACAATTGAGCTGTATATATTACTAGTCAATCGGACAATATGCCTATGTAATGAGTATTCAATGAACTTATATGAACTTCCTTATATGATTATTTATGCGCCCCTTATACTTATGTCATTTCAGGCTCATCGACTGGGCACGACATACGATGTCATCGGTGGGCTAGGTACCCGTTCTACCTCCGTCCCTGAGTTATGGTGCCTTAAACGTGGTACAATGGCACATGGGGACTTCTACATGTCGTGCCTGTGTCATGATGCCCCGCACAGTTGTAGTATAGTGTCCCAACATTTAGTGTGGACGCTGTTGCGAACGGTCTTATGGACATATCTATCCTATTGCATATATGCGACAATCTGTCATATAATTAATTATTCTTATAGAGGATCAAAGTTCAAATCTAGACACCCGGTAATTAAGTTGTATATATCACTAGTGAACGGGATAATACGCCTATATAATGTGTATACAATGAATTTATATGAATTTCTCTATATGTTTATTTATGCATTTTTTATATTTATGTCGTTTCAGGCTCATCGACCGGGCACGACATGCAACGTCACCGGTGGGCCACGTACATGTAGTATCCCCGTTCCTGAATTATGCAGCTCTACATGCGGTACAATGGCACATGGAGTCCTCTACATGTCGTGCCTGTGTCATGATGCCCTACTCAGCTGTAGCGTAGTGTTCATACACTTAGTATGGATGCTGATGTGTGCTGTCCATTGGACACGTCACGCACAACTGTTTTCTTTATGCTTAATGAATGACGATTATGTTGCCACATATATTATCACATATTTTCTTATTACCCCTATTATGAGCAAACCGTTGCTATGCTTTTCACATTACATGTGCTTTTCTATGCCTAATGACATGTATAGTCGACACACAGTTCAAATGAGTAATGTAACCTCAACATGGCTTACACTTTTCACTGTCTACGAATTTTTGCTTACACCCCGTCTGTCTTACTGCATATGGGTGACAATATGTCACATAACAGACCATTCTTTTAGAGGGGCAATGATTAAGTTTAGAGACTTGACAACCAATTTGTACATACTACTATTCACATGGTCAATATACTCATATAGCTTGTATACAATGAATTTTTATGTTACTGATTCCCGATGTTCTATCTATTCTAGAGTTCTCGAGTTTATAACTCCTCGGCTAATTTGTTCTATTCGCGATGCTCCACACACACTACGTTCTACGGAAACCGACACCCCCCATCTAGGATGCCCATATGGAATCCCATCTATTCTCATATCGGATCCACCAACTACATACCAACGTGGCATCTTCTGCAAAGCCCACCCGATTCGGCTCTTGGTATTTCTATGTACAATATTGGGGTATGTTGACTGGTTATCTTGCGATACTCAATATCTTACACATCAATTTGAGAGTCCTTTACATCAATTCGTGGCAATCTACAATCTGTCAATTCACTCTCAAGATTGTAATATGTTGTACGCTAAGGTTCCCGGTCTCCATGTGTCAGGCCTTAAATCCGTCTGCGTATGTACTACTATCTGTACTGTGTGTATCTATATATATGAATTATACGATCGTTATATTTATATTCCATGGGTGAGTTACGAATAAGCTCCTTCAATATCAGAGGCTTTAATAGCTCTGTCCCATATATACGCAAACTCATGGAAAGTAATGATATACTGTTAATATCTGAGCATTGGCTGCACGATAATAAATTAGATAGATTAAATGAAATCTCGGCGAATATCTCGTATTGCGCTAGGTCAAGTAGATACTCCGCTGCCGATAATTACGGGTCAGTGAGGGGACAAGGGGGGGTCGCTATTTTGTGGCATGACAAGCTGAAAGGGATATCAGAAGTAAAAAATATAACCTATGACAGAGTCTGCGCAGTGCGACTCCAAACTTCATGTGGTGCTGTTTTCATGGTATACTCTGTATATTTACCCGCCCGAGGCAATCCTGAAGATTACTCATCTGCCATTGATGACCTAATCGAGATAATCGATTCTAGGGAAGAAAATACCTTCTGTATAATCGGCGGAGACATCAACGGGGATCTTGGGTCCTTGTGCGGTACTAGAAGTCTTCGTAACGCCAATGATAGAGGGCGCATGTTCCATGAAATATTGGTAAAATATGACCTTATTGCCTGTAACCTTGAGGCTAACTCAACAGGTCCGATAGACACTTTTCACGGCCCAACAGGATCCTCAACTATCGATGTCATTTGTGTTCCTTCAGAGCTTAAAGACAACGTCACCACTTGTACAGTTATGAGCAATGATCCGCTCAATTGCTCGGACCATGAGCCAGTAAGAGTAGTGTTAGATGTCAAGACTCTGATTAATTATAATACGCCTAACGTCAAACACAAATGTAAGAGGTGGGATAGACTCACGCGAGATCAGATCACAGAAAAGTATGCCATGCCTGTTGAATATCTTTTAATGCAAAATGTCGAACCTCTTTTAAATACTCGACATGTAGTAGATATTGATTGCATTATTAACAACGTGTGTGAGATTCTGCTAAAATGTGATAAAGGAATCCCAACTAGTAACTTTCGCCCTAACAGGAAGCCTTTTTGGAATAAATCTCTTAGTCTATTAAAAGTCAATAAAGTCTCGAAATATAAGACTTGGGTAGAAGCAGGTCGTCCTAGAGAAAAATGTAACCCACTTTATATAGCATACAAAGAATCGAAAAAGACTTTTAGTAAAGAACTAAGGAAGTTATCAAGATCCTATGAGAATGAGAGGATGATCGAAGCTGTGAATGCTGCTCAGTTAGATAGGAATATCTTCTGGCGTATTGTTAAAAGGAGTAGAAATAGCTCTGGCGGCTGTATTGGCGCTATAAGGGGTGTGGATAAAAAAGTCGTACATGATATTGATAGTATCCTTAGCTCTTTTAAGTCACATTTCGTGAGTGTATGCACCCCTGTTGACGACCCGTTGTATGACAAACCCCACTTTGAATATGTCAATAAAATGGTATACTCATACAATCAAATGTCTGACCAAGATGATTTCCTCAATTCACCGTTTACCGAGGAAGAGGTTCATAAGGCAGTTTGTAAGCTACATTTAAAGAAAGCAAGTGGGTATGACAACATCAGCACTGAACATGTCAAATATGCTGGTCCCTGTCTGATATATATCCTGAAGTTGATCTACAACCATATTCTGAGCAGCGAGTATATCCCTATAAATTTTCGCAGAGGGTTACAGGTTCCATTGTATAAAGGAAAAAAGGCCTGTATTCTCGATATGAACAATTATAGGGGAATTACCCTTCTCACAAATTTTAATAAAATATTTGAAATTTTAATATGGAACAGACTCGAGGGCTGGTGGGATAGCTCAGGTATCATATCTATGCTGCAAGGGGCATGTCGCAAGGGTCAATCTTGCATACACTCTGCTTTTACCTTACAAGAGACTGTGTCGAGTGCTTTGGATCATAGTAGATGCGCCTTTGTGGCATACTTTGATGTATCGAAAGCATTCGACACGGTCTGGATAAATGGACTGTTCTATAAACTATACGAGATGGGTGTTATAGGCAGGACCTGGAGGTTACTTTATAGATCATACATAAATTTCATGTGTAAAGTCAGAATCAAAGATAAATGTTCAAATTGGTACGAGATGGGGTGTGGAATACACCAAGGAGGTTTTTTATCGTTGATAAAATATGTCGCATTTATTAACCAATTAATTGTGGAACTAAGAGACTCTGGTTATTGCTGTAAAATTAGAGATCTGTATAGCACACCACCTGGCTATGCAGATGACATAGCCACGGCATGCTCTAGTAAATACAAAATGGATATGGCATTGAAATTGGTTGATAGATACGGCAAAAGGTGGCGCTTTAGCTTCAATGCAAAAAAGTCTGCCATCCTAGTTTATGGTGAAGATGTCAAAAGTAACCTTCAAAATGCAAAAAATAGAGTGTTCTTGTTAGGTGACAAGCGAGTTCTAGAAAGGACTACATATGATCATGTCGGTATAAAAGCCTGTCTTTATGATACAAACGATAGAGTGTCAGACAAGATATGTAAAGGCAGGAGAGCATTTAATGCATGCTCAGGTGTCGGTGTACGTAAAAATGGACTGTCCATGAAAGCTTGCAATATCATTTTTTGGGGTATTGTCATCCCAACCGTTACTTTCGGCTCCGAACTGTGGACCCTTTCTGAAAATGATTACGATGACTTGTGCCTATTCCAAAGACAATTAGGGAGACGTATTCAACGATTTCCATCAAGATCCCCAAGCTGTAGTAGTTTCTATGGCTTAGGTTGGTTAAGAATAACTACTTACATCTTGGTTAAAAAACTTCTCTTTGCTCTTACAATTCTTAGACTTGCACCTGAAAATATAGTCAGGCAGATCTTCATAATGAAAGTTAATATGTTTCATGAGAATAAGAATTTGTATAGTGTCAATGTCAACCGAAGTCCCACCTTTGATATTCTTAATCAAGCAGCGAAGGCTGGGGTATATAATATATTATACGATATGACTACTGGCAAGAAACACATCTTATCAAAATACACATGGTCTAAACTGATTTGGGCAAAAGCCTGGCAATTAGACGAAATGTATTGGCGCACAACTGACATATTTAACACGCACAACGATCTTCTACACAGGTTAAATAGACAGACCATGTATCTTCCATGGTGGGAGTTGAGTGATTCTGCTCCCAGTATGATCGGTACCTGTGAATCAATGGCTCGGTTAGTATGCCATGCCAGCAGACTTAAAGTAGACGACCAAAAGCTTAAAAGCTTAACTCCAAGCCATAAGATGTGTTCTAACTGTAGCATGTATGTGACCGAAGATCTATTCCATATAATTATGCAGTGTCCATATAACGAAGAGTCAATGAAAAGAACCTTCTTTCGTATAATAGACATTGATCCGTGCATTAAAGCAGCTTTTGAGGGAAGCCCGAACGAAGTCTTTAACTGGATGATAGGCAAAGAAATCCCAAATGTTGACCGAAATCTAATGCATAAAGTATGGATGATCTCTGGTGGTGAAATTGTCAACATTTATAAGCGCATATGTAGAGAGAGATCTGGTGTGGGATAGATTGTCTGTGGGTGACTGATTGCTATACTTGCTACGGACCACCTTCCAACACTGGCTCTCTCACTATTATTCATATGTATAATTCGTTTGTCCTTATGTGGTATATAATAATTTTGAACCCAGCAGTTTTACGCTAAATTCGATTCAGAAGCTGTATTAAGCAATGTAGTCAACACCTATCTACACAAACTATCTGAATTAAGTTAGTTTTAAGCCTCCTCAACGCGAGGATATATGCTTCTGATCCAATTTAGTTATGTTATTTTGCATTTTGTTTATAATTTCAATTTAGTATTATTATTTGTTACACACCTTGTTTCGTAATTGCTCTCCTTTTTACGCAATTACTTTTTGTTGTACCTTTTATGTCCTTGCGACTTAGTCAATAAAAGATACATACATACATACATTAACTGTTCAAGGGGGAAATCGCGCTGTTTTGCATGGGGCGCCCGCGGTTGCAAAAATAGGGCTTGTTGTAGTGTGGTTGTGGGGATCCGTGCGCCGAAACTGATGGCCGGCGCCCTATCCAAGGCCCAAATACAGGGCATCACTGGTTGCACACTCCACAATTGTGAAAGTAAACTGTTTGAAATCACTTTGTATGTCTTACAGCAATTTTTTTTCATTAAAGTAGCACATGGGGTTCACACCAGGAATTCAAGAAACACCATCTTAACCCTACTCCAGATTGATAGCAGGTAGAAAATAACCAAGCGTCCTTAGTCAGCCCATATTCTAAGTCATTTCAATATTTACAACTTTTCACTCAAATGACATAATCTCACTACTTGCACAGGTGCATTTAACTAGCTTACAATGGTTCTCATCACCATAACTTAAGTAAATTATCATATTAAGTAAATTACCTTGATTCAGATATTTAAGTAGTTTGATATACTGGCTAGATTTACATTTAATACATCTGACACAACTTAAAAGAGAGCCAAATCTGATTAGAAAAATTAGCCATCCACGCCAATAGAATACATCTTTTCTAAGGATAGGAGACATGTTTGTTTGCTTTTTGTGTTTATACTGTTATGTAACGACAAGCATGCTTTTCTAAATGAGCTTCACGGTCAATTAACATACATGTACACATTTCTGATATAACAATACACCATATCATGATGTTTGGTCATTGTTAAGAGCAGTGATTTCAAACACAAGATTATGGATACTTTTCTATATTCCTTCATGTCAGCATTTGACTTATTTACAAAACTCTTACTCTTTACTTGCACCATGAGTTAAATAGTCATACAGTCACGTTATTGTATTTGTATTACCGTTGCAAGTAGGTTAATGCCAAAATCTTATATACTCGTTGTGGCCACAGGAAAACCCACACACCTATTATAAAGCTTGAGTTTTTTTATGAAACTGATCCACCATCCACCTAATGCTCCGTCTTACCTGTCATAACAGGCATGTAACGGGCTAAAAAACTGGCCCACACGGGCCTGTCAATTTTGACCTGCGTAGACGACTAACACGGGTAGATAGAAATGGGCGTACATGTAAACGACAGTCTAGACTAAAGTAAACATCGACGCACATTGTTATAGAAATACCTCTCTCCTCGGGCACTCAGGTACAGAGGGGGGCCGCACCCGCGTTACGGATTTCGCGGAAGAAGGGGTCTTTTTTAAGACATCCGCATGTCCGCGATTTTGTAAAAGAAGGGTACTTTTTTGTACCCAGCTACGAAGTATGGGGATCAAAATCCCCTTACAATCCACGAAATATACGCGGCTCTGACGCCGAGTGACTCCCGAAGTGACTGGGCTTCCGAGTTTGCTGTCGCCACTTGCTGCCGCTAAATACGCAGAGGATTATAAAATCTAAAGTTAAAATACGTGTTCCCGTTCATCCAATGTCAGTGTTTAGATAAAAGAAGGGGTGTCTATTTAGTGGAAAAAGTCACCGTTTTTATCAAAATAAGGGTGCTTTTTTGGCCCGAAATCAGTGGTTTAGGGGTATTTTTTAATTTTGATAACGAGCGTATGCGCCCCCCTAAATACCCAAGTGCCCCCCCCCCCCCGGGAATCGGATGTCCGGTCGTATATTATACCTTGGCTTTACCTTTAATGCAGGAATTAAGTGTCAGCACTGTACAGCTCGTAAAAGTCTCGGACAAAACTGATACTTTTCTGCAATGTACTCCTGGTTATATATCATTCATTGCAAAAATCGTCTTTACTGTTCACAAATCTAAATAATATAAATATATGGTTTTGAATCTGCCATGCTGCGAGTTGACTTGATTGCCCATCACAAGTCAGGGGCCTGTCCTGATGGCCAAGTGGTCTAAGTAAGGCATTGCCATTGACTGCTCGCTCTTTAACCCAACTGCCTGGGTTCAAATCCCGGCGGAGTTGCCAGTGACTTGTGGTTAGGCGGTTATTTTTACCAAGCGCTCCTCTTCCATCCACCACTTCTTACTGACTAGTCACGAACTAGCCTTAATATGGCAGAACATGTGATGATAACTGAAGTTCCAACTAGCCAAGGGCTTTTATCTGTCCCCGCTGCAGATCAGCTCGCAGCTCCTTCCAGAAGACCTCTTGGCGAATGTGATCGTTGGTTGGCCAGTATAAACACTTATTGTGCCTTGCTAAAAGTTGAAATGTCATGCTTGCTTTCAAGAGGTCCTGTGGGATGTATTCCAGGAATATGATAATGGCACGATGCACATTTTCTCTTGTAAGTTCTAAGATTGTCAAGTCCAGCTCATATCTGCACCAATCACTATTCAAAAATGCCTTTGTGACGACAAAGATGATCTGATTGCTACTAGCTAAAAACCTCTCAATTTCACCATAGATACTGTGGCCTGGTACAAAGTCTTCTTCATCAATACACAGCTTGAAGTCAAGCTCTCCATTCTCCATCACCTGTGGTTTAAGCTGTGCCAAAACCCAGTTCTGACTCTCCCAGTTATAAGACACAAAGGCATCGAACTCGTGCAGTGGTGCTCTATGAGCCAATTGCCTTTCACGTACCTTTCCTGCGCGCCGCACAGCCAATATATACTTGATATCTATGATGTAAAACTTTATCGTGCTGGCAAATGATAAGATCAACAAACCGCTTAGTACTATTACCAAACATATCAGAAAATAAAAATGGTTAATGCACTCAAGCCAGTTAACATTATACACATCAACTCTCTCATCCTTCCTGTGAACTGGTAGGTCACAGAGAATTCTGTCAGGACTTTCGACTCGAAACAAATTTCCTTTAATCCAGTACTGAAGGGCTATAGTTTCACATGTGCAAACAAAGGGATTGCCAATAAGAAAAAGCTGCTCTAAGAAAAGCAACTGCTGCAAAAGTGTTGCAGATAATGTATTCAAGCGGTTAAAGCTCAAATCAAGATACCTGATCTTTTGATTGAAACGAAAGAGTCCCTCGGGTATGTCCTGAATGGCATTATAAGATAAATCTAAATACTCAAGATGATACATTTTAGCAAACGTGATTTTGGGAATCTTTCGAATAGAGCTATGGGAAAGAATCACTGACTTCAGCTTTAATGATATCTTTGGTAAGACTGCTAGGACGGGACGGCTTATTTTAGAACTAGGAATTCTAAGCTCCAAGTAATGTACAGCTTTTGTGAAAAGTAAAACTTGAGCAATATAATATAATCCATCCACTTTGCCTGAAGACGTATGCTTGGTATGGTTCACTATTTGTTGACCATCTGAAGGCAATTCAGTAGCCACGTATGGGTGAGTCGTACTTCGCAGTGGAAAATATTTGTATACAATCACTTCCAACTTTCTCACGACGTGAAGTGTATAGGTTCTTAAATGGAACCATATAGGTATAGGGGTTGTGATGCTCAAAGTCCTCAATTTCACTTGCGATTGATGGATATACATAATAGAAAATTTAAGAAGTTCATAACTAAATGTCACTTCAAGAACCACTAAATTATACAGGCCTGCAAAACTTCGAGGCTGCTGTGAGGTTATAGTACCGATCCTCAAGATTTGTAGGGTGTGTAAGGGCTGGTAGTGTGTGACTTGTACCATACCAAGTTTATTTCCAAGGAGATTGAGTTCTCGCAATCCACAACCCTCAAGCGACTGGAAAAAGTGCCTCGGAATACCGCTCATTGGATTAGATTTCAGACCAACATTTTCTAAATTCAGACTTTTCACCTCCGACTCTCTGAGACCATCGATGACATAACTGGTCGCTTTAACTAACTTCACACCCTTAAAGCTTAGATAAGAAAACCGCTTTATGTGCTTAAACAGACCTTGCTCTGGGGAAACTGACACTCTCCGGTTGTCGAAAATGAAACTGACCACTTTGCACTGAGAGAAGTTTAGAAAGGTATCTTGTGAAAGATGTATTATCTTAATTGGGTTAAGGAGTGAGTAAGATAAATCTAATTCCAGTCTATTTCGTATAATAGGTATTGGAATGGAAAGTTCCTCAAAGAAAAAACGTATATCTATCACTTCCCTAAGTTCTGGCCATTCCTTAAACAAAGCGGCAGGAAGTGACCTCCCCCATGCTGATAAAGTTTGAAGATGACGTGTATGCTTTGCAAAGGCAACCAAATCCTCATAGACCAGGCCGGAATAAAGTTTAGTTAACATTGGTAATGCCTCGAACATGTCTTCATTCCAATCACTGTCATACATATCTAACATGTTTATCTTTGTTGGTTCTATCAATGATGTCTGTCTGATTTCAGAAAGTGATACGTTTAAAACTCTCAGAGATACGGGAAGTTTCAAGAAATACGAGCTATTTCGATATCTAGAAATGTTAAGGGTCTCCAAACTAATCAAAGGTAGAAAAAGGTTTTCATCCAAATATTGTGCTTGAGCAGGCTGTCTCTTGGATAGGTCCAGAATTGTAAGTTGATGAAGTCCAACAAATGAAAATTTGTGAATTGTTTTTATGTCATTTAGAGCAATATTCAGTATTGTTAGATTAGTTATATGGTTGAAATCGCCCTCCCGGATGTGCTCAATGTTATTGCTTGATAAGTCTATATGCGTGCCCCAGCTGGGCAGTTTTGGTACATTAGTCAGAGATCCAAGTTTCCCTTTGCAGTTAACAAAACCATCATCATAGCACGCACACTGTTCGATGCCTCCATTGCAATAGGATAACACATTCCTTCCTATTGTTCTTGATATAGAGATGGTGACGATGACAGCTAGAAAGTGCAGCTCTGTTGATGAGTACATCCTAACCATTTTTCTCTTTCATCTCCTGAAATAAAAGAAATGGAGGGACGTGTAAAGTATGTTTAAATGTATGTATGTATATATGTATGTATGTATGTATGTATGTATTCATGTCTATATGTATATATGTTTATGTTACAGTACGAGTGTCAAACCAGGGATTTAGTCAGGTATTTTGTCAAATCCCTGTTTCACTCAGGGATTTGACTAAATCCCTAAAATTTCCAGGGATTTGACTAAATCCCTGAAAATAGGAGGGTCATTTTTGACTAGTTTACTGGACCCATTTCAGAGGGATTGTTCATTGACAATTACCTTTGTTTTATGCCTAGTTGAGTGCTACTATCAAAGTAATGAGGATCCGGCTCAATAATTGGTATTTTGCTGAAAAATCCATGTTCACCCAATATTTATTGCTTGATGATGATGATAATTAGTATAATAATGATCATTTATCATTTTCATTGTTATCATTATAGGTAGTAGTAGCAGCAACAGGCAGATACAGCAGTAGCTGCAGCAGCAGCTGCAGTAGTAGTAGTAGTAGTAGTAGTAGCAGTACTACTACTACTACTACTATTGTGATCTTCATCATCAGAATAATAATAATAATAATAATAATTATAATAATAATAATAATAATAATAATGATAACTATATTAATAATAATAATAATGATAAAAATAATAATAATAATGATAATAATAAAAATAATGATAATGATGATAATAGTAATAATATTAATAATAATTGATAATAACAATAACAATAATGATAATATTAATAATAATAATAATAGTCATGATAAAAATGATATTAATAATAATGATAATAATAATAGTAATAATAATAATATTGATAATACTGATATAATAACAATATACTACTGCTACTACTACTACTACTACTACTACTACTACTACTGCTGGTTCTGCTTACAATACAATATCACTACTACTGCTGCTGCTGCTGCTGCTACTTCTACGGCTACTGTGACTACTAACACTTTATAAAGTACTGTTACCATATATTACTATTACAACTATAACTAAAACAATTATTACTACTTTTAATTAGAATACCACTAGTCAGACTATGCTACTAATTACACGCCTACTTGTAGTCACAATACTACAACTTATTGTACTTCTACTCCGAATACTACCTATAATGATAAGAATGAAAATGATGAATATCATTATGTTACTAAGTATTATCATCAAGATAAAAATTTTGGTTGAGCACGAATTATTCAGCACGATACCATGTATTTAGCCAAATCCTCAATACTTTGATAGTCAGGAATCATAAGTAGCACTCACGTAAGCATAAAACAAAGGTAATTGTCATTCAACAATCCCTCTGAAATGCTTCCAGTAAACTAGTCAAAAATGACCCTTCTATTTTCAGGTATTTAGTCAAATCCCTGGAAATTTCAGGGATTTAGTCAAATCCCTGGGTGAAACAGGGATTTGACAAAATCCCTGAATGTTTTAAGGATTTGACTCAATCCCTTGTTTGACACTCTTACTGTAACATATATACGTATATATATATATATATATATATATATATATATATATATATATATATATATATATATATATATACATATATATATATATATATATATATATATATATATATATATATATATATATATATATATATATATATATATATTTATATATGTATATATATATATATATGTATATATATATATATATGTATATATATATATATATATATATATATATATGTATATATATATATATATATACATATATATATATATATATATATATATATATATATATATAATATATATATATATATATATATATATATATATATATATATATATATATTATATATATATATATATATATATATATATATATATATATATATATATATATATATATATATATATATATATATACATACATACATACATACAAACATACATATATATATACATATATGTATATATAAATATATATATATATATATATATATATATATATATATATATATATATATGTATATATATATATATATATATATATATATATACATGTATATACATTTATATATATATATATATATATTTATATATATATATATATATATATATATATATACATATATATATATATACATATATATATATATACATATATATATATATATACATATATATATATATATACATATATATATATATATATATATATATATATATATATATATATATATATATATATATATATTATATATATATATATATATATATATATATATATATATCGTAGCTATAGGCCTCACTAGAAATTTGCCCGGTATAGTCCACATCTCCTCCTATGGGGTACAAAATCATCTTTGTTTTCTAATCTTTTCTTTACAAGTATCATATTTTCTAAATCTCTTATTTATAGAACGAATAGGCAGGAAGAGGACTAGATTTACACTTTTAATTTTGAAACAGTATAAAAGAGCTGTTATAACACTTATCTCCTTCACACCTCACACATGGTTTGACAGGTGAAAATAACAAATACTTGTATAGGAATATGTATATGGTATACTTACATATGGTATACTGACTGTGTCACTACAAAAGTTCTGGCTTGCCTTGCTAGTCTCCGTTCCGAGTTAATATGTTTGATTTATGCTATGGGCGCTACATTGTTTTAGCATACATGGGTCACTATCACGGAAAAATTGATCTCCTAACAACTTCCTTGTTGATCTGGTGTGATATCGATTGTGAGAACGAGTTTGGCTGTCCTCTCTTGTCTATCACTGTGACAATGGACTACAGTGCCGACATTTAATTCCTGCACTAAATACGTGGGTAGCCCGGGCATAATACATGACTGCACGCCCGATCGACCCCCAATTTCCTGGGCATGGATTGGTGTGCTTCGATATTTTTTTATAATCATAAATCCTTGGGTGTTTGTACAACCAGGCACTGGTAGATATCCGGGCGACTGGTGCAGGAATTGAATGGCTGTAGTGTGTACCACTCTCTACCAGCCAAGTGGGGTATGGCAAGATGAGAAAATCCATGAGTTCTCCCATGCCTACTTTATAGTTTTTAATTTTGTTTTTCTTCACTCTTTTTCAGTCATACCTTGCCAGTTGTAAGTGGTGAGGAACCGAATGTCTATCTGATCAGGCCCTCAGTGGTGAGAGACAGTGAGCAGTCACTGGCAAAACCTTAGACCACCCAGCTATTAGGACAGTCTCTCAGTGATGAGAGACGGCGGGCAGTCAATGGCAAAACTGTAGACCACTCGGCCATCTGACCAAGACCTCGGTAGTGGGAGACAGTGAGCAGTTAATGGCAATGCCTTAGACAACTCGGCTATCAGGACAGGCCCTCGACGTAGGAAGAGACAGCGATCAGTCAGTGGCAAGGCCTAAAACCACTTAGCTATCAGGAGAGGCCCTCGAAGCAGTGAATGGCAGTGATCAGTCAGTGGCAAGGCCTAAGACCACTCGGCTATCAGTGCAGGCCCTCGAAGTAGTGAGCTACAGCGAGCAGTCAGTGGTAAAGCCTTAGACCAATCCGCTATTAGTGCAGGCCCTCGAAGTAGTGAGATACGGCGAGCAGTCAGTGGCAAGTCATTAGACCACTCCGCTATTAGGGTAGGCCCTTGGTGGTGAGAGACAGCCAGCAGTCCTCGGCAATGTCTTAGACCACTCGGCTATCAGGGCAGACCCTCTGTAGTGAGAGACAGCGAGCAGTCAGTGACAAGGCCTTAGAACACTAGGCTATCAGGACAGGTTCTTGAAGTAGTGAGAGACAGCCAGCAGTTCTTGGCAATGTCTTAGACCACTCGGCTATCAGGGCAGACCCTCTGTAGTGAGAGACAGCGATCAGTCAGTGACAAGGCCTTAGAACACTTGGCTATCAGGACAGGTTCTTGAAGTAGTGAGAGACAGCCAGCAGTTCTTGGCAATGTCTTAGACCCCCCGGGTATCAGGGCAGGCCCTCTGTAGTGAGAGACAGCGAGCAGTCAGTGACAAGGCCTTAGAACACTAGGCTATCAGGACAGGTTCTTGAAGTAGTGAGAGACAGCCAGCAGTTCTTGGCAATGTCTTAGACCACTCGGCTATTAGTGTATACGTTGGCCCTCAGTGGTGATAGACAGTGCACAGTTAGTGACAATGCCTAGGACCCCAGGGCAGGCCCTCGAAATAGTGAGAGACAGGGAGCAGTCGGTGGCAAGACATTAGACCACTCGGCTTTTTGAAGTTTCCTGCCTGCCGGTATGACCACTATACTAGTGGTTGAGCAACCTCAACCACCCTCAATACCTCATTGTAAAATCAAAAGCGAAACTATCTGAATGATTTAGTATATCTAATTACTGGAATTGATGCCTAATCTCATCATGTGCATATCACGCATCCGCTCATTCTGTTTTATAATAGAGTGGCATGACAGAATGATTAATATGCGGAAATTTCCTTGGTGAAGGGACCATTCCATCCTGAATTTTAACATGTATGCTATGAGTTATGAAAAAGGTCGAAATGTACGCTTCATCTGAGTCACTACCCCACTACCCTTGTCGAAACCCCGACAGACTACCCTCAACACCCCTCTACACTACCCCTGCCTGGATCCCAAGTGGTCTGCCTTTAACATGAAAACTTAAAACACAGCGAACTACCCTCACAACCCTTCACACTTCCCCCAACCACCCTGGCTGAAACCCTAGCGAGCTACCCTCAAAACCCTTCACACTTCCCCCACAATCCTGGCTGTACCCCTAGCGTACTACCCTCACAACCCTCAACACTTCCCCCAACCACCCTGGCTGAAACCATAGCGAACTATCCTCACAACCCTTCACAACTACCCCAACCACCCTGGCTGAAACCACAGCGAGCTACCCTCACAACCCTTCACACTACCCCAACCACCCTGGCTGAACCCTAGCGAGCTACCCTCACAACCCTCACACTACCCCAACCACCCTGGCTGAAACCACAGCGAGCTACCCTCACAACCCTTCACACTACCCCAACCACCCTGGCTGAAACCCTAGAGAGCTACCCTCACAACCCTCAACACTTCCCCAGCCACCCTGGCTGAAACCATAGCGAGCTATCCTCACAACCCTTCAACACTACCCCCAACCACCATGGCTGAAACTATAGCAGAACTATCCTCACAACCCTTCACACTACCCCAACCACTCTGGCTGAAACCCTAGCGAGCTACCCTCACAACCCTCAACACTTCCCCCAACCACCCTGGCTGAAACCATAGCGAGCTATCCCTCAC
>OZ012699.1:22629097-22684734 GCA_963942565.1 Maea johnstoni | reverse complement strand
AGTGAGCTACAGCGAGCAGTCAGTGGTAAAGCCTTAGACCAATCCGCTATTAGGGCAGGCCCTCGAAGTAGTGAGTTACAGCGAGCAGTCAGTGGCAAGTCATTAGACCACTCCGCTATTGGGGTAGGCCCTTGGTGGTGAGAGACAGCCAGCAGTCCTCGGCAATGTCTTAGACCACTCGGCTATCAGGGCAGACCCTCTGTAGTGAGAGACAGCGAGCAGTCAGTGACAAGGCCTAAGAACACTTGACTATCAGGACAGGTTCTTGAAGTAGTGAGAGACAGCCAGCAGTCCTTGGCAATGTCTTAGACCCTCCGGGTATCAGGGCAGGCCCTCTGTAGTGAGAGACAGCGAGCAGTCAGTGACAAGGCCTTAGAACACTAGGCTATCAGGACAGGTTCTTGAAGTAGTGAGAGACAGCCAGCAGTTCTTGGCAATGTCTTAGACCACTCGGCTATCAGGGCAGACCCTCTGTAGTGAGAGACAGCGAGCAGTCAGTGACAAGGCCTTAGAACACTTGGCTATCAGGACAGGTTCTTGAAGTAGTGAGAGACAGCCAGCACTTCTTGGCAATGTCTTAGACCACTCGGCTATTAGTGTATACGTTGGCCCTCAGTGGTGATAGACAGTGCACAGTTAGTGGCAATGCCTAGGACCCCAGGGCAGGCCCTCGAAATAGTGAGAGACAGGGAGCAGTCAGTGGCAAGACATTAGACCACTCGGCTTTTTGAAGTTTCCTCCCTGCCGGTATGACCACTATACTAGTGGTTGAGCAACCTCAACCACCCTCAATACCTCATTGTTAAATCAAAAGCGAAACTATCTGAATGATTTAGTATATCTAATTACTGGAATTGATGCCTAATCTCATCATGTGCATATCACGCATCCGCTCATTCTGTTTTATAATAGAGTGGCATGACAGAATGATTAATATGCGGAAATTTCTTTGGTGAAGGGACCATTCCATCCTGAATTTTAACATGTATGCTATGAGTTATGAAAAAGGTCGAAATGTACGCTTCATCTGAGTCACTACCCCACTACCCTTGTTGAAACCCGACAGACTACCCTCAATTCCCCTCTACACTACCCCTGCCTGGATTCCAAGTGGTCTGCCTTTAACACGAAAACCTAATACACAGCGAACTACCCTCGCAACCCTCCACACTTCCCCCAACCACCCCTAGCGAGCTACCCTAACAACCCTTCACACTACCCCCAACCATCCTGGCTGAAACCCCAGCGAGCTACCCTCACAACCCTCCACACTACCCCAACCATCCTGGCTGAAACCCTAGCGAACAACCCTCACAACCCTTCACAGTACCCCCAACCATCCTGGCTGAAACCCTAGCATGCTACCCTCACAACCCTTCACACTACCCCCAACCATCCTGGCTGAAACCCTAGCATGCTACCCTCACAACCCTTCACACTACCCCCAACCATCCTGGCTGAAACCCTAGCATGCTACCCTCACAACGCTCCACACTACCCCAACCATCCTGGCTGTACCCCTAGCATGCTACCCTCACAACCCTTCACACTACCCCCAACCATCCTGGCTGAAACCCTAGCATGCTACCCTCACAACGCTCCACACTACCCCAACCATCCTGGCTGTACCCCTAGCATGCTACCCTCACAACCCTTCACACTACCCCCAACCATCCTGGCTGAAACCCTAGCGAACTACCCTCACAACCCATCACACTACCCAAACCATCCTGGCTGAAACCATAGCGAGCTATCCTCACAACCCTTCACACTACCCCCAACCATCCTGGCTGAAACCCTAGCGAACTACCCTCACAACCCTTCACACTACCCAAACCATCCTGGCTGAAACCATAGCGAGCTACCCTCACAACTCTTCACACTACCCCCAACCACCCTGGCTGAAACCATAGCGAGCTACCCTCACAACCCTTCACACTACCCCCAACCATCCTGGCTGAAACCATAGCGAGCTCCCATCACAACCCTTTACACTAACCCAACCATCCTGGCTGAAACCCTAGCAAACCACCCTCACAACCCTGCACACTTCACCCAACCATCCTGGCTGTACCCCTAGCGAGCTACCCTCACAACCTTTCACACTACTCTAACCGTCCTGACTGTACCCCTAGCGAACTACCATCACAACCCTTCACACTGTCCCAACCGTCCTGGCTGTACCCCTAGCGAACTACCATCACAACCCTTCACACTACCCCAACCATCCTGGCTGTACCCCTAGCGAGCTACCCTCACAAGCTTTCACACTACCCCAACCGTCCTGGCTGTACCCCTAGCGAACTACCATTACAACCCTTCATACTACCCCTACAATCCCTGCCGAAACCTTAGCGAACTACCCCCACAATCCTGACTGACACCGAAGTGAACTACACTCACAATAGCGAGCTACCCTCACAAGCTTTCACACTACCCCAACCATCCTGGTTGTACCCCTAGCGAACTACACCTCCCAACCCTTCACACTAGTACACTACCCCCACAATCCTGGCTGAAACCCTAGCGAGCTACCCTCACAACCCTCAACACTACCCCCACAATCCTGGCTGCAACCCTAGCGAACTACCCTCAAAACCCTTAACACTACCCCCACAATCCTGGCCGAAACCCTAGCGAGCTACCCTCACAACCCTCAACACTACCCCCACAATCCTGGCTGCAACCCTAGCGAACTACCCTCAAAACCCTTAACACTACCCCCACAATCCTGGCCGAAACCCTAGCGAACTACCCTCAAAACCCTTAACATTACCTTCACAATCCTTCCTGAAACCTAGCGAAATGCCCCCACATTCCTGGCTGAATTCACGACGAACTACCTTTACAATTCGTAACATACTATCCCACACCCCTGGCTAAAACCCTTGATGATTCACTCCACACCAACCCCCGCTACCCTAGCAGAAAACCTAGTGGACTACCCTTAATACCCCTCCACACTGGCCACCACCTCGCTGCTTGAAACCCCAACGAACTACGCACACAGACATCCACAGTACCTTCACAATCCTGCCAGCAAGAACACTAGCGAACTACCCTCAAAGCCCTCCACACTACCTCCACAATCCTGCCTAGAACTCTAGCTTACCACCCTTACAACCCTCTTCATTGACCCTCACTACCCTGCCTGAGCCCTAGCGGTCTACCCTAAACACCATCCACAATACCCCAGCAATCCTGCCTGAAACCCTAACATACTACCCCCACAACCCTCTACATAATCTTCACTACCCTCGCTGAAACACTATCTGATTACCCTCAACACTCTCCACACTACCCCCCCCCCCCCCCCTACACTGTCTGAAGCCCCAGCGGGCTACCCTGAACGACCTCCACAATAGCCCCACAATCCTCCCTAAAACCCCGATAGACTACACTCACAACCCTCCACATTAACGCTCACTACCCTATCCAGAAAGACGTACAGTTAAAAAGAAACCAAGGCCAAGCCACGACACACATGGATCAATACCTTGACACCATTGGCATCTCTTGTGTTCATAACATACATTTATATATATCGAAATCTCTCTTGTGTTAAGAAGCTTTTTGATCAGTAGTGTTTTTTCTTCTTCTTTAATAAGGTCAGCTAAACATAATACATGTGAGATTACTTTCTCCATAATGTAGAATAGGTGTATTTCGCGCTACAAAAATTTCGCGAAAAGCCGATTCTTCGTTTTTTTGCGTGTACTCTATTACTTGAGTGAGCGAGCTTCACAGCGCCATCTATTGAACCAAACAGTAATCCAAAAATTCAAACATTTGCCGGCCATCCTGCAGCCATAACTGGACAGAAAATTCAACAAAACTGGACATGGAATCGAATTCCACAAAAGACAATGAACATGGTATGATAAACAACATTGAAAAACATTGGTATGAAAAAGCGATTAAAACATTGCATGAAATCAATAACTTTGTACTTTAATAATTTTTATGTCTAGACATGTCAAATGTATTGGCAACACGATACTTATATCCGTAAACATCATGGTTGGGATAACATAACCCCACACACACCATTGATTATTACAAAAGTTTACTAAGTGGATTGCCCACAACAGGAGGCAATTATCGATCGTTTTCGTCATTCATATGGAATTTTGAATATCGTTTATTGTCACTCTTTCTGCCATACTGTATAACTGGTTAATTTAGCGTGGTTTTTAATTTGGCGTTTTTTTGGCGAATGCCCATCAACGCCAAATTAAAGATCGCATACAAATATGACTACATAAAGATGGCGTTGTTCTGACTGCTCCAGACGCCAACATAGATACAGGGAAAATACTTTTTTGAAAAAAGACGCCAACTTAAGTACACGCCAAATTAACCAGTTATACAGTATTATAGATAAGTTGTGACAAGTTAGTTGTAAGGTGGAAGAAGGAACTGTAGTATCCAGCAAAAACCACCGCTTACCTCAAAAGATTGTGACGAGCTTTTCGGGATTGTAAAGCCCTTCCAGGCAATATATGTACTATCAATGAATCTCATTGGTTAACCAATTAATGACAGCAGTCAGACAATTTTGGTGAAATACTTCAAGAAAAAGCATGGCTCGGAAAATGTATGAAGGAAAGTTGTTTTTAAGTGTACTAAGAGCATATTTATTTTAAATACCTTTGTAAAAGCGCTATTTTCCCAACTTATAGCCGAAAGATCCATAGATCCAGACCAAAATCTCTAGAGGACATTAACCAATACTCAGTATTCTGCTGGTTGCTACGATGGACCAAGTGTGAAGGAGAAAATATTTAAATATTTTTTTCACCACCGTATTTTGGGGGTAGAAAATCTATTTAAATATATTTTCACCACCGTATTTTGGGGGGAGAAAATATATTTGAATATATTTTCACCACCGTTTTTTGGGGGGAGAAAATATATTTAAATATATTTTCATCACCGTATTTTGTTGGGAGAAAATATATTTAAATATATTTTCACCACCGTATTTTGGGGGAGAAACTATATTTAGATATATTTTCACCACCGTATTTTGTTGGGAGAAAATATATTTAAATTTATTTTTTCCCGACCACTATAGAAAAAGGGAAAATATATTTCAAGCAATGGCTGGTTGCCTGGCTCATTTTCCTATTGGTATGGAGAGTTATCGTTATATCAATATAGCGAAATGACACTGGGAACCGAGATAGGTGAAACAAGTTATAACATGTTGACAATTTATCCGATACAAAGTAACCATTGCAGGAAAGGTCTTCTGATGATGAATACATTGTGGCCTCACAGCAGGATAGTATAGGATTTTTTGAGAAACGCAGCTCCTACGTACACCCACAATTATGGGTGTCAGGAACCTTCATAAGAAGTCTAAGTTGAAGAAACTGCGGTAAATGGAAGGGCTCAGCATGCGTGGGTTGAATATATTGATTCCTACTTTACCAGCATTGTCTTGGTATATAGCGACAGCGATGTATGATAGTAAGGCTTGTAAATGATCAGCAACACACTGCACCTTATCTAGAAGATAGAAGGTCGGAGAATTTAGTTTTACAATGTAAAATTTAAAAAGACATTATTTTCAAGCCTGTTTGTACCTCAAACTGCTAGCTTGGGAAAACCGAATTTTACCATAATCATTTTAAATTCTGTTTTTGAAAACTTGAAAATATATATGATCAGATGTTTACCCGTGCATAGTATGAAATCTCTCAAGCTTTCCATCTGTAATGTACTAGTATATGATTCTTCTTTTACAAATTCAGCTATGAATAGTACATATGAGGTTACTTTCTCCAAACTCGAAATCAGTTTTCATAAATGGCAATGAATATGGTATGATATACAAAATTAAAGAATTGTATGAAAAGGCGATTAATACATTGCATTCAAATCAATATTTACGTACTTTTCTATTGTTTATACTATGACGTTTCAAATGTATCGACCACATGATATCTATATCCGCATTCATCATGGTTGGTGTAACACAATCTCAAAAACACCATTGATTATCATATAAGCGTATAAATAGATTGTTCACAACAGTAGGTAACTATGGATCATTCTGTTCATTCATATGGAATTTTGTTTATCGCCACTCCGTCTGCCAAATTGCAGATAAACTGTGACAAGTTAGTTGTGAGTTGTGGAGGAAACTGGAGTACCCAGCAAAAAATATGGGACAAGCTTTTCGGGATTGCAAATGCCATGGGAGACAGTACATGTACTGTCAATGAATTTCATTGGCCATCCCATTAATGACTGTAGCGGCCAAAAATAGTCAGATAATTTTGGTGAAATACTTCAGGAAAGAGCATCGCTAGGAAAATGTATGAGGAAAATATGTTCATAAGACTACTAAGAGCATATTTATTCTAATTATCTTTGTAAAAGCACTATTTCCCCAAGTTATAGCCAAATGATCCATAGATCTAGACCAATATGTCTAGAGGACATTAACCAATATTCTGCTGGTTGCTAATTTTGGTAATACAAAATGATGCAAAATATCTGATGAATGACTAAAACCCTCGCTCATTGGTACTCATTTGAGAATCCTTAATGAGAGCTATCAGATGAATGCCTACTTGACGGGGCTAATAATGTTATCGCCACTCTTATTACTACATTGCTGATAAAATATGACAAGTAAGTTGAAAGTGGTGGAAGAGACTTTAGTACCCAGCAAAAAACACCACTTACCTCCAAAAACTATTCTGACGAGCATCTTGGGATTGGAGAACCCTGAGAGACAGTACATGTACTATCAATGAATTTTCACGGTGAACCCATTAATGCCTGTAGCGGCCAAAAGCAGTCATATGATCATGATGAAATAAGTCAAAGCATTGCCAAGAAAATGTATGAAGGAAATATGTTTACTAGATTACTAACAGCATACTTCTTTTAATATAGGCAAAGGATCCAAACCTCCGGACCACATTCTCTAGATGACTAGCTTAAACATAAATGGGTTAAGTATACGTATATTGATTCTTACATTACTAGCTTTTATTTTGTAAAGCGACAGCGATCTATAAAGTAAGGGCTCGAAATGATCACTAACACACTGTACCTTATTTAGGAGGTAGAAAACCGGCTATCGTAGTTTTTCTGAAGGGGAATGTAACAAGACGTGTTTTAGCCCCAAACACGTACTGTATAAAGGGTAATGTTAACGTGTGCTTAATCTTCCCGAATTTACCGAATGGGTTTGAGACGGGAACAATAAAAACGTTATCTTTAATCATTTTTGTTGGTATGGTGTGGCAGACGATGTTCGCAGATGACGATGTGTCTGAGTCTGAATTCTCAGTGTGTGTTAAGATATGAATTTGTTCCGTTATATATACTAGTTTTTTGTAAATAAATGAATCTTTGAACTGAATGAAAATGTAATTATTTATATATGAATTATTATGAAATAACTCCCATCTCCGTTTACGTTTTCCATCCAACGAACCGGCCTTGGCAGGTTTGGGGATTATACCTCATGTTTGCAGTACTCACAGTCTCTCACAGACAGTTGCCAACCTACCCACGAACCGGTCCTCAATGGATAAATTCAGGCGGACTGATAATTTGAGTGTATTCTAGTACTGTTTGCAGTACTCACAAAGTTTCTCAACCTGCCCACGAACCGGTCCGACTTGGATTTATGCTGCTCTAATTGCGATTAATGTGCAGAACAATAGAGCCTGCCATGTCAGCTCAATTGAGCTGGGATGGCTTTGTTGTTCTGCACACCACGGCACATTTAGTGCATACAACATTCGTCTGCACTAATAGATTCAGAAGCGAAAACACACACTTTCGGTAAATTTAATATCAGTGCAGCCATGTGCAGGACGGGAAATTAAAAAACGGGTAAAAGTAGAAAACATCATTTTTCGGGAAATAAAAGTCCCGGGAAATATACCCGTTATACAGTATATCAGATGCGAAATGACCGATGTCTTGTCAAACTTGGTGGAGCCTTATAACTAGGTTGTCTGATAGCTTGGGAAAACTGAATTTTACCAAAATCTCTGTAAATTATATTTTTATAACTTGAAATAAGATATAAATTGATATGATGATCCCTTGCATTGTATGAAACCTCTCTTGGGATATGAGTATGAAAAAGCGATCGAAACATGGCATGAAATCAATGAGTAAAGTATAACGGGGCTCTGGTGGAGTCTCTGGGCCCCTACCCTTTCTAACTGCAGTGTATGGAAGTTACTCAGAACTCAGACTACCATAGAATCAAAACAAATCAGTATGTAAACTCAAATGTCATAAGCAATATTGAAATTTCATTAAGATGGGTAAATATAAATCAATGAGTAAATAAATTAATTTCATTAAAGAAATTACTATTTATTATTAGAATCATATTGCAGAATATACTATATACAAATGATTGTAGTTTGTATTATAATCTTGTACTAACAATTGCCCGTATACAATTGATCAAGGATTACTTCCTTTCTTTTATGAGGTTTTCTTAACCTATGAGATAAATATGTTTGATTCTGTCAATACTAAATATTGTTAAGTATAGGGGCATCTTTGTACCCAAGTTTCGTGTATGTATTAAATGCATACTGTTATGCCCTTTGTTTACAACAAAATTATAATGAGATATAAAAGAGGTAGTAGAAGATCGAAGTTACAGTATGTGCGACTTATAGAATAGTTGTGTATATACGTTTGTAAAGGTTCCATGGAAAGACTTGTGAGTCACATTGTGTGTCCTCTGTATAACGAAGGTAATAAATTGTTCTTATCATAGCCAACTTGTTTTGTTATAAATATAACTAGAAACCCGAATAATGCCAAGATAGATCACTAAGTCTTTTTATTCTCAGTTTTTTTGTTATTGCATACATTATGACCATCTAGTATTTTAGTTCTTAGTCTGCATATCCATGTTTGTTCCAAATTCAACCTTTGTAATAAAGAGCTTTCGCTATCTGGATGTCCTTTGGAATATTGTAGAACATAGACCATCATGTCTGGTATACCATTATGTTCCGGTTCATTGAATTGCCCTGCCACACTGTGGACCAGTGTATCACTATGGGGCCAAATGGGCCCAAATTGTCAAGTGGCCCTGTATCTCTGGAGTGCATGAACGAAACCTTATGAAATCTGGCCACCAAATAGCTTGCAGACGTACAAAACATTTGAAAAATTAAAATGACATTGATATGACCTCTAATGACCTTGAAATGACCTTTAACTCTGTATTTTTAATATATATGATTTTTGGTCCAAAGTATTGCCCCCTAATAATACAAAAAATGAAATTACTCCCCCTTATTATCATAGACATCATACTCTAGTATATATTTTCAAGAAAATCTGTTCAGAAAAAACAACTTTTGAAATTGTTTATGAAGTATGATATGAAAATATTTATTTGCTTTTCTTGCGCCATAACCAGCACCCCAACCAATACCATACCCACATTATCAGGTTGGGCTCAAGGAGAAGATATCATTAGAAAAAAAGATCACCCAATATCTGCTATCATTGCAAAGTTATGTCCTATTTTCGAAATCTGCGATGACCTTTGACCTCAAAATTGATTTCGAAAATTTGACATATCTTTGCAACAGAAGTAGATATCGGGATGGTCTTTTTTTTAAATGATATCTGCACTTTTAGCTCTAATTAGTTATTTGATTGTCATCTTGATAGGGCTTACATGTCTGGCAGTAGAAAAGAAAATGCATATGTTAATTTCGACCTTCACAAAAAAATTTCATTTTTGTACTTTTTGTGCCGATCTTTTTGTAAATGTATTCTATAGTTCCTTGCTCAACATCGTATGAGAGCAGATTTTTCATTTTCAGACAATTTTGGGCAGAAAATGTGATTGAAAGAGGGATATGCTGAAAAAAAAGTTTTCTTATGTCATTTCAAGGTCATCCAAGCTCAATCAAGGTCATTTGGGTTTATAATTTTTTTTTGTATTTCTATTGGCTATCACGTGGTCAAAAATGATGAGAATATGAAAATGTCTTACAAAGATATGCCCACATATGCTCTCAACTTGGCAAAGTCATTATTGTCACTGCATATCCTATGAATGCGTAGGAATTGGCTGTAAGGTATACTCTCCTTACACTAGGGAGGGTGACATGAAGTATAGCTGAGGTTGTTGTGGGCATCAGTGAGCAGATGGACGAAACCACTGACAACAGCCAGCATTATAGTACATATGAGGGCCTAGAGAGGGCCATGAACTCGTCCTGACTAGCGACAATGTAAATTGCATTCTAACTGGCCCATTGCAGAGGACGATTACATGAAAACTGATGTCATGACGTCAGTGGCGGTAAGGCGAGCCAAGCTACAACATATCATTTCTTTCCTCTCCTAAACAATTAGCACGTTCTACGATATGAAATCAAAATGTATGTACCTTTCTGTTTTTTTTATTTTATCACGTGTCAAATGTATTGGCAACGCAACACTTGTATCCATCACCATTCTGAGAGAGAAATTGATTCTTACCTATTTTTTACACGCATC
This sequence comes from Maea johnstoni, assembly GCA_963942565.1. Lineage (NCBI taxonomy): Eukaryota > Metazoa > Annelida > Polychaeta > Spionida > Magelonidae > Maea > Maea johnstoni. The sequence continues at coordinate 22,674,213 of OZ012699.1, read as the reverse complement.
GTCTTGTATATATATATGCGTACGCTGGAATTGGCCATACACAGTTCCCAGGTTGGTGCGTGTTCTATAAGTGCTTAGCAATACATCAAACATCGAAAGCAGCAAGCTGATACAAAGAGTGACACTACTAATACCTTAGAAAGGATGTACATCATGTTTCAACTGTTCTTATTCTTCCTATCAGTCTGGGGACGAGAGGATACTTTCTATAAGATGAAAGATACCATGATAACAACAGATGTTGCAAATGTCAATGAGACAAACATCTCAAAAATTGAGTGTAGCAGAAAATGCTTAGATGAACCAAAATGTCTTGGTTTTAACTACACTGACATTTCACAGGGATGTGAACTACTGAGTGCTACAGCAGATACTACAGGAAATAGGAATTCCATTCAGTGGGCCAAAGGTAACCAGCTTTAAAGCTTAAACGCAAAACCAATTCACACTTTCCTGTCTGAACAGTGCCATGGCTTGAGACATACAGAAATGACTTGATAGCAAATAGAAATATACACCCACACACCCACCTATATATATATATATATATATATATATATATATATATATATATATATATATATATATATATATATATATATATATATATATATATATATATATGTATATATATATATATATATATATATATATATATATATATATATATATGGTATTAGGACAATATCCCCCGGATAATATCCCTCCAGGACAAAAAAAAAACGGACAAAATCCCGCCGTTCAAATATCTCCCCGGACAATATCCCCCTGGACAATATCCCCCTGGATGATAGCTATAGTAAAACATGTGTTAGTTGAAAATAGTTTTAAAAAATCCAATGTTTTAAATCATCCTAAAAATGTGTAAGTAAAAAAATAAAAAAAACCCAGTATTTTAAAGTATTCTAAAACATGTGTTACTACAAAGTAATTAAAAAAAATCCAGTGTTTTTTAATTATCCTAAAACACGTGTTAGTGAAAAAATAACGATAATAAATAAGTGGAAATCTTTTTAATTTATGAAATAATTTTTACTAACACATGTTTTAGGATACTTTCAAACACTGGAATTCTTTTTTATTTTTTTGAATAGTATAAGTATCACATGTTTTAGGATAATTTTAAACACTGAATTTACATCTTCTTTTTTACTAACACATGTTTTACTAGAGATAACACCCGGGGGTATATTGTCCGGGGGGGATTTTGTCCGGGGGTGTTTTGTCCTGGGGGGATATTTTCCCATGTACATGTATATACATGTATATATATATATATATATATATATACACATATATATATATATATATATATATATATATATATATATATATATATATATATATATATATATATATATATATATATATATATATATATATATATATATATATATATATATATATATATATATATATATATGTATATATATATATTTATATATATATCTATATTATAAGAGAGGAGGCCCAATCCTTTGAAACGCATGATCTCCGTTGCCGCGCCTGTTTGCCTAATTCTGAGTTGGCAGTTTGGTGGACGAGTGTATCTAGATGGTTCTTAGTGTAAATAGATTTCAAAATGATTTACAAAAAGGTGCTTTTGATGCTGATTTCTCAATCTCGAGCGCGGCCGGGTTTGGTATGACCACCCGGCGTAATTGGTACTACCGATATCAAACTTCTGCTTCCACAGTGGGGTTACACTGCACGAACTTTGTTCGTTGTACGGTGGCAGAAGTGCGCTGACTGTAGTAGCGTTAAGCCTACCCGGGTGATTAAATCAAGAGCATGTACAGAACGGGTTGAGGCGCCATGGAGACCCTGGACATTGCCTGCATGGGTGCTTAGGGACAAATCCCATGGGGCAAAACACAAACAAGGGCAGAGTGCTTCGACGGAGATTCGTCGAACAAACCCAGACAGTGCAGCATACTACGGTGGCGCATGAGTAACATGCATATTTGAGCTTAAGAAAAATCTGGACTTTTCTATAGTTCAAAAAATGTTTTTCAGACAACCAGTATATAGGCTACGCGGGCTCAAATAGTAACCATTTGAAAATGATCATTATGAAAAGAACTTGAAAATTGTGACGAAATTTAATGTCTTTATAAACTTAGAACTACCTCAAGCCGTTACCACACTTTTCGGAAAATGAAAGGTCCGTTTGAAAAAAGTTCTTAAATACAGCCACTAAAATGTTATAAACCCTTTTTATATAGCAACTTCGATAAACATTTATATAAAAATAGATGGATCAAATACAAGTATCTATTCATATATACATATATATATATATATATATATATATATATATATATATATATATATATATATATATATATATATATATATATATATGTATATATATATATATATATATATATATATATATATATATATATATATATATATATATATATATATATATATATATATATATATGTATACAGAGAGAGAGAGAGAGAGAGAGAGAGAGAGAGAGAGAGAGAGAGAGAGAAATGATATATTACGCCATACTCTAACTTTGAAAATAGTTTTGAGTAGAAATGATTAAGATTATATGTATCAGTGAAATCATAAATGTCCCATCTTTTATTACAGCCGGTTTAATAACCCATGATCTTATTTATGAAATGGTATATCTATATGCCAAGTTTCTTGAATTATTGATACATAGGTTAGGGTTAGGTGGCATTCAATGTGTGGTCTTACGGATATCCGAGTGTGACATATGGTTTTTAACGTAAACAAATTTCAAAAAGTTAAACAAAAATGTGCTCTTGATGATGATTTTTAGAACTGCATATCTCCCCGGGAGGTCCGTTGAGGAGAACATGTGCACCTGATCAGGTTGAAACCAAGTTAATAGGCAAGCCACCCCAAAATAGCTGCGAACAATGAGGCCCTAACCACAACACCCACTGGTGTGCCTGCGGTTTTATTTGCGAGGGGGGTCGAGCCCGACGCAACGAGAACATAAGGCTTAAGTGGAACAAACAGGACAGGGTTTGAATGACGTCTAGGGCATACAGACGGCAGTTTAACTTTGACTGTTCTCTTCGCCATTGATAAGGAAGAGGAGAATCTTAGGAGAATGAGATAAAAACAGGATATTCGGGGATAGATGGGATTTCATTGAAGATGGTGAAATGATAAGGTGATATTGCCTCAATATATGGTGGGTTTACATGTAATTTAAAACAGTATTTTGTATTAACCATTGCACTTTCTCAGTTTAAAGAAAATGAAAGGTCAGTTTGATATAAACATTTTAAATTGCAGCTGTTAAAAAGTTAAAAAAAACTTTTTATGTAGGTATTTCAATAGAAAATAGCAAACTCGATAGATCGGAAACAAGTATCAATGTGAAATAGATGATACTTTGTAACCATCTCTCAGCCCTTCTGCTGTAAAGACGATGTGTGCCAGTCCGGGAGGTGGCACCTGAGACTCAAAATAGCAAGCGCTCAGTGCATGTACTGTAGGACTAAGGAACGTGTGTTCAGGTGTGACGAGGGAGAGACAGAGAGACAGACAGCGATACAGAGAACGAGAGAGAGGGGAGGGAGAGACAGAGAGCGAGACAGAGAACGAGACAGAAGGGAGGGAGAGAGAGATACAAAGAGAGAGCGGGGGAGGGAGAGAGATACAGAGAGAGATACAATGAGAGCGAGAGAGAGAGAGATACAATGAGAGAGATACAAGCGAGAGTGAGGGGCAGGGAGATCGATACAGAGAGAGAGATACAACGAGAGAGAGATACGAGCGAGAGAGGGGGGAGAGAGATACAATGAGAGAGACATACAGCGAGAGAGATACGGGGGGCAGGGAGAGATACAGAGAAAGAGAGAGAGAGAGAGAGAGAGAGAGAGAGAGAGAGAGAGAGAGAGAGAGAGAGAGAGGGGGGGGGGGGAGGGACATTCGGACAGACAGACAGATAGATGTACAAATGACATATGTTACGCCATACTTTCACTTTGAAAATAGTTTTGAGTGGAAATGATTATAATTAGATATATCAGTGATATCATGAACATACACAGCACTATATTCTTATTACAGCCGGTATGATAAACCATGATCTTATTTGTCGATGGTATATCTGTTTCTTCTTGAATTATTGATACATAGGTTAGGTGACCCTGAATGTGTGGTGTCAGAGATATCTGGGTGCTCTGATATGTATGTCGTTATAAGATATTTCACGGTTTCCGTCCGCAGGACGGGTACTTTTCTAGTATATTATAAGAGAGGAGGCCCTATCCTTTGCAACGGGTAATCTCCTTTGCCTCGCCTGTTTCCCTAATTCTGAGTTGGCAGTTTGGTGGACGAGTGTGTCTAGATGGTTCTTAACGTAAACAGATTTCAAAAAGTTTAGCAAAAAGGTGCTTTTGATGATGATTTGTAGTACTGTACATCTCTTTCAGGGGGGTCCGGTAAGGAGAGCATGTGCACCTAAACAGGTTGAAATGTAGGCTAGGAGCAAGCCACCCCAAAATAGCTGAGAAAAACCACAAAACTCACTGATATGCCGCAGTGCAGTGCAGGGTCCCACAGTAGAAAGCCCTTATGTTCTACTTGCGTTGACGACGCAAGCAGAATATAAGGTCTAGAAGCATAAGTATAAAACAAAAACAGCAGGTGGTGCATGTCCAAGCCTGCGGTTTTATTTGCGAGGGGGTCGAGCCCGACGCAACAAGAACATAAGACTTAAGTGGAACAAACAGGACAGGGTTTGAATTTGAATGACGTCTAGGGCATGCAGACGGCAGTTTAACTTCGACTGTTCTCTTCGCCATTGATAAAGAAGAGGAGAATCTTAGAAGAATTCATAAGATAAAAACAGGATATTCGGGGATAGATGGATAACTTGGATTTCATTGAAGATGGTGATATAATGAGGTGATATTGCCTCTATATGTGGTGGGTTTACATGTAGTTTAAAACTATGTATTTTGTATCAACCATTGCACTGTTTCAGTTTAAAGAAAATGAAAGGTCAGTTTAATATAAAAATTCTAAATTGCAGCTGTTAAAAAGTTATAAACCCCTTTGTATGTAGGTATTTCAATAAAAAAATAGCAAACTCGATAGACCGAAAACAAGTATCAATGTCTAGCAAGCGCTAAGTGCATATACTGTAGAAGGACTAAGGAACGTGTGTGATAAGATAGTTACTTGTTTTAGGTGTGACGAGAGAGAGAGGGGGGGGGGGAGGGAGAGAGAGATACAACGGGAGAGAGAGAGAGAAGGGAGATAGAGATACAACGAGAGAGAGAGAGAGCGTAGGGAGAGAGATACAGAGAGAGGGGGGAGGGAGAGAGATACAACGAGAGAGAGAGAGAGAGAGAGAGAGAGCGGGGGAGGATGAGAGATACAGAGAGAGATACAACAAGACAGAGAGAGGGGAGGGAGATACAAAAAGGGGGGAGAGAGATACAGAGAGAGAGAGATACAACGAGAGAGAGAGAGAGATACAACGAGCGAGAGAAAGGGGGGAGAGAGATACAGAGAGAGAGAGATAACGAGAGATATACAACGAGCAAGAGAGGGGGAGGGAGAGAAATACAGAGAGAGAGAGAGAGAGAGATACAACAAGAGAGAGAGAGAGAGAGAGAGGCGGAGAGAGATACAACGAGAGAGAGGGGGAGGGAGAGAGAGAAGGGAGAGAGATACAACATGAGAGAGAGCGGGGGAGGGAGAGAGATACAAAGAGAGTGAGAGGGAGAGAGAGAGAAAGAGAGGGAACAGTCGGACAGACAGATAGATGTACACAGATAAAAGTTGACGGGCCTGTACGGCCCAATAACGGGCCTGTTACGGGCCCGTTTTTTGATCCCTCAATATAACGACATTTCACAGCTTGAAAACCCACAACGTCCCATTATTTTTATTATTTATACGGGCCCGTTATAACAAGCCCGTTACGGGCCCGTTATAACGGGTTCTGAGCCCGTAACGGGCCCGTCAATATAACGGGTGTACAAATAACAAACGTAACGCCATACTTTCACTTTCAAAATAGTTTTAAGTAGAAATTATTATAATAAGATATATCAGTGATATCATGAACATGTACATTGGCCTATATTCTTTATTACAGCCGGTAGAATAAACCTTGATCTTATTTGTCGATGGTATATCTGTTTCTCCTTGAATTATTGATACATAGGTTAGGTGACCCTAAATGCGTGGTGTCAGGGATATCTGGGTGCTCGGATATGTTTGTCATTATAAGACATTTTATAGTTTCCGTCCGCAGGACGGGTACTTTTCTAGTATATATATATATATATATATATATATATATATATATATATATATATATATATATATATATACATATATACATATTTATATATATCTATGTCTACATAACATATGTGTGCTGTCATATGACACCATTTTTGTACATTATTCCGCCGTTGTTGGCTCTCCCGCACATATCTTGAATACATTTGCAAAGGACATGTCATACATTACATAGCTAGAAAGATATAAGATATAAGAATTTGCATATTGGCAGAATCACCTAGCTAAACTGAAAGATAACTGATGCCATTTGTATTTTTGTTCCAGTGAAGAGGACATGCAAGGACTTTAAGGATGATGGCTACTTGATTGATGGAGAATATGTGATTGATCCTGATGGGCTGGGAGAGGGAGAGGAACCTGTGGTGGCTTACTGCAATATGACTGGTGAGAATGGTCTTGTAGGAACATACGTTACCCATGACTCGCAGGCACGTACCCATGTATCTGATTATGATGACCCACGCAGTTACTCTAGAGCTATACATTACAACATGGTTATGGCACAGATTGTTGCCCTCCTGAATATGGCTGATAACTGCAAGCAATTCATTCGCTTTGACTGTCACGACACTAAAATGTACTTTTATGAAGTACCAAGTTATGCTGCATGGATGTCTCGTGAAGGCCTCAACATGACGTACTGGGGAGGAGCTAGTCCCGGAAGTGATAAGTGCGCATGCGGGATGACTGAATCCTGTGCTGGTGCAGCCCATGGCTGCAATTGTGATATGAATGATCTAACATGGCGATATGATGAGGGATACTTGACTGACAGAAACACTCTCCCAGTGACCAAGCTTTTTTTTGGTGACACCGGAAAAAGTAGCGAAGAGGGATATCACATACTAGGACCATTAATCTGTTATGGGCCACAGTAAAATGATAATGCCAAAATCGCACAGCAAGAAACGAGGGCGTAAATGTTTGTGGGGGGGGGGGGGGGGGGGGGGTATTCAATAGATTTCTTGCCTAGATAGATTACCGCTGCCCGTCTGTCTTGTCTTTTTATTTTCCCTGTCGATATATTTCTATGCTTTTTCCAAAATATGTTGAATTTAGACACTTTGTAACAGGTCACAGGTTTTTAAAAGCCATCAAAGCCATTATGCTGCTGGTGGCTGATTTGGCCAATACACAATGTACAAAACCCCTTTAAAATGACTGAAAACCTGGCGAACGGTTACTCATCTGAGAATACTAAGCGGGAACTCTCCAATGAATACATATATATATATATATATATATATATATATATATATATATATATATATATATATATATATATATATATATATATATATATATATATATATATACTGTATTTTGTTTGTTAATGATGTTCTTTTTTTCCTCCTCTACTACATAAGCCATTTCAGGTATTGAGTCCTCTTTCATGGAAAAATGCTTTTTGGTTAATAGCAAAGTGCACTTTGGGATTTGAACATTTTTAAAAATTCCCATTAAACATTTGTGGTATGACAGATGATGATATGTGAAACCAGGAGTTGCAAACAATCTTAAACTTCTTCGGAATATTCATAGACATGTCAATAATATATGATCTACATTGTCTGTAGGTAATAAACAGAACCAAATTCTGATCTTGCACAGCTTTTCTTTCTAAATAATTATCTGTGTAGTGTTTAAAGGTGGGTGTATTTCCAACTTAGATAAATGAAAAAAAGTGGATATGAAAACAGCTGGTCAACCTGAACAAGCTGGCTCCGGCAAAGAGACCAGGAGTCGTGTTCTTCGCATGTTGGTGTGCAAGTATTACTGTAATATAAGCGGTCTTGTCTCCTAGTTACATCACACTTAGGCCAGATTTGAGACCCTGGCATAGCAAGGCCTTCACTATAGCGCATATAGTAATTGCTCTCTCGCTACATATCCATCCTTTTATTCATCTAAGATTTCAAATAAGTATCCTTAGAGGATATGTGATGTTTATGAAAGACCATGACAATTCTGCTGTATTGCTGACGTGCTTTCTTTTTTCCTGCAACCTTTTGCAAACATCAATTATCTTTGATAATCTTTAAATGTTAGATGCCCATTTTGTACCTTTACAGTAAAACATTTTATGTATTATTTCAATTCTATTCTATTGATCTTGTATAGTATCCTATAGGTTACAAACACAAATAACAATTACACAGTGTGTGGATATACATGATTGTTTCAGTTCAAACATCAACTTATATCAATCCGGCCTGTTTTTCTAAAAGCATCTTTCAGTTACATTCTGCTATGTACCCTTCTATTGTCATAGATGTATTTAGATGAAATTGTATTTGTCCAAGATTTGGCACATTGTTTCTGTATTATTTGTGATGTAGTTGTGCAGATCAAAAATGGCTATTTTTATAGAAGATACTAAATATGTTTGTTATTGTTGTCTTCTCTAAGGTCAGTTAAAAAGATGTTCCATGTCTGATCAAAACTGTCTCCCTCTCTGAGCAGTGCTTCTTGTAATCTTTTCAAATTTAGATTTTCTTGTAAAGGACCCAATAAAACATATTTCTTCAAGTTCTAAGTCTCTGTATCAGTTATTAATAAGCCATCTTTGGATCGCTATCCATAGAGAATACATCATTGGTCACCCATATATTCGACATTTCCTATTGATTCCTCATATACTGTATAGAAAGAACTGTTACCGTCTGGGAATATATTGAATTGTTTAAGCTTTTACATTTGTAACTAAAGTACAGGTAATAGTTACAAAAGGTTTACACACTACCCCAACCATCCTGGCTGTACCCCAAGCGAGCTACCCTCACAACCCTCCACACTACCTCCACAGTCCTGGCTGAAACCACACCGAACTACCTTCACAACCCTCCACACTACCCCACAATATTGGCTAATACCCTAGCGAGCTACCCTCAGAACCCTCCACATTACCCCCACAATCCTGGCTGATACCCTAGCTAGCTACCCTCACGTCACAACCCTCCACACTACCCCACAATCTTGGCTGAAACCTTAGCGAGCTTCCCTCAGAACCCTCCACATTACCCCCACAATCCTGGCTGATACCCTAGCTAGCTACCCTCACGTCACAACCCTCCACACTACCCCACAATCTTGGCTGAAACCTTAGCGAGCTACCCTCACAACCCTCCACACTGACCCACAATCTTGGCTGAAACCCTAGCGAGCTACCCTCACAACCCTCCACACTGACCCACAATCTTGGCTGAAACCCTAGCGAGCTACCCTCACAACCCTCCACACTACCCCACAATCTTGGCTGAAACCCTAGCGAGCTACCCTCACAACCCTCCACACTACCCCACAATCCTGGCTGAAATCCTAGCGAGCTACCCTCACAACCCTCCACACTACCCCACAATCCTGGCTGAAATCCTAGCGAGCTACCCTCACAACCCTCCACACTGACCCACAATCTTGGCTGAAACCCTAGCGAGCTACCCTCACAACCCTCCACACTACCCCACAATCTTGGCTGAAACCTTAGCAAACTACCTTAAACACCATCCACACTACCCCCACAATCCTGCCTGAAACCCTAGCCTACTACCATCACAACCCTCTACATAAACCTCAATACCCTCGCTGATACCCCAACTGATTACCCTCAACACTCTCCACACTACCCCCATACACTGTCTGAAGCCCCAGCGGGCTACCCTGAACAACCACAATACCCCCATAATCCTGCCCAAAAACCCTGGCAGGCTACCCTCACAACCCTCCACGTTAACCCTCACTACCCTAACCGGAAAAACGTACAGTTAAAAAGAAACCAAGGCCAAGCCACGACACACATGGATCGATACCTTGACACCATTGGCATCTCTTTTGTTCATAACTTAAATGTTGGTGTCCCCGTGCTGAGTATGAAATCTCTCTTGTGATAAGAAGCCTTTTTACCATTAGTGTATATTCTTCTGCTTTAATAATATCAGCTAAAAATAATACATGTGAGATGACGTTCTGCATACTTAGAGTCAGGTTCCATAAAAGGCAATGAAAATGGTATGATATACAACATTGAAGAAAATGGTATGAAAAGGCGATTAAAACATTGCATGAAATCAATAATCTCGTACTATAATATTGTTTATGTCAAGACGTGTCAATTGTATTGGCAACACGATACTTATATCCATAAACGTTATGGTTGGGATAACACAACCTCACAAACGCCATTGGTTTCTCCAAAGGTTTACTAACAGGAGGCAATTATCGATCATTGGAAGGGTTCAGCATGAGTAGGTTGAATATATTGATTCTTACTTTACCAGCATTGTTTTAGTATATAGCGACAGCGATGTATGATAGTAAGTCTTGCAAATGATCACCAACATTGCACCTTATTTAGGAGATATAAGGTCGGCGAAAGTAGTTTTACGATGGAAAATGTAATAAGACATTATTTTTAACCCTGTGTGTACCTCAAACAGGATTATCAGATCAGAAAACTGATGTCTGATCAAACCCAATGGAGCCTTATAACTAGGTTGTCTGATAGCTTGTGAAAACTGAATTTTACCAAAACCTCTGTAAATCCGTTTGCTTATGATGAGAGTGACCTCAGCATTGGAAGGGTTTAGCATGCGTGGGTTGAATATATTGATTCTTACTTTACCAGCATTGTCTTTGTATATAGCAATATCGATGTATGATAGTACGTAAGGCTTGCAAATGATCATCAACAATATTATATTTATTAGAATACTAAGAGCATATCTCCTTAAATAAGTTTTGTACAGAGCATTATTTTCCCAAGTTATACTGAAAGATCCATAGATCCAGACTGCTATTTTTAGAGGACCTTAAGTATGGATGGGTTAAGTATACATATATTGATACTTACTATACTAGCATTGTCTTTGTTAAGTGACAACGATCTATTTAAGTCAGGGTGGAATTGATCACCAACACACAGTACCTTTTCTAGGAGGTAGAAGGTTGGCGATGGTAGTTTTAACGAGGAAAATGTAGCAAGACATTAGTTTTAAGCTTGTGTCTACCTTAAAATCGATAATCAGATCTAAAACGACTGCTCTGTGGTATAACTGGATTGGGCTTCATAACATGTCTGCTAGCATGGGAAAACTGGATTTTAACAAAATCCACTGTAATTTTTTTTTCAATACTAGAAATTAGGTACATCGAGATGGTGATCCTGTACATAGTATGTAACATAGTATGGGATCTCTCTTGTGATGATGTACTTTTTATCTTTAGTGATTATGGTTCGTCCTTGATAAGATTCAGCTACACATAATACATGTGAATACATGTGAGGTTTTTTCTCCTTACTTTGCAATAGGTTCCATAAGAGGCAATGCATATGGTATGATATATAACAATAAATAATGGTATGGAAAAGCTATAGCTATTAAAGCATTGCATGAAATCAACGACTTTGTACATTTCTATTGTTTATATCAAGACGTGTCAAATATATTGACCACACAATACTTATATATCCGTAAACAATATGGTCGGGATAACACAATCTCATAAACACCATTAATATGGAATTTCCCATTCTGTTTGTAGCCACTCTTGCTGATAAATTGTGACAAGTTAGTTGTAAGTGGTGGAGGAAACGGTAGTACCCAGCAAAAACCACCGCTTACCTCCAAACTGAACGCAATAAACTGACCACATCCATCAATGTAAATACCCGCAATTTATTTCACGAAAACACCTGTAGTTGTATAAATAAAGGTTGAGATTTGTCTAGAAGGTAATCTACGGTCTTAACTAGGATGTTATTAGAATGGAAATTCATATATATCGTCAGACTTGAAAATATATAACATAGTTACATAATATATCAATAGATGGTGCCTCGGGTCATCTATTTCAGATCTCCGTGTGGCCTGGATACTCGATGTAAACCACCATAGATTTCTCCCTTGTTTTTTCACTGTTTCTCCTAATGAATGGAAACTTTTAATGGATAAAATTCTGAGGAAGAGTTGGAGGGCCATGAAGAATGTCCTCTGCGCGATCCGTGGGAGTCAGATAATGACGTACCACTTGTGCAACAGCAAAAAGAGGACAAACTTGCCCATCCACGCAACAATGCCTCAGAGGAGCAACCCCTCAGCCAGTGCTCGGCACCTGGCAACATTCTTCCGTTGAGTGATATAGGGATAATAAAATAGAATGTCTTTAGTCAAGTAGTAGAAGCGCCACCTATTGAATATCATCATAAAAAGCATAGTATTGTAAACCCTGGGTAGTTCAGTTCAACAGCTGCAAAATATATAGCGCTTCTATAAAGGTGATAAATGCAAAAATAAGAAATAGCAAAAGTCTGAAAATGAAAGAAGCAAAATTTTATGACCTAATTAATACCAGATTTACTGTAATAGGGGAAAACGTTTTAAGCGATAAGTATGAGGCGCCGTTGTGGACAAAAGTAAAAAGCACAGCATAAATGCATGTAAAAACTTTGAAATTAACTATATTTTCAATGAAAAATAAAGAATAACTTTGAAATGAAATAATTGGCACTGTAAAAAATAAACAAAACATTGGAAACTATTCAAAAATTTTGAAAATAAAAACTATTCACCCTAAAAGACTAAGATACAATGAAATTTTCCAAAACATTGATATTTTTTGTAAAAAACTTTGAAATGAAAATTTATTGTGTAGAGAAAAGTCAAAGAATCAATGTAAAACTTCAAAGATAGGCTGAAATTTACATTTAATTCTCTATAAAAGTTCAGCAAAATAATGATTTTCGTTTCACGTTTTCTTTGATAGTATAACATTTTTCAATTTCTCAATGCCTTTCTTTACAAATCTCAACGCTTTTTACTTTTATTTTCAGATAACCTTTTTTCTATTTTTTTGTGAATTTTTCTTTCTAAATCTCACTGTAATTCTATCAATTCTCACTTGCGTTTTTACGCCTCATCTGGGTCATAGCTAGTCATGAGGCTTCTATAAATAACTCCGGGAATACCTTCATGACGCCTATTGAGTCTGTTCACTCCAATCCCATAATGCATTGCAAAATCCATTGGCCGCCATGTTGGAGGGTAATTCATGTAAACAGACATGGCTACTCCAATGGAGAACAATGCTATCCTTTCAGTCTACGCTAACAATTTAGATAAAAAACACTAAATCTAGGTATCTCTGTAAGATAAAATGTATTGGGAGTATAGACCCATACTGTTTACCACTAAATCAATTTGATTTCAGTGTAGAAAATTTACCTAACATTACATATATCCTGATGTTCTCACATATCTGGTATTTACAACATCTGAGCCTATAGTACAGAGCAGATGTAGAACTACAAGGGATTGGAGGCGTACAACCAATTTGTCAACTTGGGTGGGTGAGAGATAATGGATCAAAATATATAAAGAATAGGACACTGGTGATAACAAAGTTAAATTTCTAACTTACATAAACTGGTTATATTCTAGTGGATATCCTAAAAATGTATCAATCCGCGTAGCTATGTCCGCTGTTGGTCATTGAAAGGTCAGAAGTGTACTGTTCTGAGACAAGCACAAGCACATAAAAACATCTGAAGCAGGCTAGCAGTTTGATATACTTGTTCCATTCTGATATAGGAGAAAAGTGGCCTGGGAAGAGGATGCTTAATCAGGCAGATAAAATTTATAGGCCAATTAACACTGATTTGAATGTTTGTAGTAACTTGAGTTACCATCCCTGCTGTGGTTTTGAGTGAATGAATAAGGCCGAGCAAATGGTTTCTTTTTGATACTGTAGAATGGTTGCCCAGAGTTAAGTTGTAATGGTCAATTAAGACTCGTTGGTATGTTTGTTAAAGCTCCTATAACCAGTCCTGTGACGGTGATAGAGGTTTCTTGGTGCATAGAGAGGGCCAAGCGAAACATCTTAGTTTCTTGTGGGCTTTGCCTTTTCAAATTGAGAATTAAATATTTGCAGTATAAGAAGGTTTTAAACATACATGAACTATAGCTCCACATCATTTGTTCTAGGTGCTCCACTTCCAAGAAATCAGTTATAATTGCTAACGGAGAAGCCAACATATGCCTATGAACTATGGATGGTATATATGGCCATATGGAAAGTTGTTTTATTTAATGGTATATAATTATTTGATATAAGTTTAAAATTCACCCTTGCAAAATGTAGTTTTCTGTCCTAATGTTGGATATTTGTGGCTACTCTGAGATAAATAGAACTAAAGATATCCATCCAAGGAAGCACATCAGAATACTGCACCTGCATTAATACCATTTATAGATGGGTGACCCTATAGATTTGAAATTAGAAAATAAAACAACAGAAGTAACAATTTGAGCGTAAAATATTTAAAAGGAAATTTTCTTTATCCAAGCAAACGGATAATACCCTTTCATCATTGTGGAAAAATCTTAAGAAAGTATCCAGCAAGCACTATGTAGTATTCTTAAAATATTCTATCACTCCTGGCAAAAGTCTCCCGCTATGTTGCTCTAGGTAAGATTAGTAATGTGAAAAAAATATGGCCCAGTCAGTTTTTACGATTAAATAGTGATTCAATATAAATGCAAAGGCAGACTCACTCAGGCAGTCTTTCTTGCCACAGAAACTCCAATAAATTCATCATAGAATTTAAAGTACAAAGCTGGGTTTCTACACTAAAGATGTAACATTTTTGTGTTACCTACTTCAGAGAAGGTTTACATTCAACATTTGTGTTGTCATAAAGCGCAGAAGATTTTACTACAGAATTGAGAGATGTAGTAAAATTCATGAGGATTCCAGTAGATACATACGCTATTACAACTAAGATTTGAATTGGCTTAGCCTTAACATCTAGAGTACACAGCATTTGGTCTTGATGACCCAAGTGATAATCAACATTCCAGATTGACCCTTAGGTTGAACTTTGGGGTAAGCTGAAACCCTGGTAATATTTTTGTTTTATAAATAGGAATGGCGTAATCTTTAAAAGACATCAATTGATCAGCATAATTGTTATGAAATATAAGGCAAGTGTAAACTATTTTGTGGTTGGTACTGTTGACTGTATGAGCAATAGCTAACAACTACAGCCATTCTCAGGCTGATTTATTCTTCTTTTAATCATTATTGTGCTTGATAGTAAGTGGGAAATGGGAGAATAATGTATTCCTTTTCTTTTTAAAGTATGTTATGTCAAAACAGCACAAAAATGAGCATTTCCCAGATGAGCAAGTGACCCTGCAAACATTATCCTATGCATTGTTTACTATCACTAGGGGACATTCACCCTCCGTCATGGCGGCCCATAAAACTGTGACGTCATGGGAACAGACTCAATAGCGTGCGATCTCAATCTTAAGCACCTGATTCTGAATTTGGGTTCATATCAGTGACCTTTGATAAACGGGTGGAGAGTGGTATGTATCTATGCGTGCGTGCATGTGTGTGTGTGTATGTGGCTGTATTCGTCTGTTCTAATAATGAAACGTAACGAGCAGAGGAAATCATGTAGCCAAAATACCTTTTTTCATCTGTAGTTCAGGCAAGAATGCCACACCCCACCCAGCTATAAAAGTTATCTGTATTTGCCCAAGTTCATGTGCGTAAGATTGAGACTACACGCTATTGTCGCCATGAAGGTATTCCCATTTATAGGGGGGGCGCATACGTTCTTTATCAAAATTAAAAAATACCCCTAAGGCACTGATTTCTGGCCAAAAAAGCACCCTTATTTTAATAAAAACGCTGACTTTCTCCATTAATAAACACCCCTTCTTTTATCAAAGCACTGACATTGGATGAACGGCAACACGTATTTTAACTTTAAATGTTATAATCCTCTGCGTTTTTAGCGTCAGCAAGTGGCGGCAGCAATCTCGGAAGCCCATTCACTTCGGGAGTCTCTCGGCTTCAGAGCCGCCTATATTTCGTGGATGGTAAGGGGATTTTGACCCCCAATACGCCGCAAAATACGTAACGAAGGTGCGGCCACCTCTGTACCTGAGTGCCCCTCCCCCCCCCCCCCCCCCCCCGGGATTCCCCAAGTTATTCATATAAGCCTCATGACTAGCTTTGACCCGTATGAGGCGTAAAAAAAGTGAGAATTG
The DNA here is from genome assembly GCA_963942565.1 of Maea johnstoni. NCBI lineage: Eukaryota > Metazoa > Annelida > Polychaeta > Spionida > Magelonidae > Maea > Maea johnstoni. Next base: position 22,657,837 of record OZ012699.1, on the reverse strand, counting down.
ATAAAATTACAGTGGGATTTTTTTGATGAAAAACATTGAAAAATATCAAAAAGAATGTGAAAAAAACTATTTCATTCAAAAAGTTTTTCGTTATTTTCCATTGCTTCTATAACACTTTTTTATTGAAAATATAGTTACTTTCAAAGTTTTTACATACATTTATGATGTGTTTTTTTACTTTTGTCCACAACGGCACCACATAGATAACCGACAACGAATGTGTTACCAATTCAGGAAGTGGAGGATCCCAAAACAAGTGAGAATGATGCCGAGATCGGTCATACTTAGGGCAAAGAACTCCATGAAAAAGGTAAACAACCCCAAGTCGTCATCCCACGTGCAGATCCATTTGATGTTCTCGTCTATCTTACTTAGATGAGGACTCAGGAATGAAATCTACGAGGATATCTGATACATCTAAGGATTTAGGCTACACTTCATATATCAAAGCAATCGGGCGTGCGGTCGTCTATTTTGCCTGGGATGCCCACGCATTTAGTGCAGGAATTAAATGTCGGCACTGTATGTCCTTAATACAGTATTCTTATGGTCTTAGTACATTCTTTGGAGTCCTACCTTGTTCTTGTCTATTCCTAATACATCCATCACAGTTCTTGAAATAATCTTAACATACTCTTAGACAGTCTTAATACTTTCTTCAAACAGTCCTCTTTCCTTCCTAGAACAGACGTAGTTTAGTCCTAGTTCATTCTGCATGCACCAAATCCTAGTTTTTGACAAGAATTACTAAGAAATCTGCTCCAAAAAATTTAACTTCTAAATTCTTCCTAAGTTCTTGTCTTGGTTCTTGACATTGGGAACCTCGCATTATTATGACTCACATTTTGCACTTTCCTATCATACTCTTAGACAGTCTTGATACTTTCTTCCAACAGTCCTCTTACCTTCCTAGAACAGGCGTAGATTAGTTCTAGCTCGTTCTGCATGCACTAGATACTAGTTTTCGACAAGAATTACCAAGAAATTTGCTCCCAAAAATTTAACTTCTAAATTCTTCCTAAGTTCTTGTCTTGATTCTTGGCAGTGGGAACCTTGCATTATGATGACTCACATTTTGCAAGACATTGGGATCAAGTTCCTATTTAGCTAACATGTTAGGTACAAATCCTAATTTTCCTTCTCAGACCTCCACATGTGCTCAGACATAAGTAGGACAAAAACTATTTTGTTAGAAAAGCAGGTCCTAGCGTGCTGTTGGCATATCCCTAAATTGGCTCTCTGATTCTGAGTTGAAGTGCAATGGCCCATGATTGGAAGTGGAGACAGGTTGGATAACGCAATTTCTGGGGGAAAATTAGCTGTTATACTCACAGTAATTTCGTGGTTGCCAAATATGCTATCAAACAGGTAATTGCACTTACTAGTATATGATTTAAATAGAAAACAAGACAATAAATTCATTTTATCACTACATATATTTATTCATTTTGCGCAAATGTTTCAAGAGTTTCTTACTTGCAATAGAAAAATGTTTCTTTGCTGAAATCATGTTACAGAATCAAAATCAATGTAAGACCTGCTCGTATCAACAGATTCGAAGCAGTCACTTTCTCTTTTCCATTAACTTTTCCATATTTTCTTTTTGAAATTCATCATTTGTTTCATAAATGTTTATCCATATGTACTAAAGATTTTCAACCATTGCATTTTGCAAGATAGGCTTCAAATTGTTCGTCAGGTAAGTGAGATTACCTCTTTAAAACTCTTATTGCCTTATTTGTTGGTAGATGGATGTTGAGCTGAGGATATTCAAAGGGTTATTTTATTTGATGAGATTTATTAAGCCGCTGAAAATTGGGGGTATAAATAATATGAGAAGAATCCATCGATCAAAATAGTTTTTTTCAATTAATCGGAAAACATATTATGTCAATTGTTACCACAATTATTCAATAAAGAATTACATTTATCACAGTCTTTCAATAGTTTCTTTAAAGAGATTTATTGAGCCTCTGACAATTTGACCAATATATGCATTGAGTATTTCTGCTACTTGTCGAGTTTTTCCTCTGATCCATAATCTTACAAAATAGTTAGGAGTTGCTTGTGTTTGCATGCATGGGTTACACACCCATGCATCTATGCTGCAGTTCAAAGGAAATGTTCTAATTAAGTATAACTATATTGGAAGCATAGCAATCTTAACTATCCTCTAAATATTTGGGAATAGATGGCATTTCTGTTATTGTATGACATCGAAACAACTTCTACAATAAATGAAACAGTATTTGTGACAGTTTATAAACTTTCAATACATTGCATGAATGGTTTATTGAATTTAGTTTTTCAAATTGCATAGCCACAATACGATTCTGCCATTATACTAACTAACACAGTATTATAATATATGAAAAAGTGCTAAGCAATCTCTAACAAACTTTAAAATTAAAATGTAAGCATTTAAACAATCCTTACCACACAAAATGTTGAAATATTCAAGTCCCACCTAAAGGACTTGAGTAACACTGTTCAATGTTATTTGATTAAAAACAAATAGCGGTTTCCACAATTAAACAGATTCCATTTCATCTGTCTTCGTAGGACTAGCTATCAAAATCATCAACAATTGTTTAGGCGACAATGTGTTAATGTGAATCGAACACTATAAAACACCTTTGTAACTCTGTTCAGTCAACAATGTGTTAATTTGTATCAATAACTAGACAAACATCCAAGTATCTCTGTTCAGGGAACAATATGATAATTTGTATCAAACACTAGGCAGAGAGCTGAGTAACTCTGTTCAGGCAACACTGTGTTAATTTGTATGCAACACTAAATAAACATCCAAGTAACTCTGTTCAGGGAACAATATGTTAATATGTATCGAAAACTGAACGGACATCTTAGTAAATATGTTCAGGGAACAATATGTTAATGTGTATTGAACACTGAACGGACATCTTAGTAAATATGTTCAGGCAACAATATGTTAATGTGTATTGAAAACTGAACGGGCATCTCAGTAAATCTGTTCAGGGAACAATATGTTAATGTGTATCGAACACTGAACGGAGATCTTAGTAAATCTGTTCAGGCAACAATGTGTTAATTTGTATCGAACACTAGACACGTAAATCTGTTCCGACAAAAATATATTCATTTGTATCAAACACAAGACAAAAATCTGAGTAACTCTCTTCAGGTAAAAATGTGTTAATTCGTATGGAACACTAGACAAGCACAGCCCAAGGTTTACACTCGCCGCCACTAGGTGTCTCTGTAGTCAGCTTTGTGATGTCATCTGCACAAGCGAGACGCACTCTGTCGGGAGTGGCAGGGCTGTCCAATCGGAACGGCTCAGTAAGTCCAGCATCATGTCTGGCCGCGGCAATGACCGACTTGAGTGCTAGATGCACAGATATGCCTGACATAAAGGCAATCTCGCCGATTGACTAGAAAAGAAAGAAGTTTCGGATTAGAGGTAATTACCATGAAGTTAGAATTCAGCCATTCATGCCTGGAGATTTGCTTGAAAAGTAGTCAGTTGGACCTCTGACAATTGATTATGAATTCACAAAATATTTCCTATTGGAGCAGATTATTTCAAGATTATCGTAAGCCTCTTCAATTTAAAGTAAACATCAACTTTTAAACTAGATATGAGATTTTACATCCAATATTTCTTTTTGTCTAAATGCAATTTCAAAGACATAGCACCCATCATCATGATCATCATCATTATTACTACTATCATTATCATTATCATTATTATTATTATTATTATTATTACTATTATTATTATTATTATTATTATTATTATTATTATTATTATTATTATTATTATTATAATTATTATCATTGTTATTATTACTATTATTGTTAGCATCATTATTAGCATTATTATTAGTATTATGTAGTAGGCTAGCTTTACCTTTGATTTGAAGAGTTGTGCACTTGGATGCGGAATGCTGTCCTTTAAAAGACAAACTTGGAACTCCTGCACAACATCTACCACAGAGGGTATACGGTAAAGGCCTGGTCCACAGTTCACCATCTGACCACCAGGGGTGAAAAGACGCTCCTCCATAGTAAAAAATCCTTGACCCTAAGAAAAAGGCAAAGAAATGAAACATTTTATTACAAGATATTGTATTTTATCCAATCTGTCTGTCTGTCTGTCTGTCTGTCTGTCTGTCTGTCTATCCATCCATCCATCCATCCATCCATCTATCTATCTATCTATCTATCTATATGTGTGTCATGGTAGACTTTCGACTGACTAGTGGTAAAGATCAACCATGGACCCCCAATGGGTCTACCCTTGACGTGTGGTCAGTCCATGAAAATTGAAACATTGACGAATTTCACCTCGGTTGAGTTTGTGGCATACCCGGGGGGGGGGGGGGGGGGGGGGAGGGGCACTCAGGTACAGAGGGGGGCCGCACCTTAGTTACGTATTTCGCGGAAGAAGGGGTCTATATTTAAGACCTCCGCATGTCTGCGATTTTGTAAAAGAAGGGTACTTTTTTGTACCAAGGTACGAAGTATTGGGGTCAAAATCCCCATACAATCCACGACATGTACGCGGCTCTGACGCTGAGTGACTACCGAAGTGACTGGGCTTCTGAGTTTGCTGCCGCCTCTTGCTGCTGCTAAACAAGCAGAGGATTATAAGATCTTAAGTTAAAATATGTGTTACTGTTCATCCAATGTCAGTGTTTTGATAAAAGAAAGGGTGTTTATTTAGTGGAAAAATCAGCGTTTTATTAAAATAAGGGTGCTTTTTTGGCCAGAAATCAGTGCTTTAGGGGTGGCATATTTATGGTGAGGAGCGGTGTTGTCTGTAAGTATACACCAAACCAAACTTACCTGTGTGAATCCGCCTTCTATCTGTCCTATATCAATGGCCGGATTTAAGCTTTTCCCAGCATCCAAAACAAAAGTGGTCTTCAGAACCTGATATAACAGTAAAAAATCATTGGTTTTATGCTCTATTACAATGCACTGTACAGAACAGACATTTAATTCCTGAACCAGTCGACCGGACGTCGGCAAATGCCTGGTTGTACAAACACCCATGAAAAACGTTATAAATAATAAGTTAAGCACATCAATGACCTACGTAGCTTGCGAATAAAAGCTACGTTCTGTCTTGAGCTCATCCATGCATCTATGCCCTAGAAACTGGGTGGCAATCGGGCGTGCGGTCGTGTATTAAGCCCGGTTATTAAGTGCAGGTATTAAATGTCGGCACTGTACATACTATAAGGCTGTCATTGGTACAGACCGGATCAATGGGTCGACATCTTCCTGGTGATAATTGGATCAGTAAAAAACCATAAAATATCGATACTGTCTTTAACCCTTATCCTGCTAACCACAACAATTGTTGTGGTGTGCAGCAGTGCTTTTAGGTTTCGCAGCAGGATAAAGTTAAATTTCCTGCCTCTCACTCAACTGAGTACTTTCGCGACAGTACTTCCCTTAGGTTTCCAAGTGTTATTCGTCAGGTTGAGAAGCTTCCAGAAAAATGTAACTACATAAGTAATATTAGACTGGTGCCAGTCTCTTTACCATGCTGGTCGTTGTTGCGCTTTACCATACAATCCCTTACTTTACTTACTGTGCTAGAACACCCAACAGTAGCTGCACTTGCTGATATATCAATCAAAATAAATCATACACCAATGACAGCCCTTACATACTGTAGAAGAAATATTCAATGAACATTTTGATTTTCGTCACTTTGCTTAACCCATTTATGCCGGTAAGTCTCTCACTAATAAGTTATAATCCTCGTGATCAGAGAAACATTTTGAAAATCGACTGACAAAGAAACGTTGATAAGAACCAAATTATAAGCTCTTGTTAAAATATTTTGTGAATTCATGCTAGATTCCCGGGTTATATTTTAAGGCATCTTAATTCACCACGGAGATCGCCATGACAAGTGTTGTCTAATTTGTACATGTTAAAAATAAATACTGTAGAATAGGTATATATCGCGCTACAAAAATTTTGCGAAAAGCCGATTTTTCGGTTATTCGCATGTACTTTATTTAGCGAGCAAGCAAGTTCTACAGCCTTGTTTCAGCCTCGGATCGGCTAGGGGTGTATTTCACGCTATAGCCGTATATACTCGCCAACTGCAAACAATCAATTCACGTCACAAACAATTTCATTAGTTTTTCAAAATATATCTTATTCTGATAATTATTAACACACACATATATATATGTTGATAATTGATCAGTTATATCCATCGCAACTGCCGTCTCCCGTTCGTGATAGCGTCTATTGTACAATGACGGCGGCCATTTTGATTCTCGTAAGAAAACCCGTAATTTGGCACAGGTATCCACAAAATCGGACAGGTAAGTATGCGAATGATAATATGATACATTGGAAACTTATTCATAAGTGTATCATATTGTAATGGTTTAGTGAAGTTTTCAGACTTATTTTTCTTCGTTTCAGCCATGCCCGTACCATTCACCGACAGACGCACCATCCCCTCCAGTGGTGTATAGCGTAATTAAGTACCCAATAGATCGCGTGCAATAAGTTCGCGAGGGCGATACTAGTTCGCGTATTCGTGAAATAATTGCACTCGCAAACTTTGCCTGTTCTACAGTACCTTGTATTCGCCGGTTAAGACATCGATCTCAACTTCTGAGCAGGAGCTCCCATAAGTGTCATATAAACCATATTCTCCTGTCATGGTTTGGGAATCAAAATACTGGAGTTTAGGTCCCCTAGAAATATAAACATGCATTTAAGGATATCTTGAATTTTTAGGGAAATGTTGGCCACTGCGATTCAGATGCATCAATTGGCATAAGAACCACTGAACAATATTTTCCTCTGCCAATGATCATCGCGGACCTCTCAGCTTGAAACTGAGGGTTTAATGAGTGGTTATGGATATCAGTGTTCATTTACTTACTTCCGTCACAAATTGTCTAATATAACACTTTTTGTCATAAGCACGTACATACTACGATATCACCAGGACTTTAGTTATGACTCTACACAGCACTCACTAGTGCATGTCATTTCAAACAATCTGGATTGCTTTCAACATAAATAGTTCTCTCAGAAAAAAGGAGAGGTCTTTTTCTTGATTGCTGAAGGCACTTTAGATCTAACATTAAAAAGAGAAAATTACCTGAAGAACCCGTTTGCAGAGAGATTTATACGATCTAGGTGGGCTGCAGTTACCTGAAAATCATAGATCAGAAAGGACCTGTTCTGGTTTACTATACAAATTACCCAATTTTTTCAAGTTTCATGAATTTAACCAAAATTCTTATGATTATGTGGCTGAGGTGTTGCTTGTTCATAATTGCTAACATATTCCCCAACCCTCGCCCTGAATGTTGCATATGACCACTCTAAAATGACATGTGTCAGCATATTTGCATTGACTCATATTTCAGCTATAACTGTACCCAGTTGATCAAAAACCTATTTTATAGGTAAACTATGATGATGTTGGAGGAGATCCAGTAATGACATTTCATAGAAGGCCTTACTTATGGATTTTGATGAAAATCAAAAAATTTTCAATGGAGTGACCTTGACCTATGACCTTCTACAAAATGGCTGCCTCCATGCCTACTAATGAGATTTGAGCCTATGTAGAAATGGTTCCAAATAGTAACTTTGCCCACCGAGCGCGTTCAAGCCAGAATAATATGTTATGTGTTACTAATAAATACAGATTATGTGAATTTCATTTGAACGCGCTCGCTGGGCAAAAGGGTGAATTTTGTGACTTAGTGACCCTTGGTCACTTGTATAAAATTCACCATACTAGATAGTTCATGAGAGCATATGCAGGGCACTCACAAAAACAAAACTCAAGTAAACTCCTCTAGCTGTTCCCTAGGGATTCTTTGTCTCTCAAGTGACCTCGATTGATAGTGTATTGTCCAGGAAGGCCTCACACTGTTACTATTTTCAGCCTGGGTAGGTGTGGTTCAATCAGACATACCATGCAGAAAGAAATGTTTTTCCTCATGTCTCATGAAGCGAAAAAGCTCAATTGTGCCAAAAAGTACAATGGGCAGATGTGCAACCAGTATTTGCAAACATTTCAAATGGAATGATTTTTGGTTTCTTACCTGTGAGAAGTGGATATACTGTGGGTATGCCTTATTGGTTGTATGTACAGTTGTACTAGTGTTGCTATTTTTCTTTTCAAGTTATTTGAAGTTTTTAATAGTATATATTTTGTGAAAACTGGAATATCCTTATTGCTTTTTAACATATCCTCAAAAAAGAAATGTGGTATCTGGTGACTCTGTTTGTGTTCTCTCCTTGCATACATTAGTTAAAGAGGGCTGATATTCATCATAAAATATTCTTTTATAAAGTAGTTTGAATGAGAATGTCAATGTCATGCGCCTGTGATAATCTCATATATTCTCTCAAATTATGATCTGGTAATATGTACGTGTTAATTCATCTGGAAATGTGATGTACTGAACTGTGGTTCTGCACATTACGCTCGAATTATGATCGAGCATATATGTTGACAGTTTTAAACCTATATGAAAACTTTGTTTTATCATTCCATATCGTATATTGAGTTCAGAATATGATGCTGATGAAAATAAACCTTTATGTTTGTTCATGAATATTTATTTTTTCCAAACTTTTAATACTTTGGTCATCTATCCCCCCAATCTTGAAAAGGCCCACCCCCCAACCATGAATAACATTTTCATGCCAAAAATGCATTCAGTGTACTCACAATGAGTGTGACTATCCATTTCTATCATCAGAAAGCCTGTAATGAGGGATTTTTGAAATTGGGTAATTTGTACAGTAAACCAGAACAGGTCCTTTCGAATAGTAGATGAGTTATTTAGAGTATAAAAATGCTCTAAAACATAACAGAATACAGAAAATTCTCAAATAATTAGAATGGGATGTATTTCAAATTTTGAAGTTTGTTGCATGTTTTCATCAGTTTCAGCAGTTCTTATCTTTTATAAACACACATGTTTTCACACACACACACATATATATGTATATATATATATATATATATATATATATATATATATATATATATATATATATATATATATATAAATATATATATGTATATATATATATATGTATGTATATATATATACATAATAGTTTGTGTGTGTAAATATACATGTATATATATATATATATATATATATATATATATATATATATATATATATATATATATATATATATATATATATGTATATATATATATATATAGATAGATAGATAGATAGATAGATAGATAGATAAATGTGTGTGTATATATGTGTGTGTATATATGTATGTGTATATATATATAGATAGATAGATAGATAGATAGATAGATAGATAGATACTAGTAATACTACAGTGTCATGCTAATGCAATTGTTGAACCCATCTCTGACTAAATGCCTGTATATTTGCCTTACCCAGTTGAGCCAAGTTCCCTCAGGATGTTTCTCTTTGTATGGCTGCAGACGCTTCCTCAACTTCTCACAGGCATCCTAGCGAGGAAAGATAAAAGGGAAAAGACGTTATTACCCTTTTGCTACAGGAAGTGCATATCTCAGCACCATTTTGTACCCTAGAGATTATTATGGTATTAGTACTCATTGCAATACTAAACATCGATATCGAAAAAGAAAAATATTGTATCATTCAAGATCTTTTATAGCTTCACCATTTTTTGCAGAAATACCCCACAGTCAGGTGCACATATGCGACCAGCGGTTGTTTAGCGCAAGTTCAATGCTTCACAACTCAAAGCCAGATTCGTCAGACAGTTAACCAAAATGCCTTTAGATGCCCAGACGAGCAGGGTGCCACGATGTGCCCAAATGCATTCACGCCTTTTAACCAAGACGTGCCAAGATCCATAACTCCCGACACCAAGACGTGCCATGACGCATTGACACCTGTCAACCAAAACCTCCCAAGACGAATTCAAGCCTGTCAACCGAGACCTGCCACGAAGCCTTCACACCTTTTAACCAAAATGTGCCAAGACTCATAACTCACGACACCAAGAAGTGCCAAGACGCATTCACTCCTGTCAACCAAGATGTGCCATGATGCCTTCACGAATGTCAACCATGTTGTGGCAATACACATATCTCATGACAACCAAGACAGAAGTCACCTACACCAGTCTTACACATACATCGCCAACTCTGAAACCTGAAATACTAACTAAAGTCTTCAAACAGCCCCTCGAAACCTTTTTCAGCCAGCGATGTACGTGTGAAACTTGTTTTTTAAACACCCAAACTTTAACTTCTGAATATAAACCTTTTCAGCAACTCCATTTACGTTCAAAGATATGCCATTGACAGACATCACCTACATCATTTGTGCACATACATCGCTTGCCTGTGAAATCAGACATACTAACTTAAGTCGTCTACCATCCCCCGGAGGACTTGACTGTGATTTCCATTTCTGACACTAGAGGGCTGCATGCGTCTGAGCATGGAAGGGTATTTCTCCCACTCTGAGGTGCGTTTTACAGTTACGGATAAGTTATCCTCAAAAGGTTGTCCTCAATGGGGTTAAAGGCCAAACTAGTGTAATTGTTCAATCAGATCCCTCAATTTTAATCAAGGGGTCACTGCTGCTGGGTGAAAGGTAGACCTAACAATAGTGCGCTTGGATTTGAAAAAGTGTGACGTACGTGATCTGGTGCCAGTTTCTAGGGAAAACAAACGGTGCACGTCACAACAAACGCGTATTACCACTGTTGAACTGGTGCACATGTGACTTTTGGCAGAACTAGTTTAGCTGGCTAACTTCATGGCAAAACGTGTAAATTCTCCTTTTTATCATGGTAGAAACAGGTTCCATTACTCGTGGATGGAACCTCTATTTCTTAGATAACGTAACAATGCGTCTAGGAATTTCTGATGCCTGCCACTTTATATTTTAACAATATGGGAACGAAAGCTAAAAATAGACTGAGAAGTGATGTGAAAGTGAGATTGAGCCTAGATAAAAGACTGTATTGTACATGTATAATCTGTAAAGAAGTAAAAACGGTTAATTTCCACGTCGTGCTCATTCATGAACATTTGAAAATATTCATGAGCTCATTGGTCTGTCAGTTATTATCTGTGTACAACCCAAAATGTGATTATTAATGCAGCAACGTGGATATACAGATTTTGGATAAGCATTTTCTTGTGTATTACGAAATATACCTATTAAGTAGATATAAGTAGGCTGCCTTCAGCATAGTGAAATCTTTGGCCTTACCCTAACTGCCATTCCCAACAAGTCTGATTCAGTGCTGTCTGCAGTATAGTAATTTCTTTGGCCTTACCCTAACTGCCATTCCAGACATGTCTGATTCAGTGCTGGCTACAGTATAGTTATTTCTTTGGCCTTACCCTAACTGCCATTCCAGACAAGTCTGATTCAGTGCTGTCTGCAGTATAGTTATTTCTTTGGCCTTACCCTAACTGCCATTCCAGACATGTCTGATTCAGTGCTGTCTGCAGTATAGTTATTTCTTTGGCCTTACCCTAACTGCCATTCCAGACATGTCTGATTCAGTGCTGTCTGCAGTATAGTAATTTCTCTGGCCTTACCCTAACTGCCATTCCAGACATGTCTGATTCAGTGCTGTCTGCAGTATTGTAATTTCTCTGGCTTTACCCTAATGGACCTTCCAGACATGTCTGATTCAGTGCTGTCTGCAGTATTGTAATTTCTCTGGCTTTACCCTAATGGACCTTCCAGACATGTCTGATTCAGTGCTGTCTGCAGTATAGTTATTTCTTTGGCCTTACCCTAACTGCCATTCCAGACATGTCTGATTCAGTGCTGTCTGCAGTATAGTTATTTCTTTGGCCTTACCCTAACTGCCATTCCAGACATGTCTGATTCAGTGCTGTCTGCAGTATAGTAATTTCTCTGGCCTTACCCTAACTGCCATTCCAGACAAGTCTGATTCAGTGCTGTCTGCAGTATTGTAATTTCTCTGGCTTTACCCTAATGGACCTTCCAGACATGTCTGATCCAGTGCTGGCTGCAGTATAGTAATTTCTTTGGCCTTATCCTAACTACCATTCCAGGTATGTCTGATTCAGTACTGTCTGCAGTATAGTCATTTCTCAGGCCTTACCCGAACTGCCATTCGCAACATGTCTGATTCAGTGCTGTCTGCAGTATAGTAATTGCTTTGGTCTTACCCTAACTGCCCTTCCAGACATTCCTGATTCAGTGCTGTCTGCAGTATAGTAATTTCTCTGGCCTTACCCTAACTGCCATTCCAGACAAGTCTGATTCAGTGCTGTCTGCAGTATAGTTATTTCTTTGGCCTTACCCTAACTGCCATTCCAGACATGTCTGATTCAGTGCTGTCTGCAGTATAGTTATTTCTTTGGCCTTACCCTAACTGCCATTCCAGACATGTCTGATTCAGTGCTGTCTGCAGTATAGTAATTTCTCTGGCCTTACCCTAACTGCCATTCCAGACAAGTCTGATTCAGTGCTGTCTGCAGTATTGTAATTTCTCTGGCTTTACCCTAATGGACCTTCCAGACATGTCTGATCCAGTGCTGGCTGCAGTATAGTAATTTCTCTGGCCTTACCCTAACTGCCATTCCAGACAAGTCTGATTCAGTGCTGTCTGCAGTATAGTTATTTCTTTGGCCTTACCCTAACTGCCATTCCAGACAAGTCTGATTCAGTGCTGTCTGCAGTATAGTTATTTCTCTGGCCTTACCCTAACTGCCATTCCAGGCATGTCTGATTCAGTGCTGCTTGAAGTATAGTCATTTCTCTGGCCATACCCCGACTGCCATTCTAGACAAGTATGATCTAGCTGTTCTTTATTAATTTATTTGGCCTTACCCCATTTGCCATTCCAAACATGTGTGATCAAGTGCTAATTTCTATGGCCTTACCTTAATTGCCATACCCCACATGTCTGATCCAGTGCTAATTTCTATGGCCTTACCTTTACTGCCATTCCCCACAGGTCTGATCCAGTGCAGGCTGCAGTAGAAGAGGAGTTGGGGATGACAGATGTATTTGTCTCCATGACATGAATACTGGAAATTGGCACCTCAAGAACTGTGCTGGCAACCTGTGCGGAGAAATACAAATATTAAGAAATAACGTGTGGTTATCATTATGTCAATAGTATCATCATTTCTAACCTTTTACATTGAATTATGAGTATCGTTAATATACTAACTACTACTAAATGTGATAATGATGATGATGATTTCGATGACATTGGTGATGGTGAAGACAATGATGATGATGATGATGATGATGACGATGATGGTAACAAGAATTATGATTATCGTGATTACCATGATTATTATGAGGACCAAACTATGCTGATGATCATCATCATGAAGAGGATAATGATTGTGATGATGATAATGATAATGACATAGATGATAATGAAGATGATGACAATGGAAATGATATTGATGAGATTGATGATGATGATGATGATGATGATTACACTGTGAGAGACAGCTAGCTGTCAGTGGAAACACAATAAACTAATTGGCCATCAGAGCAGACTCTCAGTGGTGAGAAACAGCAAGCAGTCAGTGACAATGCCTAAGACCACTTGGACATCGGTACAGGTCCTCAGTGGTAAGAGACAGCGAGCAGTCAGTGCCAATGCCTTGGACCACTTGGCCAACAGAGCAGACCCTCAGTTGTGAGAGTCAGATAAAAATAAGTGACAATGCCTTAGACCACTAGGCTATCAGAGCAGACCCTCAGTTGTGAGAGACAGTGAGCAGTCAGTGGCAATTCCTTAGACCACTTGGCCATCAGAGCAGACCCTTAGCAGTGAGAGACAGCCGGCAGTCAGTGCCAATGCCTTAGACCCCTAAAAGGCCATCAGGGCAGGTCCTCAGTGGTGAGAGACAGCAATTGTATTATCCCAATACAGTATCAATATTGGGCTTGTAACAATGAATGTTGTGAAAGCATTGTTAGAATCTTAATACAGTCCAATACAGCAAACAAATTGACCAATAAGCAGCAAGATTATGAGTGAAGCTGAGGAAAAGGTATGATATTGTATATACTATTATATTGTAAGCATTAGTATTGTATATCCCTTGTCTTACCTGCACTAGTTTGGTGTTTAAGCCTTGTCCCATCTCGACTCCGCCATGATGGACCAGCACAGAGCCATCAGTGTAGATATTAACAACAGCTCCTGCCTACAACAGCAAGTATATTATTACATGAAAGCATGCCTCTAACAGTGGTTATATTATTGAGTGTAACCTCTGTAGAACAGCAAGTATATCGTGAGATGAAAAACTACCTCTAACAGTGGTTATATCATTGAATGGGACCTCCATATCAAAGCAAACATTATTCAAATATGACATCCAAGTGGAGGTAATGTGGATGAAATGTCTCCCTGAGGGAGGATGGTTTTCCCCCAGGCTGAAGCCCCGGGGAAACCATTCTCCTGAGCGAGGGATCCATTCCATTATATTACCCCCAATGGGATGTAATATTTGCTTTATTATACCAAACAAACCCCACAATGGTAAAATATCAAAGTTCTCGCTGACCACATGAAACCAATGCCGGTCGTGAGAAGTCTGGAATGTGTACCGGGGGTCTCATATTGCCTTTTGAATACAACAGCATTGAATAGTGAATCCCCAGGGGCGGATCCAGGAATCTATCATGGGGGGGGGGGGGGGGGGGCTGGGGCAGGTTTGGTCCAGGGTGACCATCAAAGTGGTGGGTGGCCAAGAGCATAATAAGGGGGATTGTGGTGGGGGGAGGTGTTGTGAGGGGTTGGAATTGCAATGCATCCTGAATATATTGATAGTAATAACTTATTTTTAAGGTAATGGTGTTATAGTGTAAGAATGCAACAAATATGGTGTATTCATGTTGTCCTGTCATGATATATAGTACCAAACTAACCTCTAGGCAGTGTTAGCGCTAGGGTAAAAAAAGACAGCAGCCCCTTAATATCTCAAGCCTGAAAAAAGTGAGTCCCTTGTGTGCGCACGCAGCGCGTGAACCACAAGCGCTGAAGGCGCGTAGTCCCTGCTAGGGGGTCCGGGGGCATTCCCCCACGGATAATTTTTGAAATATAGATGCTCTGTGATGCATTCTGGTGCATTCTGAGCATGAAGTTTTGGAAATACTTAGATGAAAAACAGATTTTAGCTGTATTTCTGGAAAAAGTTTAGCATATGTTATGACTTATTTTATCCAAGCCAAAAATTATGTCGGGAAGTGAAAGTCATTACTAGCCCGGCATGGCAAATTAGTTCCGAAACTTAAGTGGTACAAGAGGCATAGCCAGGATTTAGACATTTTTAGGCGTCCTGTTTTTCAAGGAAGACAGACCCCACTATACCATATTTGTCCGATTAAGCACACACCGCAAGTGCACTATGGGAAAACTTTATGTACATGGGGTGCCGGTTAACAGCTGTACAACTGCACACCCCAAATGAAGGAGTGCCGATTGTGGTGATACGTACCGCAACAAGAAATGGCCGATAGAAGGCAGTTACGGTTGCCATCTATCAGACGTTGTCTTGCCTTCCTGTTTTTCTGGGGATGGGGGGGGGGGGGGGGGGGGGGGGAGGTTCTACATCAGGTGCTGGCCCTCCCCCATTTCTTTGAGAAAATTATGGGGAGGGGGGGGGGGCCGGGTAATCGTAAGAATAAGGTACTTAATTCATAAACATAAAATGGAAATAAGTCATAACATCCTTATACAATGTTTTGGGAATTACATTGATATATTGCAATAAAAAAGCTTTAGCTATATACCTTGTAATTGTCATTACAAGAAATATGAGTCTCCTAAAGTGCGATTTTTGAGGGTATGGGGGTCCAAGTGACACCCGGACGCCGTGCTAGCTAAGACATTGATGGGGCAAATTGCCAATGAATCGTGTCACCTACCTGGTTGAGAAAATCTAAGGCGTAACCAACTGAAGTTCGCGCAACAGACATCTCAATGCCTTTCTTCTTCCATCTATTTTCCCTGAAAAGCCATAAAAAATGTACTCTTAAACCTTGTAAGGCTAAATTGTAATTTTGCCCCCCAAAATCTCTAAATTATTAGCCAAAATCCAGTGTCAGGTCGTTAATGTCGACGATCTTATAAAAGCTTGGTCCAACATAGTCATGTGACATAACAATGAACCAAGTACAATATTTTGACGGCCAATTACACAATGTTTAAACTACAGGGTCTTTTGGATTGGCGAGATGGGCTCTTCTTTCAATTAATTTGATTATCTGGCACACATATGAGGGCCTGCCCTGATAGCCGAGTGGTCTTAGGTATTGCCACTGATTGTTAATAATAATAATGATAATAATAAGAAGAAGAAGAAGAAGAAGAAGAAGAAGAATTATAAGAACAATAATAATAATAATAATATAATAATAATAATAATAATAAAAATAATATTAAATAATAATAATAATAATAATGATAAAAATAATAATAATAATAATAATTATAATAATAATAATAATAATGATATTGTCAATCAATATTGCTCCCTTTCAATATAAACATTCTTAAAGGCGCATTACAGTCCATTGCTGAATACGACAAACACGGAAGTGCAGGGTTAACTTCAATATATATCCTTAAATACATAAGTTACAGTGAGAGAGTAATCAGCGAAATCAGGACATATTTTTGCATTCAAATGTATGGATATCTAATGAGTGTTGTACTTCCCCGTATGGGCCTCGCACTTGACCATATGAGTGTTGCATTCAGTCGTATTCATCATGTATACATATATCTATATAAATCTATATATATATATATATATATGTATATATATATATATATATATATATATATATATATATATATATATATATATATATATATATATATATATATATATACATATATATATATATATATATACTGTAGAATAGGTATATATCGTGCTACAAAAAATTTGCGAAAGGCCGATTTTGCGGTTTTTCGCGTGTACTTAATTTCGCAAGCGAGCGAGTTCTACAGCGCCATCTGTTGAACAAAACAGTAATAAAAATGTGAAAGATTTAGTGGCCATCTTATGGCCATAACATCTTACGGCACAAGTTCCCCCAATAATGGCATAATGAATGTAAACCACAAAACACCAGTTTTCCTTCTTCAATGGTTTATTCGATTCATGGTTGCATGGTACATGGTTCATGGTTGTAACAATGGTGTTCTAGGTGTTCTTATGGTGATAATGATGATAATGATGATTTACTAAAACAGAAATAAAGAACCAAAAATAAGCACTATACAAAGTTACAGGATTCTCTAAATGAATATAAATACTCAAAATAGGAAAAACTCAAAATACATATGAAATAAGACTTAAAGCAACTAAAAAACTAAATACCTGATGTTGGACCTCAAAGTCATGTGTTGACAGTTCTGATGAGAGTTGGTGACTGCCTTGCCACACCTAAAGCACCTGACCAGTGTCCTAACTGAGCGTGCTCAGGATCTATTATTAGAGGAACTGGTCAGGCGCATGGTTACATATATAAAATATAGAGGGCAGCACCTCCACCAACATCTCTTAAGTACATAGGCTGTTACATACTCCCCCTCAATTGGGAATTAATATTCGCAATTTAACAAAACAATCCAAAAACAGCCAAAACTATTCATTCAACATGGTCACATTCTAGTGGACTATTCGTTTAACATGGTCACATTCTAATCGTCTATTCATTTAACATGGTCACATTCTAAGAGCATGCATAACTTGTGTACCGGGCGTCTCAAGTTATTAGAACCTGTGCTCACGACAGCCTCTCTGGCATACCCTTTCTTGTCCTTAACTATTTCAACCACCCTCCCAAGGGACCAGGCATTACGAGGTGACTGATCTACGATGAGTACGATATCACCCACCGCAACATTCCTACTAGGGAGCAGCCATTTTGCGGGAGTAACTGTCGTTCTTGCCTGGGGGGTTCATACTTACCGGGTCCACCAAGCAAAAGGTGATTTGGTGTTAACGCCTCAAGATCATGAGGGTCAACTAACATTCTCGTGATGGCGCTTCCGACCCCTGTTTTAGGGTGTCTTACGATATGGTGGAAAACGTACCAACCATCACTCGTTTCCAAGTTCTCAGGAACCTCTTTGTCGTAATCTTTCGCAAACATTTCATTCATGAATTCTTTGTATTCAGTCATTTTCGTCTCATCACTGGCAAGGCAGCGCCTCAGTGAGCTACGGCGCGCACACGCTTGCTCTGGATTATCGGGTAAGGACATTTTGTCATCTCGGAACGGGAGCTAGAGGACATGATGCCCTGCCTCAAACTTCCCGGACTCCATCTTCTCCATGAGTTGCATATCCTCTCGTGAGAGGCAATGGTTGTCATCTATTGCCTTTTCAGGAAAATCGCGATCATCGCGTACCATTCCCTCGAGTGATTCTAGCTGTTCTGCAACCACATTCGTGAAGTTTGCAGAAAGCACACAGTCTTTGTTGCTACCCTGCCTAATCACATTCCAGGGAATCCACCCAATGCGGGTACGGGTGGCATGAGGACTGCCGGCAGGACCCGTACGCATTTCCATTGGTGTATAAACATCTGGGATGTTGTTACCAATCATGAGACCAATTGACGCATTGATATTCTGGAGTTTGATACCCTCCAGATGGGGCCACTTGTCAATATCACTTTGCATGGGTATGTGCCGGGTGGTAACGGGCAATTCCTTCTTTGCATACAGGTGAGGAATCTCAATCACTGAGGACTCCTCTAACCCTACAATTTCTATGTCCTTGAGTATGTGCGTTTGCACAGACCAAGGAGTACTCATTGTGGCGACTGTGATATTAACCCTCTTTCCGTCACATCCAAGTTTCCTCATGAGGTCATGAGTCATAAAGGAAGCATTACTTCCAGGATCGAGGAAGGCATATGTCACAATCTCTTTTGCACTATTTCTTTTCCGGATACGTACCGGCACGATGGCCATGGTACATTCTCCTTCACTTTCAATGTCTAATTCCTCATTTCGACCTAGGCTGGCGCTCGATACGACTTTATCCACGCCATCAGGTCTGGGTTTCATGTAATCTTCATTATGAAGCACAGTGGGATGCCTTCGTTTACAAGTGTCACATCTATGCTTTTTAGGGCAGTCTACTCGCATGTGACCTTGACCTAGGCATGCAAAACACATTCCTCTTTCCATGAGGAAAGTAAATTTTGCGTCTATTGAGAGCTCACCATATTGGTGGCAATCATTCAAAGGGTGATCTTTCCCTGAACAATACGCACATTGCTCTACCTCTGGAGTTGTGCAAGATCCGCTCACATCTGAATTGACCTTGACCTTGGTCTTATCAGTGGATCCTGCCTGATGGGCAGCTGCGTTGGTAGGTTTACTTATGGAGGACTGTACCTCCTGTTCAGTTGCTGTGACTGCACAACTGCATTTGACTTGGGATTGGTTCTGGCGACTACTATTGCGCTCAGGGACGTATCTCGCAATGGCTTCACGCCCGAATGCAGGGTCATTTGCCTTTCTAGCTTCGCTTCTCACAAAACTGACAAATTGCTCAAAACCTGGTTGTCTGAGCATCACTGAGTCTCCCAAGACTCGACTCCTCCATCTATCATGAAGGTGAAAGGGCAACTTTCCTAGCAGTCTTTTCATATCTTCCAGACTGTCTAGAGTGCCGCCTGTGCTAACTGATTTCACAGCATGGAGACACTCACCTAGAAAGATCGAAAACTCGTTTAGACCTCTAGGATCATCCGGCCTAATGATTGGCCAGTCTAGAGCCCTTCGAATAAAGGCACTAACTATAACACTTGGGTTACCATACCGAAGAGCTAGCTCCTCTAGGGCAGCTGCGTAACCGTTATCCAGGTAGCCAAAACCGCAAACTACTCGGTTGGCCTCGCCTGTAGTGAACTGTTCTAAATAATTCATGCGTTCCTCCTTGGTTTCAGTGTTCATCACCACGCTAGAGTTAAACTGGCGAAGAAACCGTTTGTAGTCCATAGGATCTCCCTCAAATTTCTTTATCTCTGTAGGCGGTTTCCTAAGAAGCCGTGCCACATGAGTGACTGCCTCATTTTCTAGAGATCTGAAAGATACAGGTGGCGCCACGGGTGGCACATAAGGGGTGGCTAAGGGTGATAAATTAGAAGGCATGGGATATGCACCGAAATGTGCAGGGTACTCGGGGCGTGCGGAGGGCACATGTGGTGCCCTTGGCACTGGCATAGGTGGCGGCATGGGCTTGCCATAGGTAGGGACTGTAGGCTCAATAGGGACAGTCTGGGGCAAAGCCGTAGCAAAGAATTCAGGCGGAATCACTGAAGTCACTGGTCGCGGAACGTAGGACATAAGTGGCACCGGCGGGGGCACCGATGGTGTCAGTGGCGCAGACTGGGGCACCGAAGGTTCCATCAATACAGCTTGACGAGTCGGCGGTGCTAACGGCACAGACGAAGGCGCTGAAGGTGCTTGCGGCACAAGATTAGGCGTATAAGACGCAGGCGGTTCCGTAAGCAGCTGTGATGGTGCAGCGGTTTCTGAAAACATAGGAAAAGGTAAAAGTGGCATAGACATAGGTACAGGAACTCCCAACAAATGGCTACCAGTTTTCAAACCTGAAACATAAGGGGTAGAAGCAATAGGCGGTTGGGTGGGAGCACGTACAACTGGTTCAGCACGAGGTAATGCCCTTTGTTTATTACCGAACCCATCATTAAGGTAAGCACAAGGGGCTGACACAAATTGGGAGATGTGAGCACTAGAACCTGATACCTGGGAGTCATTGTCAATCCCAGGTGGCGCTTGAGAGGGTTTACCTAGAGACTGGCGTGACCCATGTACCGTATTACCCCGCATACAACACGCACCCCATAGATAATACGCACCCCTTCCCCAAGTCCCTTTCCCATATGTAAAATACAATTCCCCGTTAATAACACGCAGGCGGAGTTGGGGAGTGTGGAGTGTCCGGTTAAGTATTTGACCCTTGTACCGTAACCCGCGTTGCCCCTTGAATTAGATGCTTACAGTGTTTATAGTGATCAGAGTCACTGTACAAGTGATACCAATTACCAGTACGGGTAGTCTAATTTTAAACATGAGCTGGTACATATAGGGTATCATAATAGCAATCATCATAACATCGTCATGGTGACAGGACAATAGACAATAGGAACCCACTAAAGGTAGATGTTCGCTACCACGCACGCCCCGCACCATAGCACCAATGTAAAAAAGTTCTGTTTATGTACCCGTTGATAACACGCACCCCCTCCTTGACATAGGTGTTGTGGTGTATAAAAGTGCGTGTTGTATGCGGGGTAATACGGTACACTATGCATTTCAGTATCACAAGACCCCACTTTTGACCTCGTTTTCAGAAAACTGTCCAACACACTCTGCCTTGCATGAATTACACTTATTTCACTCTTAAGCTTGAGTTCTTCCTCTTTTATTTCCAGTTTCAACTTCTCAAGCTCAATGGCTTGCATTTCAAGCATAGTCTGTTTTCTCACTTTTTCCTCCGCTGCCTTCTGTCTATCACGCAATACACTGCTTCTCAGTGACAACATGCTTCCTTTGCTATGAGTCACTGAATCACCACGTTTCTGCCCGAAATCAATGTTTGAAGCACTATCATGAGGTGTCACATTGTCCATATAGTTCTGTCTGTGTTCAATTCTAGAGCCACTTCCCAACATGTACTTTTCTGCATTGGCCCTAAAACTCTGAATGGCTACCATACATGTTATGTCGATGTTGATATCATGCTCCTCCTTTTCACTAGGAGATAAGAGTTCACGGTATTGTTCATTTGCATCAGAAAAATGCTCACACAAGAGAAGCCAAGATTCGTATTTCTCATGAATGTCCTCTATAGTCACCATCGACAGGTCAATTTCATCCATACACTTGTTCAGCTTTCTATAAGACCTGTCTATTTCTTTCAGCTTCACAGTTTTCATATACTCACGCCCTTTATGGGAGAGTCTTGTCTGTCTTTTCTCTGCCATTTCCAACAGCACTGTACTTTTAGTCCATCAGTAAATGCATGTAAACCACAAAACACCAGTTTTCCTTCTTCAATGGTTTATTCGATTCATGGTTGCATGGTACATGGTTCATGGTTGTAACAATGGTGTTCTAGGTGTTCTTATGGTGATAATGATGATAATGATGATAATGATGATTTACTAAAACAGAAATAAAGAACCAAAAATAAGCACTATACAAAGTTACAGGATTCTCTAAATGAATATAAATAGACTCAAAATAGGAAAAACTCAAAATACATATGAAATAAGACTTAAAGCAACTAAAAAACTAAATACCTGATGTTGGACCTCAAAGTCATGTGTTGACAGTTCTGATGAGAGTTGGTGACTGCCTTGCCACACCTAAAGCACCTGACCAGTGTCCTAACTGAGCGTGCTCAGGATCTATTATTAGAGGAACTGGTCAGGCGCATGGTTACATATATAAAATATAGAGGGCAGCACCTCCACCAACATCTCTTAAGTACATAGGCTGTTACAATGAATATGCGAATTATAGTATGATACCTTGGTGACTTATTCATAATAGTTACCAATGTATCATATTATACTGAATTGGTGAAGTTATTGCATGCATTTCTCTTCGATTCAGCCTCCGACACTTTGCTACTTGCAAGGAGCTTTTCGTATTTTGCATTTTCTGCCATAAATTATTCACGATGAACTGTCAGGCGAGTTCTCCTCCACAGCCTATCAGCTTTTCTTTTTGCAGACTTTGCTAGGTGGAGATCATCTGAGAACCGAGGCTGCTGTGTTCTTATTACCACATCATTGCGCATTGTCTCCCACCACTGATGGTCTACCCTGATCGCCAAGTGGTCTAAGATGTTGCCACTGACTGCTTGCTGTCTCTCACCACTGAAGGTCTGCTCTAAGAGCTTAGGGGTCTCAGGCATTACCACTCACTGCTCGCTGCCTCTCACCACTGAGGGCCACCCGTGATAGTCAAATGGTTTAAGGCATTGCGACTGACAGCTCACAGTCACTCATCACTAAGGGTCTGCCCTGATGATCTAGTAGTCTAAGGCATTGCGACTTACTGCTCGCTGTCTATCTCAAATTCCAGAAGATGAGTCATATATTCAAATATACTACAAGAGCACTCCAAATGAAAATAAGCCCAGCTGATGGTACATACACTTATCTACAAATAAACAAAAAAAATATTCCAACCTGTTAAACTCATTGAATTGCTCTCTTTTCTGTGCATAGCCACTTTTCTCCATGCATTCCTTGAAACAAGCCTTGACGGTACACGCCTCTAGTTTCTGTCCATAGAAGGTCTTATCCTCTATATCCATTAAGTTACGTTCCCGCACCTGCCAGAATAAAACACAGGTCAGTATCCTAATTCATCAGATGGTTAATCCGGTACAAATGAATTGGCCCAAACCTAGCGGACAATGGGCGTGCAATGCACCTATGTACAGTTAAGGTTCGCACTCGTGAACGTATGTATGTACGGTTTAGGTAAGCACCCTGTACCAAGGTGGAACATTCGGATTATGTTCGGTTTAGGTTCAGATAGATTTTCCCCTAAATATCCAAAAATATCTGAAACACATCCCAGTGGGTACATTTAGCATACGCTTTTGGTTCACACTCATGGATGTACATTGTATGTACTGGTCCGTACGTACAATGTATGTACAAGCCTGTGCGTATATTGTACGGACATGAACACTGATTATTTGTATTTATTACAAATGATAATAAGGAAATCCTATGTGATCTCTTTCATATGAATCAGAACACAATTCAATTGGTGCACTATTACAATCTTGTAAGGACATTTTTAAAACAATCTTTATTTATTGGTGGTATTTGATGTAAAGATTTTGTTCAAATAAAATACGAATATATCCAGATTTGGTTCTGATGAGATTTACTTCGGAATTTCTGCAGGGTACTTCCTAATATGTAATGCGAAAACTCCTACTTTGATTTGGTTATGGTATTGGACCGTACATACATTGTATTTACGGCTCTGTACGTACGTTTTACATACGGCTCTGTTTGTACATTATGTATGGACCCATATGTCCCAAAAATTCATTGCGAATGTTATCCCTACCAAATCTGTATGTACGGGCCAGTACCTGCATTTTACATACATTGCCTACTGGGAAAGTTTGAGTCTCCGCTGGATCGGTAATTTAAGTGTGCCCACTGGGAGGGCTATATATGTTGTTTCTGCAACTAAAAGACACCCTTAGAAACTTTTCTGAAGAGAAGGGAATTTCCTTTTGGTTCTGCGTTTCTATCTTATCGTGATGTGCCTAGGGCTGCAAACCGCTAAGGGTGAAGCGGTACGGTACCATAACCGGTACCAACGAAACGATACAATATTTTAACGGTACTGCTATCGGTATCTAGAAGTCTTGAACTATGCTAAGTACGCACTTAGCCTAGTTCTTGACAAACACAGAAAACATATCAATCTCTGTTAAGTATGTTGATAATATCATATGAAAAGTTGTACTTAAGGGTGCCGACTTGTTTACTTCGAAGGTACACTATATAGCGAAGCGAGTACCATATCGCTGCTGCCATATGCATAGTGTTCATTGTGATTGTTATCGCCACCGCGTAGTGGCGCTGCATATCGCTACTACAGCGCCACTACGCGGTGGCGATAACAATCACAATGAACACTATGCATATGGCAGCAACGATACGGTACTCGCTTCGCTATATAGCGTTATCAGTTAGCCCTGATATATATTTGATCACCTGATTTTCTTTGAATAACAGTAGCTGGATTAGATTTTCCAACGGAAGAAAGGAGAGAGAACTCACCTGCACAGAGGGTACTTTCAGCTTGGAAGCCATATTGTGCATAATCGTCTCGATTACGATAGCGGTCTCAGATCCAAATGCTCGACACGAAGTAGGTGGAGCCAGGTTAGTCTTACAACAGCGCAGGCGAAATTTGAAATTGGAGACTTTGTAGGCATTGTCTATGTGCATAAATGCAAAGTCCATCACCTATAACATATAAGAACAAGTTTTTTTGCATCATTTTGTATTGGCCACATCATCCACCACCAGTATAGGGGTGAAAATGGCGCAGCACAGCCTGGATTTTAAGTACAACTAGCAATTCTATATCATGGATATTTAACAAGCCTCATGCTTCTGGACTTATCAGCGTTATAAACTTACGAACAACTCACCTTGAAATATTTTCCCAATGTATGCATAACTGTAAAGGCTGACACGATTGGTAGGAGATGTGAACTGATACACTCCAAACTAGTATACAAGGAGTCTCTAGATATACTTACCACAATGCCTAAATCCTTTATATGACCAATATTGAAGTCCATAGAAATGTCCAGTGACAGTAAACTCCCTTGGTCAGAAAATCCAGCCTTTAATTACATAATCAATATATCATACATCATTAGAAGAAGCCAACAGCTGGGAAGAAACAATGAGATTGGTGTAATATGTAATGACAATTTTTGAATAGTAGTAGTAGTAGTAGTAGTAGTAGTAGTAGTAGTAGTAGTAGTAGTAGTAGTAGTAGTAGCAGCAGCTATAATGCTGGTAGAATAATAATTGGAATTTATACAGCGCCATTTCCATTCATAAAATGTTCAAACGCGCAGAACATTGTCATAGTTTGAGTCATAGTCAACAACGCCTCAATGGGCGAGCCTGAAAAGGTGTGTTTTGAGACACCTCTTGAAGGCCTGACACGATGTAGAATCCTTCAGGTATTGTGGAAGCGCATTCCATAATCTCGTTGCACCAATGGAGAAATCGTGATCTCCAAATTTGTGTCTAGTCATCCAGAAGGCCCTTTGCTTCTGATTGTAGATGGCGTCTGGGTTTATTAGGCACGAGCAGCTCCTTGATGTACTTAGGTGTAAGTCCGTTGAGCGCATTGTATACCAACAGTAGGACATTAAATTGGATGCGGAATTTGATTGATAGCCAGTGAAGCTTGATGAGAACAGGTGTGATATGTTCATACTTCCTGGTTCTCAATATTATCCTTGCAGCACTGTCTTGTAGTCGCTGCAGCTTTGCAATCAAATCCTGTTGTATTCCAATTAGGAGAGCATTGCAGTAATCCAAGCGAAACATCACCAGTGACTGCATAACTGTTTTTGTGGCGTCTTCTGTTAACACACGTCTCGCTTTTCCAATATTTCTCTGGTGAAAGCTAGATTTTTTGACAACACTTTTGACATGGGGTGCCATGATCAGTTGAGAGTCAAACATAGCTCCCAGATTCCACACAGGCTCAGATGCAACGGACACATCAGTCCCAGCTATAGAGAGTAACTTAATGTTCAGCTCAGCTAGGTGTTTCTTAGAGCCGAATAGAATGATTTCAGTCTTGTCATTGTTGAGTTTCAGCTTGTTCTGAGACATCCAGACACTAATGTCACACAAACATTTCTCAAGATTTAGGATTTCACGTTTGACAATTGCGTTATCTCTTGTCTTTTTGAATGATAAGCAGAGCTGGGTGTCATCAGCAAAGTCATGATTGTTCAGACCGTAGGATTGGATTAGCTGTGCCAGAGGTATGATGTATATTAGGAACAATAGTGCGCCTAACACAGATCCCTGTGGTACAGACAACAGGATTTCCTGATTTTCGGAGAAGCCATCATTGATTTTAATCCTCTGTTTCCTGCCTAGCAGGTACGATTTGAACCGCCGTAGAGCAGATCCTCTAACTCCAAGAACTGACTCCATCCTAGATAAAAGGATGGAGTGAGCGATTGTATCAAAAGCAGCGCTAAGATCGAGTAACACAAGGATGGCGGCCCCACCCTGATCGAGAGTGAGAAGGATGTCGTTCTGTACCTGCACAAGTGCAGTCTCAGTGCTATGACATGCTCTGTATGCCGACTGCATGGGTTCATGTAGCTGATTAATAGTCATGTAATTGGTAAGCCTTGCTGCAACTATCCTTTCCAATACTTTTGACAAGAATGATAAGTTGCTTACAGGACGATAGTTATTGAGCACCTCCGGGTCGAGATCATCTTTCTTTAGTAACGGAGTGACTAACGCCTGTTTTATGGAGTCAGGCACGTTGGCACTTTGCAAGGACAAATTCACCGAGTCTTTCACCATCCAAGTGGGGGCGGGATCTAGAGAGCAGCTCTTAGTCGGTGATTTTGCTATGATTTTGCGAACTTCGGTTTCAGTCACAGCCGAGAAAACATTCGGTGAACATGTTAATGCCGGGGTAGGTATATTCAACTGGTGTCTGGAGAGATCTGGCAGCTCATCGCGTATCTCACATACTTGGTCAGTAAAGAACACAGCAAAGCGGTTTGCCAATTCTTCTGTTGATGCATGCTCAGGTAGTTTCATCTCACTTCTTTGATGTCATTCACAATGTTACTGAGGTTTTTTGAATCAGTGAACAACGTCATAGAAATAGCAGCAGCGGAAGCAGCAATGGTTGTAGTAGTAGAAGTAGTGGAAGTCATTTCTTGTTATTAGTACAGATAACAATATTGTTCATATTGGATATGATAAATATCAGTAATGGTTGTAGCAATAAGGACGATGATATCAATGATGAGAATGATGATGATGGAGATGACAAAAAGTTATGAGTGTAATATAAATGATGATAAAAATCATCATCATCATCATCATCATCATAATGATAATGATAATAATGATAATAATAATAATAATGGTAATAATAATAATGATTATGATAATAATGATAATTAATATGATTATAATAATAATATTAATAACAATAATGATAATGATAGTAATAATAATAATGATAATAATATTAATAATAATAATGATAAAAATAATTATAATAATAATAATAATAACATGATAATGATAATAAGAGCATGATTGAAGCTACCTTATAGTTGGCTGTATACGGTTGCCTGTAGCCACTTTTGATCATGTCTTCCCTCCGAGTCAGGAAACATCGCACTGGTCGGTTGAGCCTAGAAAATATACACGTGGCAACAAATCACCATTGCAACCATTGACAATTGATAAACTTGTCAAATCGAAAACATTTTTAGCCCTAGCTAGCATTATTTCCTTCATTGTGATGACCATTGTAGAATATGAAATTAATCAGAGGTGACAATTAACCGAATTTGTGATTTTGGATTTTTCTGAGATTTTTTATTTCTAAAAGCCAATATTGAAGGTTAATATTCTAATGACAGGAATACTTCTGCGAATATATGGTACAACATTTCCGACATTCATTTTACCGAACTGATCCCACTAGGAAGAGTTTGGCAGAATAAACCCATCGGAATTTCCTATACTACAGTATTACTTGTAGGCGGCCACTGCTGCAGGTAGGTCGCAAATTGCAGTTCTTGTTTGCTTTCCACCAAAAGATCCACCTGTAGTTAAAAAGAAATTATTACCATGGATAAAAAGTGAATTAGATGATCGACCTGTAAATCAAATAGACACTATAAATGTATAAGAAAAATTATTACAATAGATACACAGTGAATTAGATGTGCATACCATATTCCTTTTATTAAGCGCACAGACCCCAAATAAGCACACACCTCTTATATATATATATATATATATATATATATATATATATATATATATATATATATATATATATATATATATATATATATATATATATATATGTATATATATATATATATATATATATATATATATAT
>OZ012699.1:22619097-22624097 GCA_963942565.1 Maea johnstoni | reverse complement strand
TTATGCTTGGTGTATGGTGCGGCCATTTATAGGGCTGAAGTTTGGTTTTAATACCTGCCACTGACAATAGCATCGTTGTTGGATTGGTGAATCTTGGAATATCATCATTTGAATTGGAGCAGGGACGGCTCAAAACTCTAAGTGTTTTCCACAAGGCCTTAGATATAATTTTAATAATGTACCCTAGACAATGTGCAATGTGATATATGTGTGAATAATCATTTATTTCCAATGACATTTGGGTTTGAAACAAAAACATTTTTCTCCCCATGTCCTTTTGTTTAGTTATGCTGTGTTATAAGCTGTGCTATTTAGTTTCGAGCTGTTCACCATGCAGCACAAGTAATAGTTGGATAATAGTTTAGGCTCAGGTCACGGATGGTTGCTCCATAGAGCATTCTGCTGTTGTGTAGAAGTAGTTGGGTCGTGGTAAGTGGGGTAGAAGTGTAGTGTAGTATTGTTGTTTGTTTCTGGATTGAAACAACCTGCCACCTGTCATCTGATAACTGTCATCCACTGGCCACAGTCACCTGTCACAAGCAGTAGCTTGCTGCTGTCAAATTGTACAGACAATGCACTACCGTCACGTCACACGTCATAACTCGCCACTGTGCTGTTAATGTGGGAAAATGAAATTGGTGGTGCAAACAATAGAAAAGCACTGTTGTTGTCAATCATCATTTGTTGCACATTCCATATTCAAGTAATGCCGCCACACATGTTATGTCTAGAGAATACCAAAGTCATATTTATATCATAATTATATACCTAGCACACAGTTATCACATTTAATTAATGAAATATTTTATATCAAACTAGGGCATAGCATTTCAGTATCTATGCATATATGACATACCTTGTAATGTAGGCATGTCCCTTACATAAACTGCCTCCCCTGTGGCTTGCTGTAAGGAGGTCACATGGGGTACCGACTTCCCAACTGTGATGAGTTCTGATTGGTCGGCTGGGACATCAGAGAAATGCTGCGTTCCCATCACAGTGTTTGACGAAAGACTCTGAATTGCAGACAACTCTACTGGGTTGATGGTCGTGGTCTGCGAATTGAGAGATTGCATTTTTAACCCATTGATACTTCAAGAAACTGTTATCTGGATCACTAATATTTTGACTATTACTTGGGAACTCAGAATTTTCTCACAGAAATATTCAATTGAGAGTTGTTAGTCATGTTTTAATTAACATTTCTCCTTCAAATATAATCCAAACTTTGTTTTTATTTCAAAACAGTAATACAGCATTCTGATAATTTTAATGACATCGTGCAGGCAAAAACATAATTAAGAAAATATTTGATGAAGAAATGTTTATCAGGACATTAAAGCGGTGGTCCCACATACACAAGTTTTGAACATGACAGCAACACGACTGCCTAGTCATATTGAAAGAAACACCAGTCATGTTACAGTCTTGTTCAGTCATTTTAGGTTTTTTAGTTGTGTTTCCAACAAAACAGCTTTAAAAAATTGAAAACTGTTGTAATATTTGAAGTCTAGTGGGAATTCTTGTGTTCCAATCTTGTAACCATATAAGTTGCCGTGTTAAAGTTACTTTAGTTTCGATGCAGTTTAAAAGATGTTTTTTAAAACGTAAACATATGCCTGTGGGAATATTTACTACGACTGTAACATGACAACACCATTATGTAAATACAAATTTATTTTGAACAAAAATATTACAACAAGTCTTTAATGGACCTCAGGGGAGGTTTACCGCTTTTTATTTAAAACCCTTTTATCTGAAAGGAAATTCTGAGTCAGAGTAGGTATATCCCTCTCTGATTTTTATGACCAGGAAATGGTAGTTCCACAGGGCCGTATTTTATCTGTCACCCTATTTATAGTTAAGATCAACAGTATCGCCAGCCATATAAGAAATGGTGTTGACAAGTATCTGTATGTTGATGACTTTGGTGTGTCATATCCATCAAAACACAGGCAAGCCATAGATAAAGGTAGCTCCAACTCCACATGAATCTAATGGAAGATTGGGCTGACAAAAATGGTTTTAAATTGTCCCAATCAAAGACTGTCAGTGTGCATTTTTGTCGAAGAACGGGTCTTCACCCAGATCCCTATTTGGTTCTTTACAATAATCCCACTCCTGTTAGAAAGGGTACAAGGTTCCTTGTCATTTTACTGGATTCAAAACTAACATTTTGAAAAAGTCTAAAGTTTAAAGTGAGTCAAAGCTTTAGATTTGTTGAGTTGTTTCTAACACTGACTGGGGTGGGGACCAAACAGTACTTAACAGTTCTCTTACAGCTTTATAGGGGCCTTATTCAATCTATGTTAGACAATGGGTGTTTATATATGGAGCAGCATGTAAATCATATATTTCTTTGCTGGATTCAATTCAGAATCAGGGATTGAGGCTCTCTCTTGGAGCCTTCAGAAACCTCTCCTGAACAACGTCTTTGTGTTGAGTCAAATGAGCTTCCTCTCAAATTTAGCAGAGAAAAGCTTGCCCTTCAATTTGTAATTGAAATAGCAGCAAACCCAAATAACCCTGTTCATGTAATTGAAACCCTACATATCTTGAATATTAGGCAAACGGTTGCCAGTATGTTGTGCTTGAGCCAAGGTTCATTTTGATATGTCATATGACTATGGTGGACCAAAAGTGTATGGGATCATCAAAGCCAAAGTACCTAGTCCTGGATTCTGATCCATAGTCTCCAATAACATTTGGAATGAGGCATCTGTGAGAAAAAATACTATTTGAACCTACTAGGTTAAGGAAGGGGGTGTCAACCAGATGGAATATTACCTGGTCCAATTCCTGCAAAACTTTGAGGTAGAACTTGAAGAAATGACCATGAAGGATGGTGCGCTTAAAGTGATTCTTTCCTCCTGGGGCTTTGTCGGGGAGAGGTATGTCCTCTGGCAGATATCTGTTTGCTATGGCAACAATCTCCTGATCCCAACATCTGAAATAATCATACCTGTGTATAGATATCTGTCAGGACTGCGAACATTTGCGGAATTATAAAAGTAGCTCCCATGCATAGGTAAGAACTTGGAAATTACAATTGGGAACAAATTTCCATTCTCTCTCTCTCTCTCTCTCTCTCTCTCTCTCTCTCTCTCTCTCTCTCTCTCGCTGTTAACTGCACTCTCACTTACCTTCCAATAAGATTTTCCACAGTCTTATTGGCTATTTTAGCTGGTTGGCCTGTGATGGAGAAAACAAGAGAGGCGTCTTTTACTGTGTGGGATGCAGAATCAAGCTCCACACGCATACTTGACACCACAGACATCACTGCCTTGAAGAAGTGGTAGATTTCATTCTGGAAGATTAAGCAAATACAAATTGTGATACAATACAATACTGATATGTCCTTATTGATACAATGCCTTAATGATATTTGTTACATTACCTTCTTCCTATGTTGTTTTGAAAATATTCGCTTTATTCCCAAGAAATAGTTTAAATCATTCTCCCATAATTGTTTTAGAATTGTGTGCTTAAGTCCCAATGTTTTTTCTTGATATCATGCATTCAGACAATACTTTGTAGGGAAACTATGAGCATGAATCATTTGAAATGTTATAAGAAATGTCTTAACACAAATAAACGGAATAATGTAATTGTTCCTGTGAATTACCAGTATTGCAATTCAAAATGTTGATTTCTTGCAAAGTAGCGTTATTTTTCTATATTTGCACTGAGGTATATCTATCTGTCTGTGAAAAAGAACTCCCCTCACAGTGCTTGTATAATAAATGGAACATTCTATGTCGCGCGTGTGGCAGTAATTAGCCTGTTCTGTGGTACAAGTGTGTCTAGCGATTTATTTACAACCTAGGTCTACCATCTAATTATCACATTCGAATCGCAGAACCCAGGCACTGTCACATGACTACCACATTTCGGCCATGAATCATTGTAGACACATGGTAGACCTGTAGTAGAATGGTGGTAACGGTTTACCATGGATCTGCCACAGGTCTAGCACTGACCATTGGTTACACACTGGAAATTGCGACATCAACCGATTTCTGCCACTGGCCTAGTGGTAGACCTGAGGTTAAAAATAGGATATTTTGTAAGGGACAGAATGAACCTTAAACGCAGAAAACCAGGATCCTCCCCTAATTTCAACTCACAGATTTTTGCGCAGGAATAAAGATGCAGGAGATGACTTCATTTGGCTGGATCTTTAGCTGTCCATCATCGTGCATTGAATCAGTATTGAGGCTTAGTGTTCTCTTAGAACCATCTGTGAAAAAAGGCATTATTATGGAAAGCCGTTCTTGCAGAAAAGCACTATTTGTCATTAATGATAAATGAATTGTCATTAATGACAATTCATTTATCATTAGTGATAAATGAATTGTCATTAAAGACAATTCATTTTTCATTAATGACAAATAGCCCTACCATTTATCATTAATGACAATTCATTTGTCATTAATGATAAATGAATTGTCATTAATGATAAATACCTCTAGTTGTCATAAATATGGTATGTTTTCTCTGCATTTAATCAGTATTTTTCTTTAATGATAAATGATTTTTCTTTAATGATAAATGATTTTTCTTTAATGATAAATGATTTTTCATTAAAGAAAAATAGAGGTATTTTTCATTAATGATAAATCATTTTTCTTTAAAGAGAATTCGTTACGAATTTTCTTTAAAGAAAAATGATTTATCATTAAAGAAAAATGATTTTTCTTTAATGATAAATCATTTTTCTTTAATGATAAATCATTTTTCTTTAATGATAAATCATTTTTCTTTAATGATAAATCATTTTTCTTTAATGATAAATCAATGTATTTTTCTTTAATGATAAATCATTTATCATTAATGATAAATCATTTATCATTAAAGAGAATTCGTGTTGATTTTTCTTTGAAGAAAAATCCTCTGATTTTTCTTTAATGAAAAATCATTTATCATTAAAGAAAAATCATTTATCATTAAAGAAAAATCATTTATCATTAAAGAAAAATCATTTATCATTAAAGAAAAAT
>OZ012699.1:22579571-22613897 GCA_963942565.1 Maea johnstoni | reverse complement strand
TATATATATATATATATATATATATATATATATATATATATATATATATATATATATATATATATATATATATTATATATATATATATATATATATATATATATATATATATATATATAATTTTTACCTGAGCATTTGTCGGACAGATTTTGAAAAAGAAATGTTGTAAAGAAACCAGCCCACAATTCGTCTTCAAATATTTTTATGTTTTGTTGACCATTCCAAAGATACTCCAAAGATATTTTTCAAAAATACACTCGGTCACTTATTTAGAACATCTCCAGACATAAGGGTTAGCCCTTATGCTGCTGGTGGCTAATTTGGCTAATACAAAATGATGTGGATAAAAACTGAAAAATGACTAAAACCCTTTCATATGGAAACTCACCTGAGAATACGCAGTGAGAGCTATCCAACGAATACCAACATGACAGGGTTTAGTTGCTTCTCAAAAATCTTTGCGTTCCTGTGTTCTCGTGCTTAGGAGGAAAGAAACCTCAGCATTGGAAGGGTTAGGCCTAAAAAAATGTTTGGTTCCTATTACCCTACCCTACCTAGTTTTTGTCCCCTACTCTAAATTTCTTTTTGCCAATCCTACTGAAAAATGAACTGTTCCTACCCAAAAATAGCCTCGCCATCCTAAATTTCTATTCTTCAACCATTAAATTATCAATTTCTGGATGAACAGAAGTACAATTACTGCATATAAAGACAATTAAAACAAGGCAAACTTTTATTGAAGCCATCCGACTCCAGGGAATGGTATGAGTTAAAAATTGAAAAAAATAATAAAATAAATAAAGTCCCTACCTGCTCTACCTATATTTTTTCAGAACGTAATAGGAACCAAACACTTTTTTTTTTTTGGGGGGGGGGGGGGGGTCCTTAACCCATTAATGCTCACAGCGGCCAAAACAGGCCTGACAATTTTGGATGTATTTTTCTAACAAGGCATTTTTTAGGAAAATATTTGAAGGAGAAATGTTAACCAGAGGTCAAACGACAACTCTCCTTCAAATATTTTGATAATTTTCACTTTATTCCCGAGTTATTTACAAAAGTACGAAAGTAGCAGACTATACTTTCTAGAGAAACTCTGAGTGTGAATGGGTTAACAGATGAATTCATGATTTCTTTTGCAGGAGAGCTCCACATGGCCTTCGTGAGCAGCCATGAAACATATGCAAAGATCGTCAGCATTGACCAATCAGAAGCTCTGGCAATGGAAGGCGTGGAGGCGTTTATTTCACATAAAGATGTTCCCGGAAATAATGTGATGGGAGTGTGCAGAGACGAGGAGGTTTTTGCTTCTGATACGGTAAATGGAGCTTTTTAAAAAATATTTTGATGCATTTATGTTTAACCCATTCACACTTAGAGCGGCAAAAACAGGCCTGACAATTTTGATAGTACTCTTCTAACAAAAGCATTTTTAAGAAAATATTTGGAAGAGAAATGTTTATCAGAAGCCAAGCAACAACTCTACTTCAAATATTTTGTGAACTTTTACTTCATTTCCAAGTTATTTTCAAAAGTATGAGAGTAGCAGACTCAATAGTTGGATACATTTAAACATGAGCAAATGAAAAACCCATCAATGGGATATGAATTGGATAACCTGAACTTCATAGTACTATGATAACATATAATAAGATACATATATTCCTATATCTTACTGCTTAGTATACTTCTCACTTAATTACACAGACTATTAACAGACTATTGCCTCTAATATATGGTACATGAAATCTTTTAAAAACATTTTGACGCCTTTATGTTTTAACCGGAGACATTTAATTTACACTGTAATTTACTCCTGCTTTAAACACTATTTAAACCCATTTATGAGCAATATTAACCATATCTCAATAGCTGGGTATATTTAAACATGAGCAAATGAAAAACACACAAATGATATTTTAATTGGACAATCTCAACTGCATAAAACCATGATAACATATATTCAGAAACAAAAATATATATATATATATATATATATATAAATATATATATATATATATATATATATATATATATATATATATATATATATATATATATATATATATATATATATATATATATATATATATATATATACATACATGTATATATATATATATATATATATATATATATATATATATATATATATTTATATATATATATATATATATATATATATATATATATATATATATATATATATATATATATATATATATATGTGTGTGTATATATATAGGTACAAAGGTACTATGTTGGTATGTATGGATAAAAAGTTTATGTTGATGTTTTATATGCTATAGGTCTACTACCATGGACAGACAATTGGAGCGGTTGTGGCCACTAGCTACCAGGCGGCGTGCAAGGCTGCAGCAAAGGTCAAGGTCGTCTATGAAAGAATTGAGCCAGTTCTGGTTACCATAGAGGTAATCATGCTTTCATGCATTACTAAACTGCTCATCTATTCCCATTCTCATTTTGAAAATTCCCTCATTTGTTAGCCAACTGCTGGAGGAAACTGGAGTACAATCTGTGAACCACTCCAAGTCACTGGCAACTTTCTCCCATGCCCGGGCACATTCCAATGATCTTAATCATGCCTTAAAATAATGAATGTCTTTAATCTAAGATATTTTGAGATATATTTAACTTCCATTTCTCCATTGATAAGTTCCTCCTATTTAGGAATTGTATAGTGAAAGTTTGATTATTAGTGATAGAGCCTTAAAGACTTTTTATTTGCTTTATATCCTTAAAGCAATTATACTAGCTAATGACTAGCTATACTAGCTAAAGTGGTTACACTAATTGATATTTTGCATTGTAAGCAGCATAGTCTCTCTCTCTCTCTCTCTCTCTCTCTCTCTCTCTCTCTCTCTCTCTCTCTCTCTCTCTCTCTCTCTCTCTCTCTCTATCTATATCTATATATATATATATATATATATATATATATATATATATATATATATATATATATATATATATATATATATATATTGCATGCATGCATGCATATACACGAGCATATGTAATGACTATCATGCAAGTATGCCATAGCAAATCTTCTCCCTACATTACTACAATTATATTAGGAAGCGCAAGCTGCGGAATCATTCCATGAGCCCGTCATCGAGCATGTGAAAGGTGACCCAGAGAAAGTGCTGGCACAGGCACCACACATCATCGAGGGGGAGGTATCAGTCGGCGGTCAGGAGCACCTCTATCTGGAAACCATCGGAGCGATAGCCGTCCCCAAAGAGTGCAACGAGATGGAGATATTCACAGCCACTCATGGTCTTGACACTATACAGGTGAGATGTGTGTTTGAATTTATCTTTTTAATTCTTATGTTGCTGCTGGCTAATTTAGCCAAAACAAAATAAGGAAAAATGCCTGAAAAATGATTGAACCCCTCTCATATTGGTACTCATCGGTGATTGCTCAGCAGTCAGCAAGAGCTATAGGGTTGTCTATGATGTACATGTATTTTGTCACTCTTCAGTGGGTTTGCCTGGTTGCTTTACAAATGTGGGGCAAGGGGAAGGGTTGTCTATAGTGTCTTTAGTTACTCATCAGTTGGTTGGCCTGGTTGCTATACAAATGTATGGCAAGGTGAAGGGCTGTCATTGGTGTCTTTAGTTACTCATCCATTGGTTGGCCTGGTTGCTGTACAAATGTGGGGCAAGGTGAAGGGCTGTCTATGGTGTCTTTAGTTACTCATCCATTGGTTGGCCTGGTTGCTGTACAAATGTGGGGCAAGGTGGAGGGTTGTCTATAGTGTCTTTAGTTACTCATCAGTTGGTTGGCCTGGTTGCTATACAAATGTATGGCAAGTTGAAGGGCTGTCTATAGTGTCTTTAGTTACTCATCAGTTGGTTGGCCTGGTTGCTATACAAATGTATGGCAAGTTGAAGGGCTGTCTATAGTGTCTTTAGTTACTCATCAGTTGGTTGGCCTGGTTGCTATACAAATGTATGGCAAGTTGAAGGGCTGTCTATAGTGTCTTTAGTTACTCATCAGTTGGTTGGCCTGGTTGCTGTACAAATGTGGGGCAAGGTGGAGGGTTGTCTATCGTGCCTTTGCGAAATAGAAGGAAATTTCCTCTGGTTCAAGATATCTATCTGGTCACTATTTGACCGTAGCCGCTGAAAGTACCGTATAAACCCAATCCTCCACACACCGACTGCTAGCTGTGTATCTTTAAAGGACAATTCTGCCATGGATAAAACAGAGGCCCAACTAGTTTTTATGGTATTCTCCACTTAAACCCAAGTTCCCACCAGTGCCAACCTTCATACAAGAAGTATATTGCTTTTTAAACACCTCTTAATAGACACAAAATAGAAGCACTGGTGGCGGCCATTTTAGCCTGTTAATATCCTCTAAACAGGCTGTTGGTGCAACTATTAGTCATTAGCAGTAAGGTAACTGCTAAAGACTTGGTGGAATTGTCCTTTAAGTGTTATCACCTTCCTTTAAGACAATTGTGAGTGGTCTTTGTTCTGTTTATTTCTTTGTTAGGATGTATGTCACTGTCAACAGCATAGTCTCCCAATTGCTGAATGGTATAGGTGTTGTGGCTGACTTCTCACTGTCTCTTACCAATAAATGCAGATTCATCACAAAATTGATGTTATCATTAAAAATGCTTCACTTCAAATATTTAGTGATTTAATCAACAAAAAATGTTTTAAGTATTTTACAATGTTTTCACTTATTTCTTTTTTGCAATTTATTTTTCTCAATTGTTGTAGCACCCAGCCAACATATATTCAAGGAGAATTGTGGTCATAAGAGGACTAATATTTGGTCTTTTTTTCTCATTGCAGAATTGGACAAGTACTGTCCTAGGAGTACCCAAGCACAAAATCTCAATCAGAACGAAAAGAATCGGTAAGTCAAGCACTAGGGATTGGCACCTTTAAAATCTTCACAGTACAATAATAATGATATATTCCTTAATGATGTGATATCTTAACAATATTGTTACCGATACGTCCTGCCTCTGAGGGGTGCTGCTGATAGTGACAACAATCCATGGCCGCTACGAGCTTGAACACTGCACATTCTTTTGTCATTTGTTGTGCCATGTCTGATTGGACGCTTAAGCTATGGCGCACCATGGACTGATAGAGCAAAGTGTTCAAGCGCTTGACTATATGATCAGTATACAATCTGTATCAGTGAAAATATGATCAATATATGGTATGTGACGGTCCCACATATAAAGGTAAGAAATCATTTTATTTGTTCGGGGGTTCAGAGGGCTAGAAAATAATGTACCTTGGCTTTCCCCCTCTGGCATTTTTCAGAACAAAAGGAAGGTTGTGTTTGTTTGGGGTCTGTGCGCTTTATTGGAGGAATATGGTATGCACCTTTGGTTTACTATTTATCAATATTTGTTCCAATAATTATTTGTACATTTACATTGTCTATTTGAATTGCAGGTGGATCTTTTGGAGGGAAGGAAACAAGACCTGCTATTTGTGTCCTACCTGCAGCAGTGGCCGCCTACAGGTAATAGTTTTGACTACAGTTCTGACTCTTGATTTCTACACCAGTCAACCGGACGTATGTTAGTACCTGGTTGTATAGATATCCGTGTTTTAAAAGCCAAGCACTTGAATGAACCACGTAGCTTGCAAATCAAAGTTACGTTCAGTTATGAGGTGAGAGACAATGTGATCACATCGATGCCAAGGAAACTGGGTGGTAATCGGGCCGATATTATGCCTGGTATACCCACACATTTAGTGCAGGAATTAATTGCGGCACTGTAGGGCTACAAAATGTTTTTTGTTTGCTCAAGTTTTAAATCTAACATTCTTTACAATTCTATTCAATTGCATTCTAAGTCTGTGCATTTATCAAATGGTTAGATATTATCTTATATGTCTATTTTTGTTTGCTAGGGTCATACCACTTTTTTCCCAATAAAGCCTGGGACTAAAATTGAAATATTCGTGAATATGCTTATTGTATCATAATAGTATCTTGGGAATATATACTGGAATAGTTTGTATATGTGTATATGTTTTTGTATTATATTTGTATTTGGGTATACTTTTTTTTAAATATTTGTATTTGTGAATGTGTTTTTTATTTAACACCTTTTATATGTGAATATTTATTGCACCCTATTGATCTAAGAGTTAATTTACTTAACCCTCAGTTTAAATGTGGTGGATGTGTTTATTGTCAATAGTTACACTGACAGTTTATTACATATTGCCTCAGTCTGTCCAGCTGCAAAATGGGCACCTAGCATTAATAATGTAATGCTTAGAGCTTGCACTCTGTATGCAGACCCGCTGCTCTGGAATATCCCTCAGTGGATTGAAATGGTTTCTGTGTGTAAAGGCCTGCTAGGGAAGAAAGGTTGTGTGAACAATTTGGTAGATGCAAGACTATAAACCGAATACCTTTACTACTACTACTACTGCTACTACTACTACTACTACTACTACTACTACTACTACTACTACTACTACTACTACTACTACTACTACTACTACTACTACTACTACTACTTCTACTACTACTACTACCTTTACACTGAGGGTTTGTTGCCACGTGTATATTTTCTAGGCTCAACCGACCAGTGCGATGTTTCCTGACTCGGAGGGAAGACATGATCAAAAGTGGCTACAGGCAACCGTATACAGCCAACTATAAGGTAGCTTCAGCCTTGCTATTATCATAGTTATTGTTATTATTATTATTATTATTATTATTATTATTATTATTATTATTATTATTATATTATTATTATTATTATTATTATTATTTTGTTGTTCTTCTTCTGATTATTATTATTATTATTATTATTATTATTATTATTATCAGCAGCAGCAGCAGCAGTAGTAGTGTTTATTATCATTATTTTTATTATTGTTATTATTATTGTTATTATTTTTCTTTTTCTTTTTTTTTAAATTATTATTATTGTTGTTATTATTGTTGTTATTATTATTGTTATTATTATTATTATATTTATTGTTATTATTATTATCATTATCATTATTATTATTATGATGATGATGATGATGATGATGATGATATCTTCTTTTTCTATTACTGCTACCATTTCTGATATTTATTATATCAAATATATCCCAATGAATGTTATCAATATTGTTATCTTTACTAATAACACAAAATGACCCCACTACTTACTACTTACTACTACTACCATTACTACTACTGCTGCTGTTACTACTACTACTACTACTACTACTACTACTACTACTACTACTACTACTCCTCCTACTACTACGATTATTACTACTACTACAACTACTACTACGTCTACTACTGCTTCTGCTACTGCTGCTGCTGCTACTACTACTACTACTACTACTACTACTACTACTACAACTACTACTACTACTACTACTACTACTACTACTACTACTCCTACTACTACGATTATTACTACTACTACAACTACTACTACGTCTACTACTGCTTCTGCTACTGCTGCTGCTGCTACTACTACTACTACTACTACTACTACTACTACTACTACTACTACTACTCCTACTCCTACTCCTACTCCTACTCCTACTACTACTACTACTACTACTACTACAATTACTACTACTACTACTACTACTACTACTACTACTACTACTACTACTACTACAAATAAAACATCCATCTCACTTTACTTCCCAGCTAACATTTTGTTTATTGATTCTATAATCGAAGGCAGGATTTTCTGACCAAGGGAGTTTGCTGTCATTGGATATTTCCATGGACTTCAATATTGGTCATATAAAGGATTTAGGCATTGGTGTAAGTATACATGTTTGGAGTGTATCAGTTCATATCTCTTACTGATGTCAACTTTCTTCTACATATGTGTTTGTTATTCATCATCCCAGCAGTCATGCCCAGAGGTTTCCTTGACAAGTGTCGTCTGGATCTATGATACTTTTGACAATAACTTTGGAGTTATGCATAAATTGGGAAATATTTTAGGGGGGCTTGTTAGTAAGTTTCTGATCAATATTTCTCATTCAAATATTTTTCTAAATATTCCTTTCTAAGAGAGACATCATCAAAATTGTCAGGCGGTTTTGGCCACTTAGACATTCATTGGTTATAATTCACTGTATGTACGCTGATTAGTCCAGAAGCATGAGGCTTGTTAAACATCCCTAATATAGCAGTACTAGCGGTACTTAAAATCCAAGCTGTGCCTTGCCAGTTTAACTCTTACGCTGCTGTTGCCTGATTCGGCCAGTACAAAATGATGCAAAAAACTAAGAAATGACTGAAACCCTGGCACATGGGAACTCATGAAAGTGCTCAGCAAGAGCTATCCAATAAATA
This sequence comes from Maea johnstoni, assembly GCA_963942565.1. Lineage (NCBI taxonomy): Eukaryota > Metazoa > Annelida > Polychaeta > Spionida > Magelonidae > Maea > Maea johnstoni. The sequence continues at coordinate 22,605,554 of OZ012699.1, read as the reverse complement.
CCAACATGACAGGCTTTGGATGGTTTTCAAATATTTTTGCATCCTTGTGCTTTGGATGAAAGTAGCCTCAGCATTGGAAGGGTTAAGGTATAAATCTGAGCGATTTGTAGCATAAGACAGCAAGAACTATTTGTGGTTTTGTTAGCAGTATCTGAGCTAATTACCTCATGCTCTACTGAAACTCTGGATAAATGCACTTACCTAGCCTGGTTCTCAGGCTGGTTAGGTTTAATGCCATGTCACCACCACGACTGGGTGTTATGTAGGCGTGATTTCTCTCTCAACCTATAGATGGCAGCACTGTTTTCAGAAGTTGCAGTTTGAAACTGTGTTATCAGAGGCAGCTCTTATGTGTCCCTCTTTAGGATTAATACAGAACTAAACTAAGGATGAAATCTTTTCAGGGTAGATCAATGAGACTCTGGGAAGAGCCAGTTAACACAGACTTGTAACAAGTCTAGTACCTACCTTGATCTCAGGAGAGACTGGCTAACCAGTCTATGACCCTACAATAAGTTATGTACTTACCTTGATCTCAGGAGAGACTGGCTTACCAGTCTATGACTCTACAATAAGTTTTGTTTTTCTCAAGGTGCTATTGGATCCCTGACCTTAGACATATAGACTTGCTACAAGTCTGTCTTATCTGGCTCTTCCCTCAGTCTCACTGATCTAACTGAGTTGATTTCGCTCCAGGCTTAGTTCTAAGTCTGTAGTTTTAACTGCAACTTTTAAAACTGTGTTGCCCGCTAAAGGTTGAGAGAGACATCACACCTATCCTGTAGTGGTGGCATCCTGGCATTAAACTTACCTTGGCCTGAGAACCAGGCTATTAGACATATAGTTAATGGGGGTCATGTTCTCCAGTTATCAGACCCTGCTCTTGCTATTAGCCCAATGCCAAAACAGGCCTATCGATTTTGAAAATATTTTACTTAACTCATTAACACTCATAGCGGCCAAAAAAGGCCTGACAATTTTGGAAATATTTAAATTACAAAAGCATATTCTGAAAAAACATTTGAAGGTATAACGTTGATCAGAAGCTAAACAACAACTCTCCTTCAAATACTTTGTGAATTTTCACTTTATTCCCAAGTTATTGTCAAAAGTATGAGAGTAGCAGACAATAGTTTCTAGAGCATTGCTGAGAGTGAATGGGTTGAGAAAATCATTGTCTGGAAAACATTTGCAGTAAAAAGGTTGATTAGAAGCCGTACAGAAACTCTACTTTAACCTTGGATTAAGAAAAGAACTCTTCTAAGCTTTAACCCATTACTACTCAGAACGGCCAAAACAGGCCTGACAATTTTGGTAATATTTTTCTTACAAAAGCACTTTTTGAAAAATATTTCAAAGAGAAATGTTAAGCAGAAGTCAAACAACAACTCTCCTTCAAATATTTTGTGAACTTTTGCATTATTCCCAAGTTATTTTCAAAAGTATGAAAGTGGCAGACAATATTTTCTAGGGGAACTCTGAGTGTGAATGGGTTAAATAATCTGTGCACTTTCACTTAATTCCCAGGTTATTTCTAAATGTATGAAAGTAGCAGACGTTACTTACTAGATGAACTCAGAGAGTGAATGGGTTAAGGTAATTCTGCCAGGCTATTGTAGACTGTAGAAATAGCACCTGGCAGGCCATACAGGGCTACAAGGGTTAATACAGTAGACAGTGTAGGCTAACAGATTTTTCTCAAAGAAATGCCTATAAAACTTCATTTGTTTGAAATATATAGATAATAGTGATAGTGTTATTAAAGTTGATATTTAATATATTGCTCTTTCCACCTAGAATGTTCAAAAGGGCTTTATAAAGACTAGTAAGTGGACAGATGTTTATGGTCCATATAGTCAAGTAAACTCCTTTCGAAATAACAATATTTTCAGCGGTGTCTCTAGGTTTCGCACACTATCAGCAGCTTTGATGCTGTCGGGGAGTTCATTCCAAATGCATGGTGCATAGGCGCAGAAGGCTCTGTTAATTCAGTAGACAGTGTAGGCTAACAAATTTTCCTCAAGAAAATGCCTCTATAAAACTTAATTTGTTTGAAATATATTGATACCTTCCTTTTTATGCAAAATGCAGTCATTTGACCCATTATGTCAAGTTCTTGTGTCCAACTATTCCTGAAATCCTACTTTTACCCTGTATTCGAACATAGGGTCCATTTATATAGTCATTTCAAATGTTTTTCTTTGCATCTTTTTATATGTTATAGGTTACGACAATTGCATTTATGCACATAGACAATGCCTATAAAATTTATCTGCTTGTTATATGTTATAGGTGATGACAACTGCATTTATGCACATAGACAATGCCTATAAAGTCTCCAATTTCAAATTCCGCCTGCGCTGTTGTAAGACTAACCTGGCGCCCCCTACGGGTTGCCGAGCATTCGGAGGAGAGGCAGTCTTTGTGATCGAGACGATTATGCACAATATGGCTTCCAAGCTGAAAGTACCTCCTGTGCAGGTGAGTTCTTTCTCGTTCCTCCCTTCGAAAATTTGATCAAGCAATTGTTATTTTAGGAAATTGAGCGATCGATTAAAGCACAATTCCACCATGAATAAAACAGAGGCCTAAATAGTTTCTTATGGTATTCTCTGCTTAAACCCAAATTCCCACCAGTGTCAACCTTCATACAAGAAGTATATTGATGTTTAAACACCTCCTAACAGACACAAACTGGAGGCACTGGGGGCTGCCATTTTAGCCTGTTAATAGCCTCTAAGCAGGCTGTTGGTGCAACTAAGTCATTAGCATTAAGGTAACTGCTAATGTCTGAATTTCTGCAGATTTTTTATTTCACAAGGCCAATATTGAAGGTTAATATTCTAATTACTATTCAATATCATCCGACTTTCATTATACCAAACTGACCCCACTTGGAAAAGATCAGCAGAATAAACCACTCGGATTAGTTTCCTATTCTACAGTATCAGAGCAATTGTCCTAACTCATGTTCTATTCTAAATGGTGAGGAACTTTGAATGCTAATTTAGGCCCAATTTGACAGAACAGCAACTCAAGAGAATTTGAGATTTGAAATATCTAATCAAACTTCTGTTATTTTAGGGAAAAACGAGCGATCAATGGATTATCCCTGATTATGGATTATCAGTGGATTATCCCAGCAGTCATACCAACACTACTGTAATTCACCAATATTCCATACAGTGTTAAAATGATTATTTTCTTGTATTTAATGGGATGATGGTTTCTTCTCAAAAATGGGGTGATGGGGGGCGGGTGGGTGGGGTGGTTGACCGTACTTTATTCCATGCTTTATAGTAAGTGTCATACACATAAAAACAACAGATATTATAGATGAAATTAATTATTGTTGTAAACTATTATGCAGTTCGGTAACGGCACTTAAGTCTGGGGGTTGTCCATAGAATATTCACCTTTAATATTGGCATTTCGGAATGCAAAATCTCGGAAATATTTGGTTAATTTGCACCTCAGATTAATGTCCTATTTTACGGTACTAACTGATGTTTTATTCTGGCAGGTGCGGGAACGTAACTTAATGGATATTGAGGATGAGACCTTCTATGGACAGAAACTAGAGGCGTGTACCGTCAAGGCTTGTTTCAAGGACTGCATGGAGAAAAGTGGCTATGCAGAAAAAAGAGAACAGTTCAATGAGTTTAACAGGTTGGAAGAATTTTTTTGTTCAGTTGTAGATATTAAGAGAGATTGTTAAACCTAAAAGCATCAAAAGCCTTTCTTTGAAAATACTGCTTTGTTATCTAGATATTTTCATTATGTCAGACCATTTGTATGTCACTGATGTGAATAGGTTAACCCTTATGCTGCTGGTGGCTAATTTGGCCAATACAGAATGACGCAAAAATCCTGAAAAATTACTGAAACCCTTGCAAATGGGTACTCATCTGATAGTACTCAATGAGAGCTATCTAATGAATACCAACATGACAGTGTTTGTATGGTTTTTCAAAATTTTTGCATCTTTGTACTTTGGACGAAAGTCGCCTCAGCATTGGAAGGGTTAACCCTTCCAATGCCACACACCTATATTTGCATTTGTGGTAACATAACCTAGAGAACCATATATGTGTGCGAGATAATCAAATTCATATAAAGAAGAGCCTGGCTTGCCAACCTAAAAGACCCTCTACATAGTTCGAAGATCATGCAATTGGCTGTTAAAATATTGTGCTCGATTCAATTGGCTGTTAAAATATTGTGCTCGATTCAATTGGCTGTTAAAATATTGTGCTCGATTCAATTGGCTGTTAAAATATTGTGCTCGATTCAATTGGCTGTTAAAATATTGTGCTCGATTCAATTGGCTGTTAAAATATTGTGCTCGATTCAATTGGCTGTTAAAATATTGCGCTCGATTCAATTGGCTGTTAAAATATTGCGCTCGATTCAATTGGCTGTTAAAATATTGCGCTCGATTCAGTTGGCTGTTAAAATATTGTGCTCGATTCAATTGGCTGTTAAAATATTGCGCTCGATTCAATTGGCTGTTAAAATATTGTGCTCGATTCAATTGGCTGTTTAAATATTGTGCTCGATTCAATTGGCTGTTAAAATATTGTGCTCGATTCAATTGGCTGTTTAAATATTGTGCTCGATTCAATTGGCTGTTAAAATATTGTGCTCGATTCAATTGGCTGTTTAAATATTGTGCTCGATTCAATTGGCTGTTTAAATATTGTGCTCGATTCAATTGGCTGTTAAGATATTGCGCTCGATTCAAGGTTCATTTTGATATGTCACATGACTATGTTGGACCAAACTTTTATAAGACCAACATGAACAACCTGGTACTGTATTTTGGCCAATAATCCCCTTTATAATTTGCCATCAGACATTTTTTGGGAAAATTACGATTGAGACTCACAAGGGTTAAGAATACATGTTATTTTTCTTGGCTTTTCAGGGAAAATAGATGGAAGAAGAAAGGCATTGAGATGTCTGTGGCACGAGCCCCATGTGGTTTCCCTTTCGGGTTCCTCCATCAGGTAGGTATAGATTAATATATATATATATATATCTATATATATATATGTATGTATGTATGTATGTATGTATGTATGTATGTATGTATGTATGTATGTATGTATGTAGAGAGAGAGAGAGAGATACATAAATGTTTATATACATACATACATACATACATATATATATACATGTATATATATATACATGTATATATATATATATATATATATATATATATATATATATATATATATATATATATATATACATATATATATATATATATATATATATATATATATATATATATATATATATAGGTATATATATATATATATATATATATATATATATATATATATATATATATATATATATATATATATATTCACCCCAATCGCAGCCTCTTCTTAGATGAATAAAAAGAATGGATATGTGACGAGAGACCAATTACTATATACACTATAGTGAAGGGATGGCTATGCCAGGGGTCTGGAATCTGGCCTGAGTGTGACGTCACTAGGAGACAAAGACCACTTTTCGAGAGGATGTGTTCCCTACGGCTTCGCCCTCGTGGAAACCACCCCACCTTGGGGATCCATTCCATCGTGTTACCCTCACTGGGATGTCATATTTGAATAATATAACCACTGTTAGAAGCAGTTTTTTTCACTTAATAGTATTCTTGCTGTTGTAGGCAGGAGCTGTTGTTAATATCTACACTGATGGCTCTGTGCTGGTCCATCATGGCGGAGTCGAGATGGGACAAGGCTTGAACACCAAACTAGTGCAGGTAAGACAAGGGATATACAATATAGTCCATAGATATACAATATTGATGCACACAATACTATATTTTATACAATATTATATTTTATTATATGCCTACTGCTCATTCTCTGCTGTGATTGGTCAGATCATAGTCACATGACCACCTTACAAAATTGATATTGGGGTGCATAATTCTTTAGATTCGTTAAGTATTTTATTTGAATGAGCGGTAGGCATATAATAAAACAAATATGGCACTTTGGTTTCGTGTCAATATCAATTTTTATTGCACTCAGAAAAATGATATTGCACTCGGCGCAAGCGCCTCGTGCAATATCATTTTTCTGAGTGCAATAAAAATTGATATTGCACTCACCCAAGTGCCATATTTGTATAATACTATATTATACAATATTGATGCTTACAATACAATATTTATTACAATATTATGCTATCTTGATGCTTACAATACAATATTGTATACAATATCATATCATACAATATTGATACTTACAATACTAATTACTATACAATATTGATGCTTACAATACAATAGTATATACAATGTAATACAACATTGATGCTAAAAATACAATATTATATGCACTATTATATGATATTGATCCTTACAATATAGTATCATATACAATATTGATGCTTATGATTCAATGTTATATACAATATTGTACAATATTGATGCTTACAATATTATATACAATATTGTACAATATTGATGCTTACAATACAATATTATATACAATATCATACAATATTGATGCTTACAATACAATATTATATACAATATCATACAATATTGATGCTTACAATACAATATTATATACAGTATTATACAATATAGATGCTTACAATACAATGTTTTTGGCCATAGTAATCATCATCATCTTCATAATCACAATTATCATAATCATCATCATCATCATCACCAGTATAGTTAGTAGCAGCTGGTATCATAACCATCAGCATAATTCAATAAAACAGGTTAGAAATGATGACAATAATGATTTATTTTGTAATATTTGTATTCCTCCGCACAGGTTGCCAGCACAGTTCTTGAGGTGCCAATTTCCAGTATTCATATCATGGAGACAAATACATCTATTATACCCAACTCCACTGCTACTGCAGCCAGCACTGGATCGGACATGTGGGGAATGGCAATTAAGGTAAGGCAAAAAAATACTATACTACAGCCAGCACTGGACGTTTTCAGCGACTTGAATTTGTTAAAGTTAGAGCAGTGAAAATCAGAAATTTCTCTAAAAAAAAAAGCAAACTGCTTCCATGGTGAGATGTCTAGGTAGTAGTTAAGTCAATTTTATATCTTCAAGCAGTATGGGTATAACAGTTCTTAAATGATATGATACTTTTTCCTTTTCAATATCAATATTTTATATCTTCAAGCAGTATGATTATAACAGATCTCAAATGATATGATACTTTTTCCATTTCCTTTTCAATATCAATATTTAGTATTGTATTGAGTACCAATACAAATCCTTAGGGTACAAAATAGAGCTGAGATTTTATACATATTTTGAATCTCAATGATACTTAACCTTTTCAATATGATACTTCTTTCCATTCAATATTGATATTTGTATCGCATCGAGTACCGGTGTAACAGGAAATTTTCTCCCCCTGAATATTTCCGAGGAAAATATTCCCCCTTCCAGGAAGGGGTGGGGGGGGGGGGGGGGGTGGGGGGAATATTACCCCCACCCCCTCATGAATATATTTTAGGAGAATGTGAGTGGTGGGGGGTGGGGAATTCCTAGGATAATCCCCCCCCCCCTTCGCCTGGGGGGGGACAGTTCCTAGAAAATATACCCCTTATAACTATAGGCTGCTGATTATGCATATGACATTGTTATCATGTTCTGACTTTTGGAAGGTGATCTGGGGGGGGGGGGGGGGAATATTTCCTAGGTGGGGGGAATATTTCCTAGGAAAATTTCTTCCTCGGGGGGTTATTTTTCCTGGCCAATTTGCCTAGGGGGGGGGGGGGGGTAAATTTCCTGGTACACCGGTGCCATTCCCTAGATGAGATATACCCTTAAAGGGTCAAAACTTCTTTTCCTTTTTATCCTCTCTCGCTAGGATGCCTGTGAGAAGTTGAGGACGCGTCTGCAGCCGTACAAAGAGAAAAATCCTAATGGAACTTGGCTCAACTGGGTAAGGCAAATCTACAGTCATTTGGTCAGAGATGGGTTCAACAATAGCATTAGCCTGACACTGAAGTATTTCTAGTATTTCATGATTTATATTTCTTGGGCGTAAGTACAAAAAATGAAATTCTGTTGCAAGTGAAAAAGGAGTAGAAATCTTAGTCCATCCAATTGTATATACAGTCCATCGATATATATATTTATATATATATATATATATATATATATATATATATATATATATATATATATATATATATATATATATACCGTATACGCGCTCTCCCTGTTCATATTCGCCGCATGATCGTACTTTTCACATACGGATCGTTGCGGCAAACGTCTAAGCACGCTGAGCAGCGAGAGTGCGAAGGTGCAATAACGTTCATTACACTCCGATCGATAATCATTGAGGGGTGCGGTTATACGGATGTTTGACAACACCCCTTCTACAGAAAGATTTCGCAACCTCTAGCCGCACGGTGCGCTTAATCAGGCGAATACGGTATATATATATACATTCATCACATTCTTATTATTTGATAATTTTCTGTTTTCTGTTATGTTTTCATGTGCTTCTAAATAGCTCATATACAATTCACAATTTCTGATTTCTGATTTTCAGGTAACTGCAGCCTATCTCGATCGCATAAATCTCTCCGCAAATGGGTTCTTCAGGTAATATCTTCTGTCCGAGAGAATTCACAAAACCTTAAAGAATCCCACTCGCAGATACAGATGATGGTTTGAAAGGTTCAATGACACCCTAAAATTGTCTACAATTCAAAATGTTGATTTTTTTGTGCAAGGCATCATCCATATTCTTTAGCTGTGCTAAGACCAAGGAAGTTGACCTGTTAAAATGTTGAATTTCACTCCAACGCAATGTAAAACCTATGGTGAAGTCTGGTTTTGAGTGTCCAGCCAGAGCCGCGTGCTTAAAATAGCAGCCTCACTTGCTTGCTCAGTATGCAGCCATGCATTGGAAACTTACCTTGTGTTGGAGTGAAATGATAGAGGTGTCGAACTTTGCCTCATAGCTTTGTCATGGATGATCAGATTTGCTTGAAACTGCAACAGGTTATCTCTAAGATATCATTCTCTCTAACCATAAAGTTATTTTCGATGTTACTTCAGCTATTTTGAAGAAATAATAGTTAAAGTGGAGGATTGCATTTTTTAGGGGACGCCCTGTATAGCGAAATACCTTAGTGCAGAGAGTCCCTGGCAGCAATTGAGTCAGTTTTATACATACCTTACAATAAGATACGAAACTTAATTTTTCCGACACAATAATTTTTCCCATTAGATATTGGTCAATTTATAAATACCTTAAATCAAAACAATAAGATATGATACTTAACCCTTATGCTGCTGACGGCTAAATTGGCCAATACAAAATTATGCAAAAATACTGAAAAACCATTGAAACCCTTGGCAAATGGGTACTTATCTGAGAGTGCTCAGCATGAGCTTTCCAATGAGTACCAACATGACAGGGTTTTGATGGTTTTAAAAAATCTTTGCATCCTTGTGCTTTGGGCAAAAGTAGCCACAGCATTGGAAAAGTTAGCTTTTTTGATACAATTTTTTCCCCATTAGTATTTGGTATCGTATTGAGTTCAGGTGTAATGACAAAAAGTGTTCATGGCAAAAAGAGTTATTTTGGATCATTTTGCCGAATTCTATTCAATGAACACTGATATCCATTAGCACTCATTGAATCCTCAGTTCCAGCCATATAGGTCTACGGCACTCATTTGCAGGGGACAATATTACTCATTATAATAATAATAATAATAATAATAATAATAATAATAATAATAATAATAATAATACTGATAATGATAATAATAACCTTTATTTAAAGAGGGTAACTCAGTCCGATTGAAGGATCTTCCCTGAGGCCCTCTGGCATGTTTACAAGTAGCCCAAGGGCCCCAGGGTTACAAAGTAGTACAGTACATCGCTTTTAGGTATTGAGACTTGAAGGAAGGTAGAGATAGTGCACATCTGATTGCTTCAGTTAAGCCATTCCAAACTTTGGGCCCTGAGTACATCAGTTCTTATCCCTTACTCTCAATCCCAGTGGCCAAAGTTTCTCTAAAAAATAAAGATATCATGAAATGTTTTTATTTCTAGGGGACCTGAAATGAAGGATTTTGATTCCAACACCATGACAGGAGAAGATGCGATATATCACACGTATGGGAGCTCCTGCTCAGAAGTTGAGATTGATGTCTTAACCGGAGAATACAAGGTACTTCTTTTTAACCCATTAATGCTCGCAGCTGCCAAAAGCAGCCTGACAATATCGGTGAAATCTTTCAAGCAAAAGGAAATATGGGAAAAGATTTGAAGGCGAAAAGTTGATCAGAACACTTCCAACAACTCTCCTTCAATGTTTTATGAAAACCATTCAGAATATCAAAGTTATTGCAGAAAGTATGAAAGAAGCAAACAACATTTTTTTGAGGAACGCTTAAGCATTAATTGGTAAATGTGCAGAAATTAGACAACCCTTGTCATGGGGATATCCATGGCCAAGATACCCTTAACCCTTATCCTGCTAGTGGCTAATTTGGCCAATACAAAATGATGCAAAAATACTGGAAAATGAGAGTACTCAGCGAGAGCTATCCAATGAATACCAACATGACAGTGTTTAGATGGTTTTCAAAGATATTTGGGTCCTTGTGCTTTGGACAAAAGTAGCCTCAGCATTGGAAGGGTTAAAGATAAATCATGAATCTAGCACAATGCACAAAATATTTTAGCAATATCTTTAAAGGTAAAGTTATTTGGTTTATAGTCTTGTATCCACCGAAATGTTCACACGACCCTCCTTCCCTAGCAGGCACTGTACACACATAAACCATCTCAATCCCCGAGGGATATTCTAGAGCAGTTGGCAGCATATAGCGCACAAGCTCTAAGCACTGCCTTATTAATGCTAGGTAACCATTTTTCAGCTGGGTGGACTGAGGCAATGTGGAATAAACTGTCTTGCCCAAGGAGAGACCAAAGTGCCCTGGCCGGGAATTGAACCAGCGACTTACTGATTACTAGTTCCACACCTAGCTACTTTATCTTTAGTTTGGGTCTGGTCAACAATTTTCCAAAAAAATCTCTGATCACAGATATTATAGCTCATTAGTGAGAGACTTACTGGCATGAATGGGTTAAGCAAATTTTGGCAAAAACCTGATACATGTATTATGATATAATATTATAGTACTATGATAAATATTTCTTCTGCAGTATGTACATTGCTTTGTAATAAATCATGAATTGATATTTTATTGTAATATCAGGTTCTGAAGACCACTATTGTTATGGATGCTGGTAAAAGCTTAAATCCAGCCATTGATATAGGACAAATAGAAGGAGGATTCACACAGGTAAGTTTGCTTTGGTGTACCTTTACAAACGAAACCACTCCCAACCACTAATATGCCGCATTCTCAACCGATGCGTTAATGTTTCAATTTCCATGGTCTGACCCATGGTCTTAGCCAGGATTTGGAAACAGGGTGTCCAAACGAAAGTTTCATAGACTTTTGGGTGTCCAAAGTGTGGTAAAAAGTTTCAGTACTAATGAAATAAACCATATATATATATATCTACAGATTTTGCTTTTTTAGGCCAGTAACTGCTTCGTTTGTATTGTAGGAGTGACACTTCATGCACTATCTTCTAAAATTGTCATCGTCAGCAAATCCTGACCTTAACTTTTGGGAGTCCAAACTGTCAAAAAACAGTGTTCTTGGTGTCCAAATGACACGCTGGACGCATAGGTGGCTTAACCCTTCCAATGCTAAGGCTACTTTCGTCCGAAGCACAAGGATGCAAGATTTTTGAAAACCATCTAAACCCTGTCATGTTGGTATTCATTGGATAGCTCTCACTGAGTACTCTCAGATGAGTACCCATGCATCAGGGTTTCAGTCATTTTTCAGGTTTTTTGCATCATTTTGTATTGGCCAAATTAGCTACCAGCAACATAAGGGTTAACCCACTGGTCTGACCACTGGTCAAGGGTAGACCCATTGCGGGTCTAATGATTGATCTTTACCACTAGTCCACTAAAGGTTAGCCCAAGTTCTACCATGATGAAAGGTAAGTATGTACCGTAAATTCTCGCAAATCTCGGACACTTTTTATTAATTACGATTTTCGTTGGCTGATGGTGGCCGAAATTTACTGAAAATAGCGATCAAATGTCAGACACTGTGGCCGAGATTCGTCGATATTATCAATTGAAACGAAAGCTATACATGTAGATGGAACTCAATGTTAGAGCGCTAAAAACAAATGAAAATAAAAAACATCAAAAGTAAAACATTGATATCTAATATAATGTAGTGGTTACGTGGCATTACCTAGGTTAACCCATTGATGCCCACAGCGGCCAAAAACAGCCTGACAATGTTGATGAAATCTCATAGGCAAAAGCAGAGTTGGAGAAATATTTCAAGGAGAAATGATCTTCATAACATTACCAATAACTCTCCTTCAAATATTTTGGAAAATTATTCTCAATTTCAAAGTTTTTGTCAAAAGTATTTTAAGTCCAGATGACAATTCCTAGAGGAACTCTTAAGTATTAATGGGTTAACATGCTTATTATTTGGAAGTTTGCAGGTGGAAGATCTAGTACCGTAAATTCTCACAAATCTCGGACACTTTTTATTAGTTACGATTTTCGTTGGCTACTAGACATTGTACTAGACATGTTTTTACATATTATATTTTCAAAATATTGTATATGATATCTTCTTTTTTCTTCTTCCGTTTTGAGTGCATCTCTCATTGGTTGAGTATTGTCACACTGTATAGATTGGGGAGTGGGACCATGTGATCTGGGTTTCTCCCTACTCTTCATCGAAATATCACATCTAGGTTCTTTTACATGCACAGGGGATTATTCTCCCTGCACATGAGACCGCCATTTAACGTCCCCCTCTGACGGACGAGGCAACGAGGAGTAAACTGTCTTGCCTATAAGGACAGAAAGAAGTGTGGCTCGGCCCCGAATCGAACCCGCGACGTTTGAGTCGCCAGCCCAACGATATATACATACACACAATGATATACATACAATGATATATATATACACACACACACATTACAATATCTTGTAAAAAAGTTTTTCCTTTTTTTCTTTTTTCTTAGGGTCAAGGATTGTTCACCTCAGAGGAGCGGCTTTTCACCCCTGGTGGTCAGATGGTGAACTGTGGACCAGGCCTTTACCGTGTACCCTCTGTGGTGGATGCTGTGCAGGAGTTCCAAGTTTGTCTTTTAAAGGATGGCATGGCACATCCGAGGGCACAACTCTTCAAATCAAAGGTACAGCTCCTACTATACCATATACTATACTATAGATATACTATACTATACTATACTATAAACTCTACTATACTATGCTATCAACTATACTATATACTATACTATATACTATACTATATACTACACTGTATACTATACTATACTAAACCATATACATATATGCATTACGCCTTGTTGGAAAGTGTAATCCGGCCTGATATCCAATGGGAGACTTTTTGGAACTGCAGCCGGTTCGCTCACAGCCAATAGATGGCGCCTCATGTCAGTCCCACTCTCCTGTACTGCTGGCGGCCATGACAGTTCTGGTGCATGCATGGGATCATGGCTAGATCAAATTGCACCCTGGAGAGACTGTTTTTGGATATGTTTAGCCTTTCTGAAAGGTTATTAGGGAAGATTGTATACCCAAGAACATATAATGCCTAACTTTTATCTGTATTGACATCTCTATACAATGACTTTTCTGGTAGAGACATGTTAAATGCAGGCTCTGCTATGCAGTCATTTCCAAAATTAGCATTCCTGTCATATGCTTCTAACCTGAATTAGAATGAAAATGCATAATCACAATGACATTTGAAGTATCTTTATTTTGTTTTATTTCAAATACAGGGTCGGACAATAACCAATAGTCGCTAGAAGCCATATAGGGCTATTTGCGCACGCAAGCCTACTAGCTCATCTAAAACCTGTACTCGCCCTTTCTCAAAATTCAAATAATTATTTTAGTTTTACCCAATAAGTTATCAAATTTGCAAGAAATATGCTAGGCATTTAGATTGTATGATAGATGCCAATAAAAATTTCAAGCTGCATGATCAGCTTTTTTAGGACTCATTACAGCACAAAACTATTCCTGTCATGCAGGTTATTAAATGTGGCCCTACTCTGGCAGGGCCACATGGGCTAAATATAGCCATGCAGGCCCATTATAACACTTTAACCTTCCAAGACTAGTCAGGCTATCTTGTAAGTCAGACATCTGAATAACTTTCACTTAATTCAGGTCTGAAGCTGATCACAACAATCCAATCATGTTGCATTGAAAACATGATAAGATGATATTATGGCTAAAATCCCCTATTATCACTCGCCTTTCCACAAGCTCATGTTTCCTGCCAGAAACTTTAGCTTTTCTTTCCCCTAGTATTTTCTTCAATTCCTGAATGGTTAATCCACCATACTTGCTTGTGCCCCTTTCCATGATTTCTGTTCAGAGGCAGATATGAGAGGTAAATGTCAGAGGCTGTGTAACTGAGCTTGTTTGGTGAGTGAGGCATACTCAGGACTGACTACCCCTGCTGCCACCTATTGGCGATTTTGGAACTAATGTTAAAAAGTCTGCCAGCCGGATTGCACTTTCCAGCAGGGCATAACCAAATTGATCACCTGCTCTTTCATGCTAAAAATTTAATTAAAACAAAATACATCTCATAAAATTTTAAAATAACTTTGGAGGTCAGAACTAATCTACAAAGTGTGAACGGCTCCAGATCTAACACCTATTTACCAATTAGCATAGAGAATTACAGCAGAGCAGGTGATAAATACATATACTAAACTAGCCTACTTCCTCCATCTTTTCAAAATTCAGCTATCAGAGAAGCGTTTTCAATCGACTGATATTCGATTATATCTCCACTTCCATATTTTCATAGATGTAGATTCTCATTCTTAGTTTATAAGTTGATGTTTTCTTTAATTTGAGGAGACTTACGATAATCTTGAAATACTCTGCTTTAATAACCCATTCATGCCTCTATGTCGGAATTGTTCTTACTAATTTGGCAATATCTTTATCACAATTAAGAGCATTTTTCAGGAAATATTTGATGGTGAAATGTGGGCAAAAGTCAATATCTTTCAAATATTTCGTGAATTCATGATCAATTTCAAAATCGTTTTCATAAGTGGCAGTGGTCCAATTGACTATTTGTCAAGGAGATCTACAGGCATGAAATTGGAGAAT
This sequence comes from Maea johnstoni, assembly GCA_963942565.1. NCBI lineage: Eukaryota > Metazoa > Annelida > Polychaeta > Spionida > Magelonidae > Maea > Maea johnstoni. Next base: position 22,590,290 of record OZ012699.1, on the reverse strand, counting down.
TATAGCTTTCCTGTAATCTGAAACTTCTTTCTTTTCTAGGCAATCGGGGAGATTGCCTTAACCTCTGGCATATCTGTGCATCTAGCACTCAAGGCAGCCATCGCCGCAGCCAGACAGGATGCTGGACTTACTGAGCCATTCCGATTGGACAGCCCTGCCACTCCCGACAGAGTGCGTCTCGCTTGTGCGGATGACATCACAAAGCTTACTACAGAGACACCTAGTGGCGGCGAGTGTAAACCTTGGGCCGTGCTTGTCTAGTGTTCCAGACAAATTAGCACATTGTTGCCTGAACTGATTTACTCAGATGTTTGTCTAGTGTTCCATACAAATAAACACATTGTTGCCTGAACAGAGTTACTCAGGTGTTTGTTTAGTGTTTGATACAAATTAACACATTGTTACCTGAACAGAGTTACTCAGATGTTTGTCTAGTGTTCCATACAAATCAACACATTGTTTCCTGAAAACAGTTACTCATGTGTTTGGCTAGTGTTTGATACAAATTAACACATTGTTACCTGAACAGAGTTACTCAGATGTTTGTCTAGTGTTCCATACAAATCAACACATTGTTTCCTGAAAACAGTTACTCATGTGTTTGGCTAGTGTTCGATACAAATTAACACATTGTTGCCTGAACAAAGTTACTCGGATGTTTGTCTAGTGTTCCATACAAATTAGCACATTGTTACCTGAAAACAGTTAGTCATGTGTTTGACTAGTGTTACATACAAATGAACACATAGTTGTCTGAACATAGTTACTCAGGTGTTTGTTTAGTTTTCGATGAAAATTAACACATTGTTGCCTGAACAATTGTTGGTAATTTTGATAACTAGTCCTATAAAGACAGATGAAGCAGAATAGGCTTAATCCTTCTAATGCTGAGGCTACATTCACCCGAATCACAAGAAAGCAAAAATCTCTGAAAACCATCTAAACCCTGTCATGTTGGTATTCATTGGATAGCTCTCACTGAGTACTCTCAGATGAGTACCCGTTTGCCAGGGTTTCAGTGTTTCTTTAGGATTTTAGCATTGTTTTGTATTGGCAAAATTAGCCACCAGCAGCATAAGGGTTAAGGTCCTATGATACTCAATCCCAGTGATACTTATTGAGTATTGAACTGACGAAAATGATTTATTACCATTTACCTAACGCCACTTCCACAAACAGAACCCAAACTGTAATTGGTGGCATATCAATCGCTGTCTAACCTGTGTTTTCTGTTGAATGTTACTTAAACGCAGGGCTAAAAGTAGATAATTGAAATTTATTCTTTTGTGTTATGATAAGGATTGTTTAGATACTTACACTTTAACATTAGCGTTTGTTACAGACTGCTTTATTTTCTATATCATATTACTATGCGTTAATATGTGGAGGCGAGAATGGTATTATAACTATGCAATTCAGACAAAGTTTTAATAACCCATTCATGCATAATATTGCACTTGTGTTTTCAATTATCGTAAAAGTTGTTTGGAAGCCATAAATTTAAAAGAAATACCATATTTTTTTGTCTAAAAAGATTGTTTTTAGCTAAAAATGGCAAAAAATGATGACAAAGCCTGAAAGACTGTGGTACATGTAATTCTTTCATTGATTAATTGACGTAACAGTTGACATATTTTTTTCCGATTAATTGAAAAAACTTTTGACCGATCGATTCTATCATATCAATTACCTTTGAATAACCTGAGCTCAGGATTGATCTATCAAAAAATAAGCTAATAAGAATTTTAGAGGTTTTCATTTTGAAGATTTTCTTGCACTAGCATAATTCAACATTTTAACAGCTTTTTATATGGATATACATTTTTTAAAACAAATGATGAATTTCAAAATGAAATCTGTATCAGTAAAGGGAAATAAGGAGTGGCTTTTTCAAATCTGCTGATAAGAACAGGACTTACGTTGATTCTGTAACATGATTTCAGCAAAAAAAATACTACTATTACAAGTAAGAAACGTTTGTGCAAAATGAATAAATATACATCGAGATAAAATGACGGATTGTCTTGTTCTGCCTTTAAACGATATGGTATAAGAAATGACTGGACTATTATCCTCCTCAGCCACATATTCATATACAGTGAAACCTCGAAAGAGTGAACACCTTGGGACCGGGCCAAAACGTTCACTATAGGGGGTGTTCACACTTCCGAGGTTTCGCAAGTTGGACTTGTAGACAATCATGACATAAAGGATATATATATATATATATATATATATATATATATATATATATATATATATATATATATATATATATATATATATATATATACATATATATATATATATATATACATATATATATATATACATATATATATATATATATATATATATATATATATATATATATATATATATATATAGGTAAAATGATTATGAAAATAGGTAGAAACTTGTTGGTACAGCACAATAACACAATTATAAATTATCTTGCTCTTGGAGAGAAGTTAAATGTGCAGATTCAATTCCTGTTCATTAAGTGACACTCTTTTAAAAGCCATTCACTGATTTTACACTAGGTTAATGCTGTTCTAGGTAAAGTGCGCTTATAAGTTTCAACCTGCTATGCCCACCAGGTCAGTAAGGTCCATGCTGTAGTCACAGGCAAATGACTTAAAGGGCTCAGCTGCCTTGAGAGCCTCTTGGGGTTAACTTTCACATATTTATATGAAAAGGATCTAGAGGTAGGGCAAGCTTTTGATCATTTTCTGATTCTAAGTTTCTCCTTTCACTGCATAGATTTCACTTATATGCACACAACAGTGATAATCTCTTTACCTCAAGCAGCAAAACACACTGACACAAACTCTATTGCAATCACTGATGCTAAACTTAGCCTGGCTAGGTCAATTGAAATGGAAGTAACTGAAACACCCACACACAGAGAAGCTGACTTGACCTATTTGTACCCAGGTGTTCACTTATTGGAGGTTCTCAGGACCATTCTTTCCCCCAAAAAGTGTTCACTGTTCGGATACGGGGGTGTTCACACTTCGTAAAACTAAAATGTATTAGAAAAATATTGGGACCGGGAAAAAGTGTTCACTATAGGGGGTGTTCACACTTTCGGGGTGTTCACATCCCGAGGTTTCACTGTATTTACTTCTGTGATAAAAATTTGGCCATCTACAAAATTACTGTTCAATAAAACTGGTTGGTGCTACTGATAGGTCATACTGCAGGGGAGCCAATATTGCAGCTATTTCAATTCCCCCTGCCCCCAGAATTTGCGTTATCCAACCTGTCTCCACATCCATTCATGCCCCATTGTATATGGACTACGAAGTCAGACGACTAGTTTTAGGATTTTCCAATACCTCTTAAGGACCTGATTTCCTATCAACAATGTTGTCGCGCATGTGGAGGTTTGAGTGAGAAATTTGGATTTGGATCATGACAGGAAATGGTCACATAGAACTTTTGAAAGTCACTAGGTACAACTTTTAACCCTCAAGAGCACGCCTAAGCTCCTATATTAAGCTGCAAGTCGGTGTATCATATACTTCCTCACCTAAATATTACACTTTTTTGTAGTCATTTCCAATAAAACTGCTTTTATACCCAATTTTCTTCTACGATTGGTAATCTGTGAGACCGTTACTTTTTCTGGAACACCCCCTCGGGACAGCCTACCACAGTTGGCCTAGATAGATAACCATGGTGCATCCGGCAGATGGGAGCTTTTATCTGAATGGACAGCCTAACACAGTTGCGGAGGCCCGCAATTAAGGTTCCTGCTGAAGCTTAATTGTATCTAAACGCTGTATCATTGACACCTTTTATTACAATTTGTATAACCCCGCCAAAAATTAACACCTAAACTCACTGTACAATTTTGGATTACACGTTTTATTTTGCAGATTGCCTAAAAAGTAGAGTGTGCGAACGTGTGCTTAGGTTGCAATATACTTTACCAATTAATTTAAGTCCCGGGGGGGCACTTGGGTATTTAGGGGGGTGCATACGTTCGTTATCAAAATTAAAAAATACCCCTAAAGCACTGATTTCTGGCCAAAAAAGCACCCTTATTCTAATAAAACGCTGATTTTTTCCACTAAATAAACACCCCTTCTTTTATCAAAACACTGACATTGGATGAACGGGAACACGTATTTTAACTTAAGATTTTATAATCCTCTGCGTGTTTAGCAGCAGCAAGTGGCGGCAGCAAACTCGGAAGCCCAGTCACTCGGCGTCAGAGCTGCGGATTTTGTGGATTGTAAGGGGATTTTGACCCCCATACTTCGTACCTGGGTACAAAAAAGTACCCTTTTTTTACAAAATCGCGGACATGTGGAGGTCTTAAAAAAAGACCCCTTCTTCCGCGAAATACGTAACGAAGGTGCGGCCCCCCTCTGTACCTGAGTGCCCCCCCCCCCCCCCCCCCGAGATTTAAGTAAGATGTCCATAGTGTGTAATTGATTAATACAACTGTTCTATAGCCACCTATTATGTGGTACCCAACGATACTTTTGTCATTGTGATATTGGGTCGTGGGGTGAGGGGGGGGGGGGGGGGGGGGTGTAGAAGTCCATTTAAGATGTCAAAAATAAAGAGAGTTCAGTGAAACCTCAGAGATGTGAACACCTTAGGACGAAGGCAAAATCGCCCACATTAGCGGGTGTTCTCATCGCAGCACTAGGTCATTTCATAATGCAAAAGGTTCAAACGTGCCCAGTAATTTTGTTCAAATTAGGAGGTGTTCACAATCAGCTTGGGGCAGTTGAGGGTAGCGTATTTAACGCTTATGCTGCTGGTAACTAATTTTGACCAATACAAAAAACACCTGAAAATGAACTTGCACCTGGGTACTCATCTGAGAGCACTAAGTGAGAGCTATCCAATGAATATCAACATCAACAAAAATCGTTGTGTCCTTGTGGTTAAGACGTAAGTTGCCGTATCATTGAAATCTGTACTAGCACACCGTACTAGCGTGCCTCAGATTCGTACGATGGTGCAGGTGTGAATGGCAGAAAAACAATATCCGCTGGGTTTTTTTGGAAAACGACAGAAAAAAATCTAATATTTTTCTGTCGTTCACACCTGCACCATCGTAGATACGACACGAATGACGAAAGACAAAATTCCAAATCGAAATAAGTAATTTTGATTAGAGAAGTTTGTCTCAGATTTGACGTGTAGTAAAATCAATTTCAACCCCAAAATAGAGATGTAGTAATAGAGGCCCGTCTCAATTGTAATGAATTTGGAATTTCTGTTATCGTTACCTTTTATACCCTATTGCGGCCAAGTCGTGACTAGCTAGTAGTTGTAACTGGTTGGGGAAACTGGAGTACCCGGCGAAAACCACCGCATGACCCCAAGTCACTTGTAACTTTCACACATACCCGGCCAGGATTTGAGCCTGGGCAGTGCATGGTGAGAGACAGCTAGCAGTTAGTGGCAGGGCAGGGCAGGCCCTGAAGTGAACGCAAAGTACAGCATATACCCAGAGAAAACTACTACTCTACCCCCAAGTGACTTGTTATCTTCATCACATGTCACCAGCAGTATTCAAACCCATGCCTTGGTGAGGGACGACAGGCAGTCAATGGAAATGCCCTGGATCACTAAGCAGGCCATTGTTTCGTGGAATCCTGTACAGTGCCGACATGTATTGCCTGCACTAAATGCGTGGCAGCCCGGGTATAATACACGACCTCACGCCTAATCGGGACCCGGTTTTCTGACCATGGATGAGACCACTGAGGCTCCTGATCTCACAACTGAACGTAGCTTTGATTCTCAAGCTATGTGGGTCGTTGATGTGCCTACTTTTTGCCATGTCATCCGTGGGTGTTTGTACGACCAGGCACTGGCATATGTCCGATCTAGTGATGCAGGAATTAAACGTCTGTGCTATATTGTGTATGATAGTTTGTCTTAGTGCTACTGCTTGATATCAGGGTAACTGTTTCTTGATAACTCTATGGTACAAAGACGGGGCTACCCCTTTAGTCAGGTGGTCTGCGGTATTGCACGTTGAGTGCTCACTACCATATTGTCAGCTTTTCAACCATATCAACTTACCAGTGTATATCTTGAGAATACACATGCATTGACACATATGTCTTGAGCAAAACTGGGTATATATAAAAAATATTGAACGTTTTAGTTCTGTAGTCAACTTTGAACTTGTCCATGAAAACTCTCGAACCTTGCCGATTTCAAAGATGTCACGAAATGCATACCTCTTTAATGCAACCGCTTCAGGTAATTTCATATCTTCGCATATGGTCAATAAATATTACAATTACTATTACAATTGAATACTTTGTAGATACGGGGAAGGGTACATAGACAAAATAGGAGCGAAGATACAAAATAAGTCTTGGATCAATTTATTGGCTGCTTTAAAACACTTATATCGAGTCAATGAAAATTCTAGACTAAACCCGAACTTGATGGATCCGATCTGGTATAATAATGTTTTGAATATTAGTTACAGAAAGAGTTGGGAATCAAAGGGCATGTGCTGAATACCAGGTGTATGCCCGGGGGGTCACTTCGGTATTTAGGGGGGTACATACGCTCGTAACCAAAATTTAAAAATACCCCTAAAGCACCCTTATTTTTAAAAAACGCTAACTTTTTCTAGTGAACGAACACCCCTTCTTTCATCAAAACACTGACATTGGATGAACAGGAACACGTATTTAACTTTAGATTTTATAATCCTCTGCCTGTATAGCGGATTTTTTTTTTTCGATTGGGACCCACAATAAGTAGTTCTTTATAGCAAGGTATAATTTATGGACTGTATAATAAGAGGATAATTGATGAGTCAAAGAGGGGAAGAATTGGAATAAAAGAGAGCGAGAATCAACTTCCATTCAATTCACAGGATTTCTTTTCCCCCATCCTCCCTTTTCCCCCCTCCCTCTAAAAGGTCACAGAAGTCTTAGTGAAATATAAATTGGACTCGCCACATGACCTGTGGTATAGGCCACCTTAGGGGATCCACTAATATACCCTGCTTGTAGCCTATGGATACAATATTTTTGAATAGCATAGCCGTTAATTGCCCAAGTGCAGTGCTCACTGATTACACAGCAGACAGGTAAGACACTCTTGGCAACACAATGTGTGTACACTGTGCACTGGGCCGTAATATGATTTCATTGACTGCTCGCTGTCTCTCACCACTGCCATGAACCAAATCCTAGCTTAGGCATGTGAGAAAGCTGCCAGTGACTTCTGCTTAGACAGGGGATTTTGCCAGAATTACAATGAAAATGTAAATATATACAATAAGGAGATGTAGGGAAATAGAATCTTAAAAGGAAAAATGAATGCACAGACAAAGTGAGAAAAAATAAATTCATAGGATACAGAGATATATACAATATAAAAAGGAATATCATAGAATGTAAACGATCATGCAAAGCAATACCAGAAATCCAAAGAAAAGGAAAGGAAAGAGAAATATACAGAGCTGAAGTTTTAATACAGGCTTGAAACAGTTGAAAGGAATTCTTAAAGTTGCGACAGGACTTTAAGGGATTACAGAATCAACTCAAAAAATTCAAATAAATAATAAAAAATGCTCTGCTAATTACATATGATCACCGGATTCAACCCCCTCCCCCATCAAAATATGGGACTTCAATAAATAGGAATCAAGTGAGGGGGAGAAAGTAGGAAAATATACAGGAAGTTATAGATACATTGTATCTTATTGCATGATATACATTGTGTAAGCACTAAACAATTGTATCATATTGTATGAGATACATTTTTAACAATTGTATCATTTCATTGCCATTGGCAACGGGAATATGTGAAAGCTTCTTTCTTCAGAAATATAGACTTAAAAGCCTTATACAATAAAAATAACTATCAAACAGCTCCCACGGAACCTCAGGCCATTGATCCAAGGCGGCAGTTTTGGATGGCAACGCACAGGGGATTCAGTTAGTGGCACAAACGGTTTTGAAACTGCGTATTTATATATAGATATGGGTATAATCGAGGGTTTTAAACCTTGTGCTGCTGTTGGCATATGTGGCCAACACAAAATGATGCAAAAAACATGAAAAATGGCTTAAACCCTGGAACATGGGTGCACATCTGAGAGTACTCAGCGAGAGCTATCAAATGAATACCAACATGACAGGGTTTAGATGGTTTACAGAAATCTTTACATTCTTGTGCTTTGGACTAAAGTAGCCTCATCATTGGAAGGGTTAAGGAAACCCTAACGGAAGCCATTATTTTTTTCGAATGGGACCCACAATCTGTAGTTTGCGTATGTACATGTGAAATTTCACGTCACTCCAGAGCATAGCGTAGCAATCAATGGAGCCAAAGTTAGAGTTTGGTGCCAGAAGGATTCTGCGATAATCAACGGCTTCTTACTACCAGACTGACAGTAATTCTCTAGTCTCTCTGTGATTTTTCGCAAATAGTTAACTTCCTCGTGGAAATATTGAGTTTGTAACATAACCTTTTCCCTGAAAACAGACAGGAAATGATCATAAATCATGTAATCAAGGGGGCTGAATGTTTTATGAAGCTGTCGATGCGATTTGTTGAACCACGCAATTTCCACCTGAGAATTCAACCTCGTGTTCAAAGTCTCAGGAAGAGCTTTCCGGAAGAGAATGTCGCGCATGCGCAAACACAAATGGCGACGTAGTAAAATCAAGGATTCAAACCAATATCCTAATATCATCACCAAGTCCAGCTTCTTGTTTAAAGAGTTTAAATGTCCGATAGCACTCGGGCTTATGCAAATAATGTTTCCTGGTAAAACCTAAAGCCTTTCCCATCTTATTGCTCAGGAAACTGTTGTGAATCTTGGCAGTCGCGAGATAACTCGAGATCTTCTCCTCAACTCTCGTTCCCGCGTGCCTGTCCAGATGAATTACGGTATTGTAATATACAGCAGCTGACACGAACTGTCTGAATGGCTCTCTGAGTATTGTTATGAAGGCTGTCCCATTCCCCATCAGTAACTCCTGTGTAGTCTCATTATAATCCGCATGATGAGCAAACACATTCACTGTGTGTGGCGCAATATGGGAATAGTCACCAAAACGTCTAATATTTGACAAACCAAAATATAGCTTCCTTGCCAGCCCGAAGCGACAGAGTATGTTACAAACAGTTGTTCCACCAGTCTTGTGTGTTTTTATAAAGTAGATATTTCTCTTTTCTTCGCAGGGTATCTTTGCCATTCTGTTGCTTATGGTATCCACTTCCGTTTTAGTTATACCATTGGTTGTCCAGTACTTAGCAACAGATGAGGAGGTTATTAAACCTCGTGTATCCGGTACAGGTTCTCCGGCGATGTGGCGAGTTATCGAATTTCTTAGAAAGTTCACGAACGACGCCAGCATTGCCAGTGTGCATATTACGAAAATGAATCTTCGATGACATCGCCAACCTACGAATACCTGAAATGATAAAACGATGATTATTTGACTTTCAAAGTCAAGAAAAGCAAATAAATTTCATCCCTGCAAATAAGAGGCATTTCCCCTTTCGAGAAGAATCATTTCCCTAAAACAAACTCATTTCCTTTAATGAAAATGATTTTCCTAAAGGGGAAAATTATCCTTTAAAGGGAAATAATTTTCCTTCAAAGGAAAATCATTTTACTTTGGCAGTAAAAGTTGTCACAGAACAACTCTATAATGATGAAGTAAAATATCTCTAGATGACGTATGCCACTTCGTATTGCAGTGGCCATCGCCCTAATGTATAGTGCCAACATTTAATTCCTGCACCAAATGCTTGGTCAGCCCGGGCGTAATACACGACTGCACGCCCGATCGGCATCCAGTTTCCTGGGCTTGGATGCATGGATAACCTCAGAACTGAACGTAGCTTTGATTCGCAAGCTGTGTGGGTCATCGATCTGCTTGGCTTATTTTTTGACATGATATCCCTGGTGTTTGTACAACCAGGCACTGGCAAACGTCCGGTCGACTGCTGCAGTAATTAAATGTCTGTACTGTACCGATACACTATTGAAATGACTGGTAATGCGGATGTGATATTCTAGGTTATTAGAAAATAATGAATTGTGGATAGTGGAAAAATGACACGTCAAAAGATACTTAATGAGATATAGAAAAAGTTAACTTGTATTCTTATCGCATGTACTCTTGGGCAGCCATAGCCAGGGACATATTTTAACGCTTATATCAATAAATATATGTTTCACGATTACCAACTTTACTTAACATTAACCAGTCGTTACCTACACTTAATGGCTTGCACTCCTGGACAATCATATAGTGTACAAAATTATCCTAGATACAAATACAAACATTATTAAACAGTTAACTAGAAGTACTGTAACTAAACGTACATATAGGGGTTGACTGTATCATAATATCGGCGAGCAAAACAAATATATGACGATATAAGATATACTGCCTGTTTGAGAGTATCAATTATTAATTGAAACTACAAAACGTGCTTGCATGCGAACTACACTTTTTCCACATTTTTAAGATGCTACCACCATTGGCAAATACGTTGTTAATATTACCTCACTTAATATATCTGTTTCATGAAAACCAATTTAACTTACCATTTTATTAGAAAGAAGGAAGATTAACTAGATATCCGACATCACTCTCCTGTAGCGGACTGCTATTACTGTGCATCAAGATCAAGCTAAGACACAATGGTTTAACCCTTTCATACCTGGAGATCTACTTGACTAGTAGCAGTTTTGGC
>OZ012699.1:22537013-22572013 GCA_963942565.1 Maea johnstoni | reverse complement strand
ATGAAATCCTATAGAGATCTGAGGGTCAGGTGGTACCATCTATCTACCATACCTGGTACTGCACTACACTGCTTCAGGTCAGCACAGGAGGGGATGTCAACTTTTTAGGGACTAGGAACCTAGTCTACTACTTCTCGTATATAATGAGCCACTGCTGGCTAGTCGCGTTTTCAGTCTTAATCTGTCAGAAAAGGCGAAGATAAACAAAACTCCAAATCAAACTCTAAAGCAGGGCAAATTTTACTAGATTTAAGTTATGTGTACTATTGTTCTTACAGGCTTCAAAACAGTGAATCCAGTATCCAGGCATCGATTTGGAGCAAACAACAAACACTCCTCTGTGTAGAGATTAAGAAAGTAGAACTTCGTTTCCTGCGATAGCAAAAGATGTTCAGATACAAGAGGGTCTTCACACCACACGTTCATTTTAGACATTTACTATTTCTGAAACATGGGACCTACTAGAATATGTGGGAGATGTCAAACGGTTGGCCTGGTGGCGCAATAAATGGGCGGCGTTGTGGGGAGCTGTATATGGTTTCTTCTGCAACTGAAATACTAGTACACAAGGTTTAACCTATTCGTGAAGTGAAGGGAATTTCTGCCCGGTTCCGATTTCTATCTCGTCGCGATATGACCTTATCTGTTGAAAGCGACGTAAAACCCCATTCCTTCCTTCCTGCTTGGGTGTATATGTCAGAAATAAGGATCTACTTATCACATCTATTAACGATTTATGTTCTGGTATTACATTGTTCCGCATCATGATCTCCACGGGGGGATTAACCCTTATGCTGCTGGTGGCTAATTTGGCCAATACAAAATGATGCAAAAAAACTTTTAAATGACTTAAACCCTGGGGCGTGGATTCCTCATCTGAGAATACTCAGCGAGAGCTATCTAATGAATACCAACATGACAGGGTTTAGATGATTTTCAAAAATCTTTGCGTCTTTGTGCTTTTGAGGAAGGTAGCCTCAGCATTGAAAGGGTCAAAGCTGAACCATGGTTCCAGATTAACACTCCAATGCTAAGGCTACTTTCATCCAAAGCACAAGGACGCATATACTTTTGAAAACCCTCTAAACCCTATCGTGTTGGTACTCATTGAATAGCCCTCACAGATGAGTACCCATATGCCAGGGTTTCAGCGATTTTTGCATTATTCTGCATTGGTCAACTAAGCCACCAGCAGCGTAAGGGTTAAACTCAGCACCAGAAATGGCATCACCGTCGCATGGAACAGAAAAGGCTATCAATCTCTCTCACAGGAATACAATGTCAACAATTCTAGCTTGGGAATTCCCCTTGATGGGACAATATATCTACCCAAATGTCTATCATGTGTCTATTCATCTAAGATATCTTTGATATTGAAGGTAATAGGAATAAGCCATACTACATCGAAATGATTGAGGGAGAGTTGCGGGTAGTGTTCCAAAAATTATTTCTCCATTTTTTCAAAAGATGCTTTTTATCAGAGATATGCCTAGGTTTGGTATATCTCTGCTTTTATCAGAAAACAATCACCAATAGAGGTGGGCCTTTTAACCCTTCCAATGCTGAGACTACATTCGTCCAAAGCGCAATGATTTTTGAAAAACATCTAGATCTGTCATGTTGTTATTTATTAGATAGCTAACAGAGAGTACTCTCGGGATTTCCGTCCGTCATTTTCCAGATTTTTACTTTTTAGTACATCATTTTGTAGTGCCTAAATTAGCCACCAGCAGGGTTTCGGGGCTTCAGAAAGATACAGTTTAATCAAAACCAGGGAACTTGTATGAAACTCTCTGATCAAACCTTATGCACCATCACCATACACATTTAGGTCAAAGATGGACTTCTAGCTAATAAACCGGGAAACTGCCCTTTCTTGGACGCTGCCTAACTGAAATCGCGCTGCTTATGTCTTCTTCTTTCTGAATCAAGTGTCCCTTTCCGTTATCAAAGACAGCGTCGCTATGTAATAACTCAACTCGATCCCTGGACGACCCCGGCCTGTAACCTGAATCAAACGCCAAGTTATGAAACAGAGCTGTAACCTTATAGCCCTAGAGCCACCAACTAGTTAACTCGGCCTGGTACGGACCGGCCCGGGAGTAGGCGTGGCTACCCTCATCTCTGGCCAAAGACACCCACAATCGCAGCTGCGAATTTCGCCCCTCTTCCAAAATGCCCGTTTTCCTACAAAATCATCAATGTATGATTTGATTAATATAACTGAGCAATTTCGAGTGTCCCCGCAATCTCTGATAAGTACTACGCCTGCAAAATAGTGAAGTAGCAGACGAAAAAACAGCTGATGCTGATGTTACTTTTGGCGGGAAGCGCGCGCTGTTCCATCTGTGTGAATTTTATACATGTTCAGGGCACATGTCCTCAAGCTGGGCATCTTACATTATAATCACAACCACCAGTTGCAACTTGCAGGACGGGACCAGAGAGTCGCAGGCGAGCTGCTCTAGTAATGTTTCTGCATTTTTGACTAAGTTCCGAGTAGGTTTTACACAAACGCCGATAAATACTGGATTATTTAGAATTCTACTCATCCGCGAAGATGCGGTGTACCCCGCTCGTGTTTGCCGTTTTCTTCATTGCCATGGGAGTGCGGATTCGTGCAGAAAGTAAGTAGTTATTTAACGCCGCATCCTAGTGCTCGCAGTTGTGGCACTAGACTAGTAGTACTACCAGTAGAAGCGTCGCAGAAGCCGTTTTATAGCTGATTCAGGAAACACGCAAATTCCGTAGCATCGTATTTACTGTTTACTACTGGGCGCACGGCTATGGCATGTTTTGAACAGCATGAGTATGGAATGTATTTGATATGTAATACGATGTTTATCCATGTAGTATTCCGTATTCGCTATGTGATACGGTACTTCAATCATATAAATTATAATGTATATAACTGGGGCCTAGGTTACTTAATCATTCACTTCCCGCATACTCTTCGTCTGTTACTTAACAAAATATCTTGATAGGTACACAGTGTTTGGAGAACTGAATATTTCAAAGAAAATTGGTTCTTATTCCAACTTTTCCTTATCGAATATTTTCAACCAATTACTGCTGGCAGCGGCAGAAGACAATATTGATGTGATCTTAAAGTGAAGGCATATTGGGGATACCATTTAAAGTATAAGTGTTAATTTAATAAGAACATCACCAACAACTGTCTATATATTTTGTAAAACGAATCTAAATTCCACTTTATTGCAATAACTATCATAGATCCAGCAATTTAAGATGAGCAGTGATTTAAGTTTGAGGTTGTCGGATCAAAGTCCTTTTAAAATTATCTTTAGGAAAATATTTCAAGGAGATATGTTGAACAGAATCTAACAAACAAAGACGTCTCCTAATGTTCTACATGGTGATCCTAACCTATTCTTAAAATATCTACTACAGGGGAAAACATGAAAAGGAACTCAGAATGGGCAATCCAAAAATTAGGGTAGGGTTAGGTTAGGGTTGGTAGGGTAATTGGAAACAAACATCTTTTTTATGTCTATATATATATATATATATATATATATATATATATATATATATATATATATATATATATATATATATATATATATGTATTTATATATATATACATATGTATATATATATATATATATATATATATATATATATATATATATATATATATATATATATATTTAAACATTAATGCTTTAATCTAAAAGAAAGAAGTCCTCACATTTAAAGTAGCCTTTGAATCAAGCATTAGACTCTAGAGAGTTGTAGGGATGGTCATGATCAATTTTTTTCCAAATATATTCTCCAAAGGATGCTTAGCTAGGTCAAGCAGATATCTTCAAAATGATTTTGACATTTATATATAAATTTATATATATATGTATATATATATATATATATATATATATATATATATATATATATATATATATGTATATATATATATATATATATATATATATATATATATATATATATATATGATATATATATATATATATATATATATATATATATATATATATATATATATATGTATATAGATAGATAGATAGATATCTGAACATGAATGCTTTAATCTAAAAGAAAGCAGTGCTCACATTTAAAGTACCCTCTGAATCAAGCATTAGGGTAGGGATTTCTTTGAATAAAAACTTGTTAGGGTAGGTTACAGGGAATCAAACAACTTTTTTTAGGCCTTAATACTAGGAGTTGGGACTTTCTTCTTCTAACCTGTAGGTTGCACGGATGGATTTTTTATGGAAATATGGATGGTTTTTAATTCTACCCTTAATACTCAATTCATCTTGAAACCTCTCCATACAATGCAGTACATCAAACCAGCAGCATAGCCTCAGCCAGCAGGGCGTCTGGGTGTTGTTTGGACACCCAAACCCTTAAAACCCATTCATCAGGTCACCCACATTTCCCTCTCGAAAAATATGATTGACTTTTTCCACCTCAATATTATTCCCATGACATTGGGTAAGGATATTATGCCTTCTTTCAATAATTACATACATGCTTATGGTTTTAATCTGAGAACATTGTGATCTCCCTTCAAAAAAAAAGGATGCCCCAAAATTTTACAAAAATGCCAATTTCAGGCAACCAGTTCCTGAATCCTAGCTACTGCCCTGAAGCCGCAGTCCAAAAGTACCTCCCTCTTGTTGTGATACCTTACTGACTAAAACATGCACAGAAATTATCTTTAATTAAGGTGTATCTTCCCATACTATATACATGTATTTATAGATCTATGCCTATACACCTACGTAACATAGGACTTATGGCCTACTGTTAGCCATTTAGTTCACACAATGGCCACACGAGGGGGGTTGCACTGGCAGTTCTACCCTCCTAGCATACTGCATCTATCCACAAGGGATGACATCTAAATATGGCTTGGGAGAAATACTTTGAAAGAGTATTAGATGTTTCACCTGCAATTTAGATACAAATTGTTTTTAAAAAACAGATACCACGGTCTAGGGCTGTCATCGATACCGGCGGTATCGATGGATCGCTGGCGAAGCCCTAGCGATAATCGATACGCCAGAAATGCTGGGGTATCGATTCGTTATAAAAAATAAAAAAAAAACAGGTTGGATACGTTGCAACACGCCAAAACTGCCGTTTCCAACCAGAAAACTTTTTTTTTAAAGTCAAAATCAGCGAGAACTTACCCCAATTCATAAACGGAAGTTGAATTGAGGACAGACGATCTCTGGCGCACTACTGCCCAGGTCAGCGCAATGCATTGTGGGGTCCTGTCGGGACGATAATAGGTGAAGACAACATTGGCGGCTTTGGCGCTAATGGCGAGATCGTAAATTGTAGGTACTTTTTAGTTATTGTTAGGGGCGGGGATTGACAGGTAATGAAAATATAATGCTTGGTGGGCTATTTGCGTATATATTAGCCAAAAACCAAGCATGCGGCAATTTCTAGTGTGAATCGATAGCGAATCGAATCGAAGTGCTGTATCGGTAAAAATCTTTTCGATTATCGAATCGCTAAAAATTTGTTAGTGATGACAGCCCTAGTACCACCTATTGATAATGATCCAGGTCTTAATTATTGCTCTGAAGGCTGATGTGGTGTTATCAACTAGTAAGAATATTTAGAATAATTTTCGTACAGCGACCACCAAAAGTTGGTGTGCTGCAGGAGCAATTGTCTGTGCTGCAGGACTTCAATGTTGGGCAACGTCTTAGCCGTCTGGGCATCATTTGGACACCCAAACCGTCAAATATCACCCTTCAGGACACCCAATTTATTTGAGAGAAATTTCTTAAAATAACAATTTCAATAATCAATTGTTATTTCTCCACCTCAATGTAATTCCCATGACATAATATAGGGATAGAATGCCTTATTTCAGTAAGTAAACACATTTATGGTTGGATTCTGGGTACTATGTTGTGGTCTCCTTTGAATAATAGGAAGCCCCAAAATTTTACAATTGGCAACCTTGGTCACCCAGTTCTGAATGCAGGTTAAGACCCTCTTTGGACATCCTGGGAGTTCCAGGGTTAGGCCTAGAAATTTTTTTGTTTGTTTCCTCTAACAGCCATTTTTTTGAATAGGGTAGGTAGGTTAGTAATTGTTTTGTTTTTTTTGATTATTTTTTTTGTCTGAAAATGTGTGTTTTATGCATGTTTTATGTTGATTAGGAGTTGGAAGGGCAGAAAAAAACATAAGGGTAGAGATTTCTGAGTAAAAACTTAGTGTTACAGGAAACAAACAACTTTTTAGGCCTTAGTTTCATGCTTTATGCACACCAGATAGCTGTTTCACAATTTTCTTCCACTAGTGGCATTAACTACATGTATATCATTAGCATGCCACTTGACATAACATTCATCAATTACGGAGACCCATTTCTGGATCACATCTGGAAATAATATTACTGAACATATTTCAACATGGCACTAAGTGCTGTGGATAATACTTAAATGACAACTTACTCAGAGTCTGACAAGCCTGCTTGCACCTGAAATATATTGCAATACAGGGTCTGACAATATTACTCACAATAACCAGACAACTCTACAAGCCTGGGTATTTACTTATTGAAATAAAGCATGATATCCTTAAAAAATGTTATGGGAATCATACTGCGGTGAAAATATTTTGGATTTTTGAGGTTTTGGGTGTCCATACAATGCCCGATGGCCTGCTGGCTACTGCTTAATGGTTCGGGTGCATATAAGGTTAGATTTATATATAATAAAAATACTTGACTCAGGACAAGACTATTATCATTGTTATTATTATTATTATTATGATTATAATTATTATTATGATTATGATTATTTTATTATTATCATTATTATTATTATTATTATTGTCATTATTAATCTTATTTTTATCAATTCTAGTCTATTATCATTATTAGTATTATACTATTATTTTTTTGTATTTTTATTAATTGTCATTTTTATTTATTTATCATTATCATTATTATTATTATTATTAGTATTATTATTATCATTATTATTATCATCATCATCATTATTAATGTATGTGTCTTGGAGTCTCTACTGTACATTAACTAGTTTACTCTGATCAGGTCCCATGGCTGTGTAACTCTCAATGAAGCGAAGTAAATTAATACATGGTATTTGGTTTCCAGTTAGGGACCCAATTTATTCCACCCTGAGGTGAAGGTGGCTAATTATTTCCTGTATGTCTTGTGTCAGTGTCATGTTGTGCATCTAGGCTAACTACACCACAACACCATTCTAGAGGAACAGTGCCAGCAAATAAAGAGTTGCATGGAGCTCTTTTCCAAACCCATTAGGCCTTAAAAAATGCTTGTTTCCTGTAACAGCTGAAAAATGGGGTAGGTATGTACATATAGGTTAATATTGGGGGGGGGGGGGGGGGATATATACATTTTTTCAAAAAATGTGTTTCATAAAAGGTATTCGGTTTATAGTTTTGTATCCACCGAAGCTCTCACATGACCTTCCTCCCCTAGCAGGCACTGTACACACGGAAACCATTTCAATACCCCGAGGGATATTCCAGAGCAACTGGCAGCATATAGCGCACACGTTCTAAGCACTGCCTTATTTTATGCTAGGTACCCATTTTTGCAGCTGGGTAGACTGAGGCAATATGGAATAAACTGTCTTGCCCAAGGACAGACCAAAGTGCCCTGGCTGGGAATTGAACCAGCGACCCTCTGATTACTAGTCCAACACCTAACCAACTGAGCTACTTTGTCCCATGCAGGTTTTTGGCCAAGATTTAGGAGCTGGGTGCCTAAAATTGGCATTTATAAAAAATTTGGACATCCTATTTTTCAAGGGAGATCACATTATTCTCAGATTACAACCAAGGACATGTATTTCCTTTGTATTGAAGTAAGGCATGATATCCTTATACAATGTTACGGGAATCATATTGAGGTGGAAGAAACTTAAATTTTATGCTTCGGGACATTTTAAGAAATTACTTGCAAAAGAATTTGGGTGTCCTGATGAATGATTTTGAAGGGTTTGGGTGTACAGCATACCACCGTGCCTTGATCAGGGGTTCTTCTTTAGATTCCACCCTCTTGGAGGATGTAAGACCCAAGCATATGAGGTGGCACCATGCATGCCTAAAGGGGTGTTTTGGTCCGACTTACACCCTACCAGGACCAAGGAGGGTATTTTGCCAATCAGGGTACAGGGTTGCACCATGCATTTAGAAGGGGTTCAGTTCTGATTTTCACCCCTCTTGGAGTAAATGACATTCAAGGGTTGGAGGTGGTGGCACTATATGCCTGAAATAGGTATTTTGGTCAGATTAACACCCCACCATGAAGGTATATCGCCAATACAGGGTACAGGGTGGCACCATGAGTTCAGAAGGGGTTCCACCCCTCTGGGAGGGTGTTACACTCAGGGTTAGAGATGGTGGCATTATATGCCTAAAGTGGGTGTTTTGGTCAGATTGACACCCTGCCATGAGGGTATATGGCCAGGGTACAGGGTGGCACCATGAGTTTAGAAGGGGTTCCACCCCTCTGGGAGGGTGTTACACTCAGGGTTAGAGATGGTGGCATTATATGCCTAAAGTGGGTGTTTTGGTCAGATTGACACCCTGCCATGAGGGTATATGGCTAGCGTACAGGGTGGCACCATGAGTTCAGAAGGGGTTCCACCCCTCTGGGAGGGTGTTACACTCAGGGTTAGAGATGGTGGCACTATGTGCCGTTAAGTGGGTGTTTTGATCAGATTAACACCCTGCCATGAGGGTATATGGCCAATACAGGGTACAGGGTGGCACCATGCCTAGAGCAGGGGTCCTATTCTGATATGTACCAGATACATGAGCCTTTTGGTTTGTAAGTGATAATGCTTTTATTACTTTGATTGATAGGCTACAGTATCATGTTGAATGACTCCTGCCAGTGAAGTGGTTCCAACCAAAGACAGGGGTTGAAACTAACTTCAGTACTGTGAATCTTGTAATGTTAACAAGGAATTAATCTTTTTTCCGAATTTACCAATGGGTTCAAGATGGTTAAATTGAAAACTGTATCTTAAACCTTTTTATTGGTATGGTGTGGCAGATGTGTGCGGGCCGGGAAAATTAAAAAAGGGAAATATCCAAAATAGTCATTTTTTGGGAAATAAAAGTCCTGGGAAATATACACTTTTTATCAGACTAGGGGCCCGAAATAGTTTTTGACCACTTTTTTTCATAAAAAGAACTTTTCGGGCCCCTAGCCTAAAATCTAAGTGTCAGACCCTGTGATTCCAGGGCATCTACCCCAAACACTGGCCACTTAGCCGTTCACATATTGTCACTATGCCAAAGTTAACCACAGTCTAGGCATGAAGAGAGTCAACTTAGTCATCTTCTATTTTACTGTTATTTTTGAATATCAAAAACATGTTTTTTAAGAAAATATTTGAAGGAGAAATACCAATCAAAAACTAACTAACTAACAACTGCCCTTTAAACATAATGCTTAGGCATAAAAAAGTTGTTAGTTTTCTGTGACCATACCCTAACAGGATTTTACTAAAAAAAAATCCCTACTGTAATTTGTTTCAGGCCTTCCAACTCACAATCAACATAAAAATGCTCGAAAAACATTATTTGAAAAAAATAATAATCCAATTTTTTTTTTTTCCTACCCTTATTTTTTCCGGACTATTACAGGAAACAAAGAATTATTTTTGGGCCTTATTTCTAGAGTTATTTCTAAAAGTATCATTAATTGATACCTCACATGTCAAGGAGATCTCCAGGCCTGGAAGGGTTAACCCTTAGGCCTAAACAAAAAATATGTTCGTTACATGCTAGAAAAAAATAGGGTAGGTAGGTAGGGAATTTGTTTTATTTTATCACATAATCTTTCTCTCCCGCTATGCTGCATTAGATGTAAATGTAAAGCAAAATGGCAGCATCTAAAGTAGTGGAGTATCTAGATCTATTTAAATCCACTGAACTAGTATCATATGCTGATATTTGATGTTTTCTTCTTTCTTTTTAAAATTTATTTTGAATGCTGTGCATGGAATATGAAGCAGTTACAAATTTTTGCCTTTCTTTTTTAAAAAGATAAGGAGGGTAGGTAGGGTAATAGGAAACGAACATCTTTTTTTTTAGGCCTTATGCAACTGATGGCTAATTTGACCAATACAAAATGTTGATAAAAACTGACTGAAACCCTGGCTCATGGGTACTCATCTGAAAGTACTCCACAAGAGCTTTCCGATGAATACCAATATGACAGGGTTTCCTTGTGCTTTGGATGAAAGTAGCCTAAGGCCTAAAAAAAAATTGTTTGTTTCCTGTAACGGTCCGAAAGAAAATAGGGTAGGTAGGTAAAAAAAATATATATATATTTTTTTTTGGTCAAAAATTGGTGTTTTATGCATGTTTAACACTAATTGGGAGTTGGGAGGGCGGAAAAAACTTTAGGGTAGGGATTTTTATGAATAAAAACTTGTTAGGGTAGGGTTTATACAGGAAACAAACAACTTTTTTTTTAGGCCTTAGCATTGAAAGGGTTAAGAACTTCATCCTAGGAACCTACACTCTATCTTGATAAATGATTAAGTAATTCAAAACGTTCAATTAGGAAAAAAACCTAGTGAGTGCCACAGATGCCAAGAATAGGTATGTCACTCAAAACTCGAACCCCATTTGATGTCAAGCAGCACCCCAGGGTGTTTATACACAGCAGGGTAGTCGCTGTATGGCCCCAGGGTCTACAGGCAAATTAGCCACAAATTGATTACTATTCAGACAACTACAAAGGAAGAATTTACATAGTAAATTAAACGGCACTTCATATTGTTCGGCCTCAGGCTGTCCTTATGGGTAAAGCACCTAAGGCCTAAAAAAGTTCTTTGCTTTCTACTTCCCTAGTCTACATAAACATCATCTTATCCTAAGGTTTTTAGATAACATTAAGGCCTAAACTAGAGGCCTGAAAGAAAAAAAATACTCGCTTCCTTTAATCCTAATTTATGCTGCAAAACAGTAGGTAGGGTCAGTAGGAAAAGGTTTTTGTTTTGCTGGCCTTTTTTGGAGGGGGTAGAGGGCAGAGAATTATGTTAGATCCACATGACATACCCAATACCCAAACCCTGTAATATCAGAGGCCTAGCTGTACCGGCCCCTAGATAGGGTAGAGGGCAGATTATTATATTATATTCACATACCCAATACCGGTATTCCCTTTAATAACAGAGCCTTTCACAGGCCCTTAGTGAGGGTATAGGGCAGATAATTATGTTAGATTCACATACCTAATACCAAAGGCTTATGGGACATGTCCTATAAGCCTTTGCCAATACCCATATCCCGTAAAGAACCCTGCACCGGCCCTTAAAGAGGGTAGAGGCCAGATTATTATGTTATATTCACATACCCAATACCCATACCCAGTAACAACAGAACCCAGTGCACCGGCCCTTAGTAAGGGTAGTGGGCAGAATACTATGTTAGATTTACATACCAAATACCCAAACCCTGTAACAACAGAGCCCTGCACCATCAGACCTTTAAGGGGGTAGAGGCCAGATTATTACGCTAGATTCACATACCCAATACCCATATGTTACAACAGAACCCGGCACCGGCCATTAGAGGGGGAGCTCGAGAGGGAATATGATTATGTTAGATTCACATACCCAATACCCAAACCCTATAACAACAGAGCCCTGCACCCCCTTTTTGTGAGGGTAGAAGTCAAAGAATTATGTTAGATTCACATACCCAATACCCAAACCCTGTAACAACAGAGCCCTGCACCACCTTTTAGTGAGGGTAGAAGTCAAAGAATTATGTTAGATTCACATACCCAATACCCAAACCCTGTAACAACAGAGCCCTGCACCACCTTTTAGTGAGGGTAGAAGTCAAAGAATTATGTTAGATTCACATACCCAATACCCAAACCCTGTAACAACAGAGCCCCAGTGTACCAGCCCTTATAGAGAGTAGTAGCATGCTTAAGAAGAGCTATAGTAGGCAAACTAATTCACACATATAGTGACATATTTCTCATATAGCACAGATGTCCCTGCTTAATGAACTCCAGTTTTCACTTAACTTCAATTAGCTACACTGAAATCTATTTAATGGCTACTCAGGCTGTGGGGCACAAAAGTAATACTTGTTTCGGGTGACTTTTTATGCCGCAGGGCTCAAATCTTGTAATATATATTTCAATATGCACACGCTCCCATTTCACACTCAGAGTGGCCAGAACAGGCCTGATGATTTGGGAAATAATCTACTTGCAAGAGCATTTTCTGGAAAACATTTGAAGGAAAATCAACAACAAATTGTTTAATTTTCAAATATTTTTGAACTCTAACTTTGTTGCGAAGTTACATTTTCTGGATGATACTTTCTAGAGTAATATGGGTTAACTAGGAACCACTCAAGTTACAGGCTGTGGTCCCAGGACTCAAAAATAAGATTTTGTCAGTGCAATTCTACTGGAAGTACTATTTTACCTTGTGTGTTGATCCAAGAAATATCACATGTTATGGCTCAAAATTAATTCTTTTGCTGATTTTTCATTCGTCCATTTGCATTTTCAAGTATCACACAAGTTGCTGTCCAAATAAGGATTTTTTTAGGTGGAAATGTATATATATAATATACAAGGACTCTAAGATCAAACACTAAGAATTTATTACAGATACCACACACTAATCTGAAAAGGTTTGGTGACAGAGCATTCTGTGCCTATGCACCACGCCTTTGGAATGAGCTCCCTGACAACATCACGGCTGCTGATAGTGTGCAAAACTTCAAGAAACAGCTGTAAACATTGCTATTTCAAAAGGAGTTTATTTGACTACTAGTATATGGACCATGACAACTGTCCACTGACTTTCTTTAAAGCGCTTTTGAACATTATAGGTGGAAAAGGCGCTTAAACAAATATCAATTATTAATTAATATCAATATTAATATATATATATATATATATATATATATATATATATATATATATATATATATATATATATATATATATATACATATATATATATATATATATATATATATATATATATATATATATATATATATATATATATATATATATATATATATATATAATCCCACCATGAAGGGGTTAAAGTGAAGAAAGACTTCGTACTACCGTACAGTGCCACATTTATCTATTCAGGAATGTTGAGGTCATTCACCATCAACGCTCATATATATGCAGAAAGAATCCCTTCTAGACACCTAACCCACTCATGCCTGGAGGTCCCGGGCTAAACGCACAAACTAGGAAATGTCTCAAAATCAAAACTTATAGGGTATAGAAACTAAGCAGGGTCTGACACTTAGATTTTAGGCTAGGGGCCCGAAAAGGTATTTTGATAAAAAATAGTGGTAAAAAACAGGATTTCTGGTTAATATACATACCATTTTGGGCCCCTAGTCTGAAAAATCTAGTAGCCCACAGCAAAATCTAGGGGCAAATATACCCTTGGGCCCCTGGGAAAGTCGAACCCTGCTAAGTCAAGTAAAATGTAACAAAAGATTCACAATCAAAGATATCTTGGAAACTTTTTATTTTTGCGTTTGATACTAGTATAGGATATGTGGTTGTTTTTGCTGTGAATGAGTTAACAGTGCTGACTTACGGGTGAGACTTCTTGGTTTTATTATCAGTTTATCACCCACTGGGAGTATGGAAAGGTATATAAAGACACCAGGCCTAAAAGAGTTGTTTGTTTCCTAGCTGTGACCCTACTACCCTAACAAGTTTTTATTGGAAAAAAAATCCCCACCCTAATTTTTTTCCAACCTTCCAACTCAAAATCAACATAAAACATGCATGAAACACACATTTTCTTTTTTTTAAATATAATCCTTTTTTTTACCTTCCTACCTACCCTGTTTTTTAACGGTCCGTTACAAGAAACAAACCAAATTTTTCTAGGCCTCACATCATGAAAACGATGTTACACTTACTACACTTGTTCTGCTGGACTCTCAAATCATTCATAATTCAAAAACAGTAACAATCCTCATAAAAGGGGCTGAAATACATATAATGTTATGTGGGAAATAGCATATAGATAGTATGCATCTATGTTAGGTATAACGTGGGCTTTATACAGGCATGAATGGGTCAAGGTAGGCAGTATCATGCATGTGTGCCCCTTGGCTCATAATGCATTAATAGATACCTTCAGGAGTAGACTAGCTCCTTCAGGCACCGACATAATTTTCAGAACTAAGTTGCCATACCGGGCAAGTAGTTAATGATCTTTACTTACCCAACATAATTTTTGACTTGGCCTAAATAAGTAATAACATATGATAGAAAGGCCTGTATTTTTTATCATGGACTTAAATGATTTGAAAAATCTTTTCAGTTATGATGCACTGTTCGCATATTTCTAGGTATTTGGGCCATTTACCTAAGAAACATGTGTTTAGTGAACATTCAGAAAATCAGCTTGCCCATTAGGGCAAGTGAAAACTAAAATGTACTTGCCCGAAAGCCCTTTTTTCAAAAATTCACCTGCCGGGGCAAGCGGGTACTTATGTTGGTGCATGTCCTTGTCTATGGTTTGACAAAATAAAACTTTTCTCTGTTCTGGTCTCCGCCTTTTGCTTAAGTGCATGTCTAAGTACATCTAAGCATTATTTTCTGTGGCTGATGATTAAGATGGTGTCACCCTGATCTGCTGGAGCCATTAGAAAAATCTTACTGGCACTGTGGCCATATTGTGAGTTATTTCAGAACGTAATCAAGGTAGATTCAGTTTTTTCACAGTATACTTTTAACCTTTCCTATCCTTATAAGGCTACTTTCCTCAAAAGCACAAGGAAGCACAGATTATTGAAAACCATCTAAACCCTGTCTTGTTGGTATTCATTGGATAGCTCCCGCTGAGTACTTTCAGATGAGTACCCATGTGTCAGGATTTCAGTCCCTTTTTTCGTTTTTTTGCATCTTTTGTTTTGGCCAAAATAGCCACTAGCAGCATAAGGGTTAAGGTTAGATATTAATGAAGAAGAAAAAAGAGTTGGCCTAGGGCTAGGCTATGCAGGACTACATGAGCTGTATAGTTCCAGCCACAAAAGTGACAACTCTTTTGAGTCAGGGGTCCAGCTAACCATTAGCCCCATAGCCCGAGGCTACAGAAAAACGTGTGGAGCTATAAGAATATTTGCATTTGTAGCCCGGCTGGCTGTAAGAAAAGTGACATTTTGGGATCACAGTCAGAGGAATATCAAGATTATGATCATTGAAAGAATACTATTATTTGACGCATAGGTGTATTAGTTCCAAATTGAAATATAACATTGTAAGATATCTTTACTTTAGTAATTACAATTGCTATTTTGGGGGGGAAAGGACTACAGGATTTAGCAAAGCTTAGCTTGGCTCTGAGAACTTGGTATGGGCGATGGCAGTTTGAAAACCCCAAGTCCTGTAGTCTCTAGGGGATTTTAAGCAAAGCCTGACGCTTGTTAACCCTTATGCTGCTGGTGGCTAAGTTGGCCAATACAAAATGATGCAAAAAACATGAAAAATGACTGAAACCCTGGCAAATGGGTACTCATCTGAGAGTACTCTGGGAGAGCTTTCCAATGAATACCAACATGACAGGGTTTGTATGGTTTTCAAAGATCGTTATGTTTTTGTGCTTTGGACGAAAGTAGCCTGAGCATTGGAAGGGTTAAGTATGGTATGGGTGAACCTCCACCTTCAGGGAACTGACGGAAATATTTCTTAAATATAAAAAGAAAAAACATTGCGTAAAATCCACTGACAACATTTATTTTTATTTATTTCATCTTCATTTATTTCAAAAACATTTGGCACATTCTAGAGGGAAAACTTGTTAACAAGAATGTCCCCAAATGTTTACTGGCCATGTGAGACCAGTTGAGGTCTTTTTTTACTGGCCCTGAATCCATTTTGGGAAATTGTCACTGGCCTGGGGCCATATAGGACCACTCTTAGCGTCAAGCCCTGTATAGGCAAGAAAACAAGGTTCAATTGTGAATTGTGACAATTGTCATTGATGTTGGATTGCTTTCCTTTATATTTAAGTGATATTGATTTCAAAACTATTCTCTTAT
The DNA here is from genome assembly GCA_963942565.1 of Maea johnstoni. Taxonomy (NCBI): domain Eukaryota; kingdom Metazoa; phylum Annelida; class Polychaeta; order Spionida; family Magelonidae; genus Maea; species Maea johnstoni. The sequence goes on along the minus strand of OZ012699.1, from coordinate 22,555,933 downwards.
TCTACCTATATTTATTCTTTCATTACCTTAATTGTTTTTCAGCGTGTAAATTCCACTGCTCAGTGGACCAGTTCCAGTGTAGCAGTGACTGTCGCTGTATACCTGCAGAGTGGAATTGCGACAGAAAGAATGACTGCATAGACAGGTCAGATGAATCATCTAATTGTTGTAAGTATCTTTACATATACATCATACATCATTTAATACATGAGTACGGGCTAAACATTCTGTACATATATATATATATATATATATATATATATATATATAATATATATATATATATATATATATATATATATACATATAATATATATATATATATATATATATATATATATATATATATATATATATATATATATATATATATATATATATATATATATGTATACATACATACATACATACATATATATATATAAATATATATATATATATATTTATATATATATATATATATATATATATATATATATATATATATATATATATATATATATATATATATATATATATATATATATATATATATATATATATATATATATATATATATATATATATATATATATATATATATATGTGTGTATAATATGTCCACTTCAACATATATTCAAGTGTGGCAGTGTGTGTCTTTAACTAGGCTATTCGCTGGGTAGCGAATGTTCAGAGCGACATTCCAGTGTGAGATTCTATGACACTGTTGTTAAACTGAATGCAAGGGTTCCATCAGCACCCCAGGCTGCGCCAACTGGTACAGGAGGGTGCAGGGCATGGGGTGGCACCCTGATTTATGTGTGCCTAGCTTGGTACAGTTGGTACCCTGTTTGGTGACCCAGTGTAACTCGACTTTGCATAAGAGCACAACATGTCAAGTTGTGCCAAAGTCTCTTTGGCTAGTTCTGTGATAATGTACTGTGTCACAGACACACTAATGGCAAAATTTAACCAAATTCTGCCTTTATCGCACAAAAACAAAAATTTTGGCGACAATCATCTGACAAACTAAAATTTTTGCACATGAATGAGAAGTTTCAATAAGGCCAAGAAAAAAATATTGTTTGTTTCCTGTAACAGTCTGAAAAAATAGGGTAGGTAGGTCACTAAAAAAAAATTTGCATTATTTTTTGGTCAAAAATGTGTGTTTTTTGTATGTTTTATGCATGTTTTACGTTGAATGGGAGTTGGGAGGGTGAAAAAACCTAGGGTGGGGATTTTGTGGATAAAAACTTGTTAGGGTAGGGTTACAGGAAACAACTTTTTTTAGGCCTAAGGACACAACCTATAACTTTTCCTTCAAATATTTTGTGATTTCAGTGAAACCAAATGTGGTATCATAGGTCCATCCACACTAGTCTCGGAAATATCCAGGCATGAATGAGTTAATGAAACTGCTAGTAGCTCTGAATTAAAAGACAGGAGCCCTGGCGCAAGACAGCAACCATATAGTACCCATTAGGGCCAACAAAAACCTGTGGTTAACACTTATGCAGCTGACCCTTACCAAGCGCAAGCGGTAAAAGCTGCTCACAAGTCTCTGGCAGTGACTGCTAAGCTGTTCCCAAGTTATTAGCGAAGAAAAACATGTACAGCTTGCCACAAGCTGGGCCGCTTCCTACAAGCTGAGCCACTTGGTAGGCACTTGTCTACTGATTAGTTACAGCTTGTCTGACTTCACCTCTTTGCCGAAAGATCACTGCAGCTTAGGAAACGCTTATGAGACATAGCAATTTGACGAGAAATAATCTGACCAGCTTGTAGTAAGCTTGTCTAGCTTTAACTTTTCAACCATAGTTCATCAAGGCTTACTGGCTGCTTGTTAGACTTTAGTGTTCCCTCTAGCATCTGCAGCCCCTGTCCACAGAGTGTGAAGGTCACCTGACCAGAGCATATGGCACTAGTCATGTGACCTCTCTCCTGGCAGACATTTTATCTGCAGCATCTCAAGGAACCTTGCTCCTCATTTGACTGGTCATTACCCCTATGTAAGTGCTTTAACTACTCCTCCTTTTTGCTGTTGCTGTTACTAAGTGCATGGACAACCCTCTGCTTTATATCATTGTATGTTTTGGCCCTTGATAAACCTATATTTTCCCCTTCACTGTTTGAAAGTGGTTATTCCCCTCTCTCTGGCCACATGTTCACCCTCTCCCTGTAGCCAGCCCTCAGATATCTCTCTTTCCCTAACTTCCTGTATCAATTAAAGGCTACATTGGTCTTCAGGCAACTTGCTACAAGTTGTGGGGAAGCAGTCTGCAAGTCATCTTTGAGAGTAGCCCACAAGTCATCTGACGACTTGTAACAAGTTGTGGGAAAGCAGTCTGCAAGTCATCTGTGAGAGCTGTCCACAAGTCATCTGATGACTTGTAGTAAGTTGTTGGAGAGTAGCCAGCAAGTCATCCGTAAGAGCTGTCCACAAGTCATCTGATGACTTGTAGCAAGTTGTGGGAGAGTAGCCAGCAAGTTATCTGTAAGAGTAGTCCACAAGTTGTCTGGCAACTTGTAACAAGTTGTCAGAAAGTACCCACAACTCATCTGGAGGCTTGCTGAGTTTTGCCTGCTACATAAGTTGCTGCTAAGTAGCAATTTGCCGCTTAAATCAGTTACCGCTTAAGTGGCTGCTAAGTAGAAGCAAGCAGCTGACAGGTTGCTCATGAGCGTCACGCTTTTGCAAAAGCGTGGCACATGAGAGCAGCTTGACAGCAACACTGAAATAAGCGGCCTATGTAAGCGGTAAAAGTTGGGCACAAGCAGTTTTGTTGGTACGTTACCAGGACTTGGAGCTGCATGGTGGCTCAAGGCATGGATGGTCAGGTTGCTCAAATTGGTTGCTTGAATGCTTGACTGCAGCTTATCAAACGCTTGTAATAAGCTGAAGTAGCTGCTTATGGTTCAACTTCTAAAGAACTTGGGAAGAGCTTGTGAGGGGCTTGCGCATGGCAAGGGGATGGCTAGTTTGGCCAACACAAAATGATGCTAAAATCCTGAAAAATGACTGAAACCCTGGCACATGGGTACTCATCTGAGCATACTCAGTGAGAACTATGAAAACCTCTTTCTACTGTGGAGTAGGCAATAAATCTTAGTGGTTTATTCTGCCGAGCTTTCCCGATCGGGTCGGTAAAATGAAAGTCGGATGTAGTATTCCTGTCATTAGAATATTAACCTTCAATATCACCTATTTCGGAATAAAAAATCTTGGAAAAAAATCCAAAATCACATATTCGCTTAATTTGTGTCTCGGATGAATTTCCTATTATACAGTAATTACCTTAACACTTCCAATGCTAATGCTAATTACATCCAAAGCACAATTATACAAAGAATTTACAAAACCATCTCAACCCTGTCATGTTGGTATTCATTAGATAGCTCTCAATGAGTACTCCCAGATCAGTACCCACATGCCAGGGTTTCAGTCATTTTTCAGGTTTTTTGCATCATTTTGTATTGCGAAAATAGCCACCAGCTGCATAAGGGTTCATTCTATTTCCTTGCACCTTTTTGATTATTTCAGCCTATACGTGTCTTGGCAATGAGTTTCTCTGTGATAATGGGGCGTGTGTGAACCAGACGAGTCTCTGTGACAGCAATGATGACTGTGGCGACAATTCAGACGAATTGGGATGTGGTGAGCATTTTAAATTTATTTTGTCCATGGCGGATGTTTTTTTATTTCATATTCGTATAATGTAAATCAGTATACTGATTGGTTACTCCCAAGTGAAGAATACATAATTATTCCATACAAAGTATACTCTTTTTCTGGTTTTCCCCTCCTGACATGTTTCCACTCTCACTGCATACACCTCTTATATTGAATCCTTTTATTGAATCCATAGTCCCATACCCTCTCCTTTAAGGTTTTCCAGTCTCCGCACCTACCTTTTCTCTTAACCCATATGCTGCTGGCAGATAATTTGGCCAGTATAAAAATGATGCAAAGAACCTAAATAAATTACTAAAACCTTAGCAAATAGGTACTCATCTAAGAGGGCTCAGCAAGAGCTATCCAATGAGTACCAACATGACAGGGTTAAGATATTTTTTTTGAAAATCTTTGCGTCCTTAGCCTCAGCATTGAAAGGGTTAAACCCCCCCCCCCCCCCCCCCCCAAAAGCATGAAATCCTAGTCCTGTCGAGCATCCACAAAAGCCTTATTTATAAATAAAAAAGTAGCCCTCCTGCGGATGGTTGCCATGGTAACAATGAAATTTGATTTTATACAATTATTCATTTTATACAATTATGATGATGATAATTGATATTAAACAGTTGATGTGAAAAACGTGTGACATTTTTAGAGTTCTTTGTATATTAATTTGGTGGGAGAGGTTCCAAGCTAGTACAAAAACTTCAAATCACTTGAACTGGCATCATTAATTATGAAAAGAAAGATTAAATTTGCTTGCGCTTTTTCCTAATTTCAAATCTTAAATTATGAAATAGTTGTGTCTTGTGGTTAGAGTGTGTCAGTGATAGAGATTCCTAATATTTTCAGGGAAGTAACTCCACATAAACCCAATCTTCTTATCTTATGTATAGAATAATCTGTCACCCACTTCTCTATGAAAATCCCTTAACCCTTTAATGCTTACAGCAGCTAAGAGCAGCCTCACTATTTTGCATGCAAAAGCTAAGTCAGGAAATTATTTGATGGAGAAATGTCACTCATAACATTATCTGCAAATCTCCATTAGATATTTTGTAAAACCATTCTCAATTTCAAAGATTTTGTCAAAAGTATCATAGTTCCAGACGGCTGCATTTTTCGTGAGGAACTCTTAAGCATTAAGGGGATAATACATTGATATTAGGAGCACAGCTGCCTATGAATTACAGTCTTCACCATAATCATAAGCTTGAATTTCGCTGGTTTAATTCATTTTCCTTTAATTTTCATATGTAATACACTTAGAAATACAAGTATGTTTAAGTAAATTTAAATTTTAAAAATAGGAATGATTTCTTTATTTCTTGGCCCCTAATTTTCCTCATTGAGGGGCTCAGTTGTTCCCTTATTCAGAAAATATCAGTTGAGCCCTATGGTTCTTCTGATGGGTTTTAGGGTGTTATGTATGAGTGTGTTATGTATAAGGGTGTAGGGTATGAGGGTGCTGGGTATGTAGCATGTGGTTCAAGTGGTTTGTCTGTGGTCAACCAGAGGTCATATTTCAAGCATCTTGAAGTATGACCCCTATGTGGTCCGAGAGGGTCATTCCACTTGACCTCAGCTAACATGTATGTATCATGTTCCCACTGCACAGAGACCTGACTGGTAGACTATTAGACTAGTAGACTTAGCTCGATTATAAGCTAGACTAGACCTAGCTAGACTAGTAGACTTAGCTAGACTAGCTAGACTAGTAGACTTAGCTAGACTAGCTAGACTAGTAGACTTAGCTGGACTAGCTAGACTAGTAGACTTAGCTAGCCTAGCTAGACTATTAGACTAGTAGACTTAGGTAGACTAGCTAGACTAGTATCTAGACTAGTAGACTTAGCCAGACTACCTAGACTAGTAGACTTAGCTAGACTAGCTAGACTAGTAGACTTAGCTAGACTATTAGACTAGTAGACTAAGGTAGACTAGCTAGACTAGTAGACTTAGGTAGACTAGCTATACTATTAGACTAGTAGACTTAGGTAGACTAGCTAGACTAGTAGACTTAGCTTGACTAGTAGACTAGTATACTTAGCTAGACTAGTAGACTTAGCTAGACTAGTAGACTTAGCTAGACAAGCTATATAAGTAGACTAGTAGACTAGCTATACTAGTAGACTAGTAGACTTAGCTATACTAGTAGACTAATAGACTTAGCTATACTAGCTATACTAGTAGACTAATAGACTTAGCTAGACTTGATATACTAGTAGACTAGTAGACTTAGGTAGACTAGTAGACTAGCAAGAATAGTATACGTAGGTAGACTAGCTAGACTTATTAGTAGACTAGCTAGCTAGACTAGTTGACTAGATTCCTTGAGCATAGATGGCGCCAATGGTGTTCACTTTGATAACTTAAACAACAACAAAGGCTCTCTCTCTCTCTCTCTCTCTCTCTCTCTCTCTCTCTCTCTCTCTCTCTCTCTCTCTCTCTCTCTCTCTCTCTCTCTCTCTCTCTCTCTCTCTCTCTCTCTCTCTCTCTCTCTCTCTCTCTCTCTCTCTCTCTCTCTCTCTCTCTCTCTTTCTACAATGTTTCTATACTTGACTCTTTAACTCTGGTTATTGACATGATGCAAAATCATTAATAAAAAGCCTTTTAAAAATAAAATAAAGAACTATGAACATTTTATGGCTATTTCAGAGCGTTACAGCTGCCAGCCTCAAGAGTGGGCATGTCCGGGAACAGGACAGTGTCTCCCCCTGGCGAAGGTTTGTGACACCAACACAGACTGCAGTGCGGGCGAAGATGAGGGAGTCACCTGCAGTAAGTATATCAACTGCCTAATGATAAATATAATAATAATAATGATAATAATAATAATAATAATAATAATAATAATAATAATAATAATGATAATGATTATAATGATAAAATTAATGATAATAATAATAATAATAATAATAATAATAATAATAATAATGATAATAATAATAATATTAGTAATAATGATAATAATAATAATGATAATAATAATAATAATGATAATAATAATAATAATAATAATAATAATAATAATAATAATAATAATAATAATAATAATTATAAAAATAATTGTAATGATAATAATAATCTTCATTCCAAGAGGGTAATACAGTCAAACAATGCATTGACCTACCCTGTGGCCCCTGGTTTACAACATACTGTTACTTTAAGTACTCTGCTTCAAAAGAGAGAAGAGAGCTGAGTTATGTATATATAGACTCTTTGATATAATGCTAACAGAACTACTATCCGTTTGCTTACTAATTTCCAGGTAACTCTCTTTGTTCTGTGTTGGCCTGTGACCATTCTTGTCACCCCACCCCCTCTGGAGGCACCTGCTACTGTAGAACAGGATACACACTCAATCCAGCTGATAACAGAACATGTATAGGTAAGTTCAGTTCTCATTCATGTGCATATATATATATATATATATATATATATATATATATATATATATATATATATATATATATATATATATATATATATATATATATATATATATATATATATATATATATATATATATATATATATATATATATATATATATATATATATATATATATATATATATATATATATATATATATATATATATATATATAAGACATAATTCATCACCTAAATAGGCCTCCTATAGGTTACACCAAAGAAAAACGTCTAAGACTGTTTTAACCCTCTTGCTGCTAGGACAATGTATGGTATCATATGGGCACTGGCTACACTATAGCACGTCATGAGAGAGATACGACTGAAAAGCCTATGTGACATGTTCTTTAAGTACTGCTTCCGCAATAAAATAAACATCAGGCCATATCAAATTTACATTGCTATCATAATCAGAACCCCCTCAATCGCCACATGTAATTTTATAATTTATAACCACCATTTTGTGCCGAAAATCATTAACTTAACACAAAAAATACAGTTAAGAACTGTGGCGGCCATTTCAGTTGACTTGGATTTTTTATGCATCAAGTCATGTCATGAAGCCATTTCCCATAGAAATAAACAACCTTATATTAAAAAATTACAAATGGTATTTACTTACCTTCATATCTACCAGAAAATGTTTTCTTTTTCCTGTTATACCATGAGTGAGATCGATTTTTGAGACCTCAATTCAACATGGTTAGAGAAATTCTTTGCGAGTTTACGCTCGTTCAGTTCATTCGTCCATGAGCCGTAAAATCTTGCAACCCTTACAAAATTAATTGACAACAAGACATTGGTTGCGAAAAAAAATAGCAAACTTATATTATCCAAACAAGCTGATTCTCAGCTTTCCAAAAATGTTTATTTTATAGATATCCCGCCTTTGGGATATCTGTTGTCAGTGAATGAAGTGAAACTATCGGTGTTCGCCGCGACCGCTTGAAGCGGCCGCCATTTTGAAGTCGTATATTTGACACCGTCTGCAGCACATCAAATCAACTTCAATCGATTGAAATGCAGACAAAACTTGCTTATATCGTAATTAATTTGTGATATTCTTGTTCCTTGACATCTCTTTTACTTAGATGTCAAATAATATAACTAATAATGCCAAGAAAACAAATGCATTGGATCGATAAGTACTACGGCCGCACTCGATAAAAAGTGTTACGATAGATTTTGCCGTCGTCGCGCACTTCAGAGGTCAAACATAACATCGTTTTATTTTATGTCTGGTTGTCTTGTGTTAATAAACTCTTGTTTCTTTGAACATACATAATAAAAAAAACATGTACGAATAGGTGGGATACTTGTCTCACCTATTCAGTTTGAATTTTTCAAAAACTCGCCGTATTTATCGTGTACGGCCAACCGGATGTTGATGAGCCGTATACGACAATGGCGAACATGTGGAGACCGCTATTCGGCGTGATTACTCGCCAACCGCTACAGAGAAAACGTAGCGTCAGGCAAGTATACTCGCCCACCGCAGCGAGGAGGTTAAGAGGCAGTTGTACTAGAACCCTTTTTTTGATAGAGTGCCCAGACTGGGAGCCCTAGCAATGGACTAATGATGGTAACCTTCATTTCTATATATATATATATATATATATATATATATATATATATATATATATATATATATATTTATATATATCTATATATATATATATATATATATATATATATATATATATATATATATATATGTATATATGTCGTTGATTTTTGTGCACATCTGTTATTGTTGTTGTTTTCCCTGTATGTTAGATTATAACCAGTGCCTGACGTGGGGATCGTGTGATCAGCACTGCACAGACTCAGAGGGATATTATAACTGTTCCTGCGCCGCTGGTTTCACTCTGCAGAGTTTCAGAACATGCAAGGCACCTAACAGTAAGTTGTTCAATTTTTTTTTATCATAACCATATCAGTAAAAGCCAAAAAGCATTTGATCCTTTACCTGACTTTCCTGGAAAAACAAAATAAAATAAAGTTGGGTAAGAATTAAATCCTAAACAGTACTTGACATATCTAGTAGTCATCATTGCCATCATCATCATCATCATCATCATCATCATGATCGTCATAGTCATCATCATCATCATCATTATCATCATCATCATACTCATCATCATCACCATCATCGTCATTAATATCATTATCAACATCGATATCATCAGCATCATCATCATCGTCATCAACATCATCATCAATATCATCATCATCAATATCATCATCATCATCATCATCATCATCATCATCAACATCATCATCAATATCATCATCATCATCAATATCATCATCATCATCACCATCATTGTCATCAATATCATCATCATTATCATCATCATCATACTCATCATCATCATCATCACCATCATCGTCATTAATATCATTATCAACATCGATATCATCAGCATCATCATCATCGTCATCATCAATATCATTATCATCATCATCGTTAGCAGCAGCAACATTTTTTTTTAACTTTTAGAAACTATCATTCAATTGCATGTCAGTTTCACAGTACATCTAGATGAAAATGGTGTAACAGGGATGCAGACATTATTATCATCAGTAACAACATCATCATTGTGTGCATCATCATCTGAGTGTATCACCTCTGTATCACCTCCAGGTGCGTCCATGAGCCTGCTCTTCCACGTTGAGAATCAGTTCTACAGCACAAGTGCCGACGGAAGGCATCTAAGACAGCACTTCAGCGCAGCAAGTGTTGCCACCTTTGACTACAACTATGCCAGCCAGAAGATCTATTATGCTGATAACACTAATCATAAGGTATGAATATATAAGGTGTATATACATGAGTTTGTGTATGTGAGTGTGTATATATATATATATATATATATATATATATATATATATATATATATATATATATATATATATATATATATTTTCCGAACAGAAATGATATAGGTTTTATATAGGTTATCATGGCAGAAAATAAAGAAATCTGGTATGGAATATCATGGTACGGCCTAGAGTTTTCGACATAAAATGTATCTTTTTCAGCGGTAGTCTATATAGTATAGCGGGATAAGGGTTAAATGTTTTTGTCTTTTGTCTCTCTGTAGTTATACGAGGCTAATATCCAATCTGGCTTTGGTAGGAGAGAAATTCCCATCAAGAGTTTGGCCTCCATATCCTCCCTTGCCTATGACTGGGTGTCAAATAATCTCTACGTGATGGACGTGACGGCGAAGCGTATAAATATCATAACTCTGGATGGACGCCATGAGAGGAACATCATAACAGACAACCTAGCGAACCCTTCTTCTCTGGCCATAGATCCACTAGTAGGGTAAGTAATAATATTGGTCCATGCACACCATAACAGACAACCTGGCGAACCCTTCTTCTCTGGCCATAGATCCACTAGTAGGGTAAGTAATAATATTGGTCCATGCACATCATAACAGACAACCTGGCGAACCCTTCTTCTCTGGCCATAGATCCACTAGTAGGGTAAGTAATAATATTGGTCCATGCACATCATAACAGACAACCTGGCGAACCCTTCTTCTCTGGCCATTGATCCACTAGTAGGGTAAGTAATAATATTGGTCCATGCACACCATAACAGACAACCTGGCGAACCCTTCTTCTCTGGCCATAGATCCACTAGTAGGGTAAGTAATAATATTGGTCCATGCACACCATAACAGACAACCTGGCGAACCCTTCTTCTCTGGCCATTGATCCACTAGTAGGGTAAGTAATAATATTGGTCCATGCACACCATAACAGACAACCTGGCGAACCCTTCTTCTCTGGCCATTGATCCACTAGTAGGGTAAGTAATAATATTGGTCCATGCACACCATAACAGACAACCTGGCGAACCCTTCTTCTCTGGCCATTGATCCACTAGTAGGGTAAGTAATAATATTGGTCCATGCACACCATAACAGACAACCTGGCGAACCCTTCTTCTCTGGCCATTGATCCACTAGTAGGGTAAGTAATAATTAGGACTGTCATTGACATTTTATTTTTTCGATTCGATCATTGACATTTTATTTTTTCGATTCCGATTATTTCGATTCGATTTTGAAGAACTGGACTAATAGAATATTTTCACATGTTCCACACTATTTTTGTAGCTAGAATCCTAATATTCTCACAATGCAAACGCACTAAAGGTTTTATTAACACTTTTTGATTGAATACTTAAGTTTCTCTTCAAAATTCTTATTAGTGTTGGCGAAAATTGGCAAAAAATGCTGTAAGAGGCTGAAAAAATGTGTTTCGATTAATTGACAAAACAATTGACATAAAAAAAAATTGATTAATTGGAAAAATTATTTCGATCGATCGATACTTGTCATATCAATGACGGTCCTAGTAATAATATTGGTCCATGCACACCATAACAGACAACCTGGCGAACCCTTCTTCTCTGGCCATAGATCCACTAGTAGGGTAAGTAATAATATTGGTCCATGCACATCATAACAGACAACATGGCGAACCCTTCTTCTCTGGCCATAGATCCACTAGTAGGGTAAGTAATAATATTGGTCCATGCACATCATAACAGACAACATGGCGAACCCTTCTTCTCTGGCCATAGATCCACTAGTAGGGTAAGTAATAATATTGGTCCATGCACATCATAACAGACAACATGGCGAACCCTTCTTCTCTGGCCATAGATCCACTAGTAGGGTAAGTAATAATATTGGTCCATGCACATCATAACAGACAACCTCGCGAACCCTTCTTCTCTGGCCATAGATCCACTAGTAGGGTAAGTAATAATATTGGTCCATGCACATCATAACAGACAACATGGCGAACCCTTCTTCTCTGGCCATAGATCCACTAGTAGGGTAAGTAATAATATTGGTCCATGCACATCATAACAGACAACATGGCGAACCCTTCTTCTCTGGCCATAGATCCACTAGTAGGGTAAGTAATAATATTGGTCCATGCACACCATAACAGACAACCTGGCGAACCCTTCTTCTCTGGCCATAGATCCACTAGTAGGGTAAGTAATAATATTGGTCCATGCACATCATAACAGACAACCTCGCGAACCCTTCTTCTCTGGCCATAGATCCACTAGTAGGGTAAGTAATAATATTGGTCCATGCACACCATAACAGACAACCTCGCGAACCCTTCTTCTCTGGCCATAGATCCACTAGTAGGGTAAGTAATAATATTGGTCCATGCACACCATAACAGACAACCTGGCGAACCCTTCTTCTCTGGCCATAGATCCACTAGTAGGGTAAGTAATAATATTGGTCCATGCACACCATAACAGACAACCTGGCGAACCCTTCTTCTCTGGCCATTGATCCACTAGTAGGGTAAGTAATAATATTGGTCCATGCACACCATAACAGACAACCTCGCGAACCCTTCTTCTCTGGCCATAGATCCACTAGTAGGGTAAGTAATAATATTGGTCCATGCACACCATAACAGACAACCTCGCGAACCCTTCTTCTCTGGCCATTGATCCACTAGTAGGGTAAGTAATAATATTGGTCCATGCACATCATAACAGACAACCTCGCGAACCCTTCTTCTCTGGCCATTGATCCACTAGTAGGGTAAGTAATAATATTGGTCCATGCACACCATAACAGACAACCTCGCGAACCCTTCTTCTCTGGCCATAGATCCACTAGTAGGGTAAGTAATAATATTGGTCCATGCACATCATAACAGACAACCTCGCGAACCCTTCTTCTCTGGCCATAGATCCACTAGTAGGGTAAGTAATAATATTGGTCCATGCACATCATAGCAGACAACCTGGCAAACCCCTCTTCTCTGGCCATAGATCCACTAGTAGGGTAAGTAATAATATTGGTCCATGCACACCATAACAGACAACCTCGCGAACCCTTCTTCTCTGGCCATAGATCCACTAGTAGGGTAAGTAATAATATTGGTCCATGCACATCATAGCAGACAACCTGGCAAACCCCTCTTCTCTGGCCATAGATCCACTAGTAGGGTAAGTAATAATATTAGTCCATGTAAATCATAACAGACAACCTGGCGAACCCTTCTTCTCTGGCCATAGATCCACTAGTAGGGTAAGTAATAATATTGGTCCATGCACACCATAACAGACAACCTCGCGAACCCTTCTTCTCTGGCCATAGATCCACTAGTAGGGTAAGTAATAATATTGGTCCATGCACACCATAACAGACAACCTGGCGAACCCTTCTTCTCTGGCCATAGATCCACTAGTAGGGTAAGTAATAATATTGGTCCATGCACACCATAACGGACAACCTGGCGAACCCTTCTTCTCTGGCCATAGATCCACTAGTAGGGTAAGTAATAATATTGGTCCATGCACACCATAACAGACAACCTGGCGAACCCTTCTTCTCTGGCCATTGATCCACTAGTAGGGTAAGTAATAATATTGGTCCATGCACATCATAACAGACAACCTGGCGAACCCTTCTTCTCTGGCCATAGATCCACTAGTAGGGTAAGTAATAATATTGGTCCATGTAAATCATAACAGACAACCTGGCAAACCCCTCTTCTCTGGCCATAGATCCACTAGTAGGGTAAGTAATAATATTGGTCCATGCACATCATAACAGACAACCTCGCGAACCCTTCTTCTCTGGCCATAGATCCACTAGTAGGGTAAGTAATAATATTGGTCCATGCACATCATAACAGACAACATGGCGAACCCTTCTTCTCTGGCCATAGATCCACTAGTAGGGTAAGTAATAATATTGGTCCATGCACATCATAACAGACAACCTCGCGAACCCTTCTTCTCTGGCCATATATCCACTAGTAGGGTAAGTAATGATTTCACCTGCTCAGCTGTGGTTCTATTTTTTATTTTTATTTTTCATTTTTTATTTATTAATTTTTTTCAAATATTTTTTTGCTGTGATTCTTGATTGTGATTGGTCAATCAGAGTTCAATCTGTGACAATGACTTCCACATTTAAATTATAATGCCATCATTTGTCTGGATATATATATAACTTTACCAGTCAAGATTTTTCGCTTCACATAACTATTCAATATTTGGTTTTGTTTCAGGTATATGTTTTTTACGGACACAGGATTGACGCCGTTACACATGAAGCCTAAGGTGGAGCGTGCCTACATGGACGGCAGTAACAGGGTCTCCCTCTTTACGGGACATGGGGATCACATGCACTCACCAACTGGCATCGTTTTAGATGCTGTCAACAGTAGGATATATTGGTGCGATAACAGGCTGGATTACATACATACCGCAGACTATAATGGACATAACAGGTGAGAGAATTGATGACATAATTATTTTCTTACAGGCGTGCACCAGGAAGTATCGTTCAAAATATCATTGAGATATTGTATCGTTAAGGAGATATTGGTATTAATTGTGTCGTATTATGAAAATATTAGAGGTGCCAATCCTTAAATCTGGTCTTGTTTTCTTGCAATATCATTAAGATATTGTATGGTTAAGGAAATATTGATATTAATTGTGTCCTATCATAGAAATTTTAGAGGTGCCAATCCCTAAATCTTGCCTTACTTTCTTGCAGGTGTGTGCCAGGAAGTAGCGTTCAAAATATCATTAAGATATTGTATCGTTGAGGAAATATTGATATTAATTGTGTCGTATTATGAAAAGTTTAGAGGTGGAAATCCCTAAATCTTGCCTTACTTTCTTGCAGGCGTGTGCCAGGAAGTATCACTCAAAATATCATTAAGATATTGTATCGTTAAGGAAATATTGAAATTACTTGTGTCGTAGTATGAAAATTTGGTGCCAATCCCTGAATCTTGCCTTACTTTCTTGCAGGCGTGTGATTGTCTCTGGGCCCTGGAACGTCCCGCATCCGTTCTCGGTGGCGGTGTTTGAGGACCAGGTGTACTGGTCAGACCTCACGCGCATGGCCATACTGAGGGTCAGCAAGTATGACGGCCTCGACAGCTTAAAGAAGATCTACAAAAATAAGCAGAAAAAAGTCATGAACATCCGGACGCTTCACTCTTCACTTCAGCCAAAAGGTATGTATGGACCAACCTACCTCCCCCCTCCCTTTTGCAAAAATATTTAGAAAATAAGGGGAAAAAAGTAATGAACATCTGAACCCTTCACTCTTCACTCCAAAAGGTATTTATGGACCATGCCCCCCCCCCCCCCCCCCCTTTGCAAAAATACTCAGAAATAAGGGGGGAAAAGTAATGAACATCTGGACCCATCTCACTCTTCACACTTCGGCCAAAAGTTATGTATGGACCATCCCCCCCCCCCCCCCCCCCTTTTGCAAAAATACTCAGAAATAAGGGGAAAAGTAATGAACATCCGGATCCTTCACTCTTCACTTCAGCCCAAAGGTATGTATGGACCATCCCCCCCCCCCTCTTCTCACATCCACCCCTTCGCTGAAACACTCATCTTCCTCTTTAAGTATGCTTTACAATGCTGTGATGCAGTCAAAAGGTACGTGTATATGAACCCCCCTTCCCCACCCTTTTTCCGAAATGCTCCTTTTCCATTGAGTATAAGGTATATGTGTGGAAGCCCCCTAGCTCCCTTCCCCCATCCCTCCACCACCCCTTTTGCCGAGACACTCATTTTCCTCTTAGTCAGTTTACAATGCTGTGATGATGCCAAAAGGTATGAATGAACCCCCCTCCCCCACCTCTTTTCCAAAATGCACATCTTCCACTGAGGAGGGTCCACCATGTTGTGATGCACACCCACCCCTTTTTTTAAATGGTAATTTTCCAGTAGGTAGGGTTCACAATGTGAGCCAAAAGGTATGTATGAACCACCCTCCCCCACCCCTTTTCCAAAATAATCATTTTCAAATGAGTAGGGTTCACTATGTTGTGACATAAAAACGTAAAAAAATAATCAAGTAAAAAAGACATAGTGATTTTAAATGTGAAATGAAAAACGTCAAATTAGTGTTTTTGCTTTTATTGTGATTATTTGTGTTTTTTTTAATGTATCTAATTATTTCATTGATTTGATGTTAACTTCAATTTCCAGTGGAAAATCCGTGTAAGAACGCCACCTGTGGGCACATGTGTGTACTAACACACGTGACCGACAACGAAGGACTGGGATACAGGTGTATGTGCGATACTGGCTTCAGACTTAAAGACGATCTTACTACGTGTGAAAGTAAGTGGTATTTTCCCTATCTCCCTATTACAATATTCCTCTTTTTGAATTGGAAGATCCTAAGTTTGGAATCATCAATACTGGTTTTTAGACTGAAGGATCATAATTCTACTTGTGAAAGTATTCATGAGTTATTTTTCTTATCCCCTTACAATATCAATCCCTCTCTTTGAATTTGAAAATCTGAATCCTTCCAATGCTGAGGCTACTTTTTTCCAAAGCGCAAAGATACAGAGATTTTTGAAAAACATCTAAACCCAGCAATGTTGCTATTCATTGGATAGCTCTCACTGAGTACTCTCAGCTGAGTACCCATGTCCTAGGGTTTCAAACATTTTTAAAGGTTTTTTGCAACAATTTTTTTGGGCAAAATTAGCTAGCAGCAGCATATGAGTTAAATTTGAAATCATATTTTACTGCCCAATTTAACCTCTAGTACATCAAAACAAGTGTTTTCTGCATTACAACACATATACAACCCAAATCTCACAGCTCTTTCTGAGATAGACAAGTTCTTGGTGCTTTCTGCATCACGATACATATATACAGCCCAAATCTCCCAGCTCTCTCAGAGATAGACAAGTTCTTGGTGCTTTCTGCATCACAATACATATATACAACCCAAATCTCCCAGCTCTCTCAGAGATAGACAAGTTCTTGTTGTTTACAAACAAGGAGACCGTCAGGGGTATCTTACTTAGTAGATTCTATATTTCTGTGCTCTATAATATTCCAAATCTCCCCCGCTCTTTCAGAGACAGACAATTAAGTTCTTGGTGTTTACGACTAAGAAGATCGTCAGAGGCATCTTCCTTAGTGAATTCTATATTTCAGTGATTCATACTATTCCAAATCTCCCTTGCTCTTTCAGAGATAGACAGGTTCTTGGTGTTTACGACTAAGGAGATCGCCAGAGGCATCTTACTTAGTGGATTCTATATTTCTGTGTTTTATAACATTCAAAATCTCCCTTGCTCTTCCAGAGATAGACAAGTTCTTGGTGTTTACGACTAAGTAGATCGTCAGAGGCATCTTCCTTAGTGAATTCTATATTTCAGTGATTCATACTATTCCAATTCTCCCCCGCTCTTTCAGAGATAGACAAGTTCTTGGTGTTTACGAACAAGGAGACCGTACGGGGAATCCCGCTGACGGACCCGGAGTCTTACGTCGTGGATGCTATGGTGCCCGTTATTCAGCCCTTTTCCAAGTTTGTGGCTATGGACGTGGATACCCATGATGATCGCGTCTACTTCTCAGACGTCAGGAATGACATGATATTCAGGACATTCACAAATGGAACAGGTAAAGCTTTTATGTTTTTAACCCTTTTCCATTTTGAGACAACTGAGGCTAAACCATATCATGTTGGTATTCATGAGAAAGCTCTTACTGAGTACTATCAGATGAGTACCAATATGTCATGGTTTCAGCCATATTGTTGTATTATTGCATCATCGATCGTGTCTACTTCTCTGATGATAGGAAAGATATGATATTCAGGACATTCACAAATGGAACAGGTATGATTTTTTTGTTTTTTAACCCTTATGCTGCTGGTGGCTATAATTTGGCCAATACAAAATGAGGCAAAAAATCTTTAGAATTTTTGAAACCCTGGCATATGGGTACTCATTTTAGAGTACTCAGTGAGAGCTATCTAATGAATACCAATTATCAGGGTTTCGATGGTTTTCAAAAATATTTGTGTCCTTGTGGTTTGGACGAAAATAGCCTTATCATTGGAAGGGTTAACCCCTTTCTGGTATGGAAGTTATGGTTGCCAACAGAATTAAATGATTAATCTGATTTTAAGATTTGGAAGAATAAGATGTTTAATCTGATTGCCTACTTTATTTCTGATATGGAAGTTGTGGTTGCCAATGGAATTAAATATTTAACCTGATTTTAAGGTTTTAAAGAATAAGATATTTAATCTGATTGTCTACTTTATTTCTGATATGGAAGTTGTGGTTGCCAATGGAATTAAATATTTAACCTGATTTTAAGGTTTTAAAGAATAAGATATTTAATCTGATTGTCTACTTTATTTCTGATATGGAAGTTATGGTTGCCAATGGAATTAAATGATTAATCTGATTTTAAGGTTTGGAAGAATAGGATATTTAATCTGATTGTCTACTTTATTTCTGATATGGAAGTTATGGTTGCCAATGGAATTAAATGATTAATCTGATTTTAAGGTTTGGAAGAATAGGATATTTAATCTGATTGTCTACTTTATTTCTGATATGGAAGTTGTGGTTGCCAATGGAATTAAATATTTAATCTGATTTTCAGGTTTGGAAGTTAAGGTTGCCGAAAGAATAAGATAATTAATCTGATTGCCCACTTTATTTCAGGTATGGAAGTCGTAGTTGCCAGTGGAATAAGTAGTGTTGTAGGCTTGGCGTTGGACTGGATCACCAAGAATTTGTACTTCACAGCTCATCTCCACTCCACAATAAACGTGGTGCGACTGAAAAGCCCGGGCTTCAAGGACAGAAGGGTGCTCATAAAGGATCTCCGCAACCCCAGAACTATTGTGGTGCACCCCATCAAAGGGTAAAAATTAGTTATGATGATGATGATAATAATAATGATGATGATGATAATAATGATGAGATGATGAGGATAATAGAAATTATAGTAATAATAATG
>OZ012699.1:22534758-22536813 GCA_963942565.1 Maea johnstoni | reverse complement strand
TACATATATATATATACATATATGTGATATACATATATATATATATATATATATATATATATATATATATATATATATATATATATATATATATATATATATATATATATATATGGGCAAAGTCAAGTTGTTACAAAGTCACAGATTAGCTGTTTGAACACTACAAAATAATAGTTTTATTAAAACAGCACTGATATCAAGTTAACTATTGTTAGAAAGGGCTCGCGAAGTCCTTTATTATGGTATAATATTTGTTTTCATAAAAAATAATTTGATGGGTAGAAAGTGAAAACACCTGCCTGTTACAAAGTCACTGAAAATTACCACCTGCATGCATGATTTTCAAGGTTTTAATCTAATAACTTTTTCTTGCTGTTGCAGTTAGATACTCTAAAAGAAAACTCAATCTGTAGATAGATAAACTTGTTTTAAACAATATAAAACAAGAGTTTAGTTATAATTGTTACCAAAACTGGTTTTACTAAGAAAAACATCACAGAAAGTCTTGTTAAGTTGTTATAGGGTCACAGTCACCAAATGTTACAGAGTCACATATTCATATTAATGCACAATACTCTATCAAATGTAGTTTTATTTGGCCCAATTATCATATAAAACTTTATTTTTAGGAAGATACACACACACACACACACACACACATATATATATATATATATATATATATATATATATATATATATATATATATATATATATATATATATATATAAAGGTAGATAAATAGATATAGGCAAAGCAGAACCACACGCTTTGTACGCTGGTGCCCCTTCCTTTTTAAAATGGAACAGCCCTCAGGAATAATAACTTTTGTTTATCATTAAATAAAGATTTATTCTAGAAAAGAAATTTGTTTTCATTGATGTATTTTAAAATTTGAAAAAGTTCCCCACAGACCTCTAAAAGCAGCTCTGTCAGGAAGAACCTACACTGCATGCAAACCTACACATATATTCTACAAACTAGACTGAAAACACACAAAGGTTTAGAGGTTTAGATGCACTACAAGCAAGGTTTAATAAAATCAGAAGGAAAGATGTGCAGGTTGCATAGTGGTTAGGTGCTCCCAGTCCGATCATGCCACGAGGAGGCGCTGCTATGTGACCATCTGACAACAATGCAAGCAGGGTACAACGCAACCGCAAGGCACAATTATGGAGTAGGGTACTACTTACAAAGAGAAGAAAAAAGACAGGTTAGAATAATACAAAAAGTGATACAGGTGCTGTGTTTTCAAAAAAAAGTGATACAGGTGCTGTGTTTTCAAAAAAAAAAAAAAAAAAAAAAAAGATCTGCTACCTACCTACCCTCTTTTTTTTGGCCATGTCCCCTGAAGCGTACTTTTATTTTTATTTGGCCTAAGGCTACTTTCGTCCAATGCACAAAAAAGCAAAAGATTATGAAAATCATATCTTAACCCTGTCATGTTGGTATTCATCGGAAAGCTCTCGCTGAGTACTGTCAGACGAGTACTCATTTGCCATGGTTTCATTTATTTTTTAGTTTTTTTGCATCATTTTGTATTGCGCAAGTTAGCCTCCAGCAGCGTAAGGGTTAAGATATAGCAGTAACAGGGAAGCCTGGCTTTACCTTTCTTGCTAATTTTTATTCCTGGCTCAACCCTGATCACAATTTTTGGAAGCTAATAAAACTTGATGAAGTAAAACTTACATTTAGGGTCAATCCCTGATTATTCTGTATTCTTCATAAGTTGGTCTTGCCTGATCTTACGGTGTTAGTTACAGAGAAGAAGACATGTTCTGCAGAAGCCTTCACATGCGACAATGGGCGCTGTATATCGAAACACTGGGTGTGTGACGGAGACAACGATTGCGGCGATCTCTCTGACGAGTCTATAAAAAACACATGCGGTTAGTATTTCATTTAAAACTTTTATTATTTTATGTTTATAATGGTCAGTGTTCGCTGTATATCAAAACACTGGGTGTGTGACGGAGACAACGATTGCGGCGATCTCTCTGAAGAGTCCATAAAAAACACATGCGGTTAGTATTTTCTTTTTGTATTTTATTGACG
>OZ012699.1:22522258-22527258 GCA_963942565.1 Maea johnstoni | reverse complement strand
TCCAGTTTATATACTCAAAAATAGCCTTTATATCAGCCATATAAATATTCAGACCAGGCCCTACTAGGATATAAACCACCCCTCCCCTGGTCTAAAGTTAGTCCCATATTTGTGACCTGGTTTAACTTTAAACCAGGTATCAAGTGACTTAATGAAATTGGCCCAATACTTCCTGGCTGGCTGTATTCCACATTCCTATGTACCTGATACTGGGATAGATTCAGGATTTCTGTATATGGTATTTCACTATGTAAGAGGGGGTTTCGTCTTTACAGGGAGGAAAATCTACCACACTGATTTTTAGTCAAAGAAAAAAGAAAAGCCACAATTTAAGAAACAACAACAACAACATAAGACAGCTTTATTGTACAAACCTGAACATAAAATTTACTCCTTTATAATGTCTTCTTTTCTTTTCACAGGATAAGAACACTGTTCTGGTCTGACTGGGCCCAGAACCCTCGCATTGAATCAGCTGGGCTGGATGGAAGTAACAGAAAGACAATCATCACGGAGAAAGTCTACTGGCCAAATGGATTAACTCTGGATCTTCCGACAAAACGTATCTACTTTGCTGATGCCCGATTGGACTACATCGACTTCTGTAACTATGATGGTACAGAGAGGCATCAGGTGGTCGCCAATGACCATGTGAGTACAACTGAGAGAGAGAGAGAGAGAGAGAGAGAGAGAGAGAGAGAGAGAGAGAGAGAGAGAGAGAGAGAGAGAGAGAGAGAGAGACAGAGAGAGAGAGAGAGAGAGAGAGAGAGGGAGAGAGAGAGAGTATGAGAGAGAGAGTATGTGAGAGATGGAGGAAAGATAGAGAAGGAGCATGTTTGTGTGTGTGAGAGAGAGAGAGTATGTGAGAGAGAGAGAGGAGAGAGAGACACACACAGAGAGCGACAGACAGACAAACAGACAGACAGTATGTGAGAGAGAGAGAGTAAGTGAGAGAGAGAGAGAGAGAGAGAGAGGGTACGTATGAGAGAGAGAGTAAATGAGTATGTGAGAGATAGAGAGAGAGTAAATGAGTATGTGAGAGAGAGTATGTGTGAGAGAGAGAGAGAGTAAATGAGTATGTGAGAGATAGAGAGAGAGTATGTGAGAGAGAGAGTAAATGAGTATGTGAGAGATAGAGAGAGAGTATGTGGAGTAAATGAGTATGTGAGAGATAGAGAGAGAGTATGTGAGAGAGAGAGAGAAGGAGAGACAGAGCAAGAGAGAGAGAAAGGGAGAGAGAGAGAGAGAAAGGGGAGAGAGAGAGAGAGCAAGAGAGAGCGAAAAAGGAGAGAGAGAGAGTAAGTGAGTATGTGAGAGAGAGAGAGAGAGAAAGTGAGAGAGAGAGCAAGAGAGAGAGAGAGAAAGGGGAGAGAGAGAGTAAGGGAGAGAGAGAGAAAGGGAGGGAGGAGAAAGGGAGAGAGAGAGAAAGGGAGAGAGAGAGAAAGAGAGAACGGGAGAGAAAGAGAGAACGGGAGAGAGAGAGAGAAAGGGGAGAGAGAGTAAGTGAGTATATGAGAGAGAGAGTAAGTGAGAGAGAGAGAGAGAGCAAGAGAGAGAGAGAGAAAGGGAGAGGGAGAGAGAGAAAAGGAGAGAGAGAGAGAGAAAGGGAGAGAGAGAGAAATGGAGAGAGAGAGGGAGAGAGAAATAGAAAGGGAGAGAGAGAGAGAGAGAGAGAAAGGGAGAGAGAGAGTAAGTGAGTATGTGAGAGAGAGAGAGAGTAAGTGAGAGAGAGAGAGAGCAAGAGAGAGAGAGAGAAAGGGAGAGAGAGAGAAAGGGAGAGAGAGTGAGAAAGGAGAGAGAGAGAGAGAAAAGGGAGAGAGAGAAATAGAAAGGGGAGAGAGAGAGAGAGAGAGAGAGAGAGAGAGAGAGAGAGAGAGAGAGAGAGAAAGGGAGAGAGAGAGAGAGAGCCCTCCTGGGCCCAATCACAGAATCCTTGATGCGTTAGAGGAACTGAATTACTGATGTGAGATGTATCTAATAGTTCTCTCCAGTTTCTCTATATATGTTATATTGTTTAGTTCTCTCTTTACTTAGATACAATGGAACACCTTTCATCGATCATTGTAACATTTAGAGAAAATGTTATAAGGCACATTGTGTTATGAGGTTCCAATTTGTAAAGGTAATTCTATGTAGTGGACTGTTTCACTCAAATTCCTGACTTAGTACAATTTGATACAAAGAAACAATTTTATAGAACAAAATGTTTCAGTAATTTCTGATACATTAATTATTCATATTGGATATTTTTCACCCAATTTTTTAATACAAAGAAAACAATCAATACGATGCATTGTTTCAGTAAATTTGATATAGGGAGACAATTCTAAGAAATTCATTGTTTCCACCTCTTAGACGAATAAGATACAATGGTTGACAGAGATAGAAAGATAGAAGTATGGTCTAACAAACAAATATATTAACAAACTTGTTAAACTTCCTGGACTATGAATGATTGGAAAACGAGAAACTCTTTAATACTGTATAACTGGTTAATTTGGCGTGGTCTTTAATTTGGCGTGGTCTTTAATTTGGCGTTTTATGGTGAATGCCCATCAACGCCAAATTAAAGATCGCATAAAGATATAGTTTTAGTGTCTTTTAGGGCCGCTGGGGGAGCAGCGGTTGGCAGCATAGCGTGAATTTCACCCCTTGGTGGTTGCGGCTGAAACATAGAGAAATCGATGCAATAACTTCATAAAACCATTATGATATAGATACATTAGTAACTTATGTACAAGTTACCAAGATATCATATTATAATACGCATACTTACCTGTCCAATTTTGAGGAAACCCCAGCCAAGTTATGGAGTTATTGATCGTATTAGACAAAAATCAAGATGGCAGCGAACTGCTTATATCGCCATCGTACAATAGAAAGGGAGACGGCTGTTCCGATGTAAACATTTGATCAATTATCAACATACATATATGTGTATGATGGTAGTTATCAGAATGATATAAATGAAATTGGTAAACTGTATACGTCAACATAGTTTGAATTTGACCGGTCTGATCCGAGCCAGAAACAAAAAAAATACATGCAATAACTCCACAAAATAATTATAATATGATACATTGGTACGTATGAATAAGTTACCAAGCTATCATATTATAATTCGCATACTTAACTGTCCACTTTTGGGGAAACTCCTGCCAGGTTATGGAGCTATTGAACGCTCCCAAAAGCAAAATGGCGGCGGTCATTGGTTCCTAAATCTACATATAGATGGCGTTGTTCTGACTGTTGCAGACGCCAAAATAAATACAGGGGAATAGTTTTTTTGAAAAAAAACGCCAACTTAAGTACACGCCAAATTAACCAGTTATACAGTGCATTCTTTTGTTGTGAACATTTTTCATCCATCTCTCTACAGTTCCTGAGACATCCTCACTCTATCGTGGTGTTCGAAGACTACGTCTACTGGACCGATCGTGAGAACAGGCAGGTCAATCGATGCGATAAATTCAAATGCACCAACCAATCGGTGGCGATCAATGGCATCACCAGCCCGCTGGGACTCACCGTCTACTCCGAGGTGCGCCAGCCAATGGACATGCCGAACCCATGTGGCAGCACCGGCTGCAGCCATCTTTGTTTGTTATCCCCGGCTGCAGACAGGGGTTACATGTGCGCGTGCCCTGTAGGGATGAAGCTTGATGGATCGGAACACAACTGTGTCACAGGTAAGATTGAATTCCAAATTCCAATTATCATTATTATTATTATTATTATTATTATTATTATTATTATTATTAAATTCCAATTATTATTAAAAAAAAAATAAAAAAAAATCCAATTATTATTAAATTCCAAAAAAAAAAAAGATTCCAATTATTATTATTATTATTATTATTAATAAATTCCAAAAATTCCAATTATTATTATTATTATTATTATTATTATTAACCCTTATGCTCGCTGCTGGTGGCCAATACAAAATAACGCAAAAAAACTTTCAAAAAAAAACTGAAACATCTTAGAGTTCTTAGCAAGAGCTATCCACACAACTGTGTCACAGGTAGGATTGAACTCTTTAACCCTTATGCTCGCTGCTGGTGGCCAATACAAAATAACACAAAAAAAACTTTCAAAAAAAACTGAAACATCTTAGAGTTCTTAGCAAGAGCTATCCACACAACTGTGTCACAGGTAAGATTGAACTCTTTAACCCTTATGCTCGCTGCTGGTGGCCAATACAAAATAATGCAAAAAACCTTCAAAAAAAACTGAAACATCTTAGAGTTCTTAGCAAGAGCTATCCACACAACTGTGTGACATGTAACATTGAACTCTTTAACCCTTATGCTGCTGGTGGCTAATTTGGCCATTACAAAATAATGCAAAAAACCTACAAAAATAACTGAAACCCTGGAACATGGGTACTCATCTAAAAAGTATTTATCGAGAGCTATCTAATGGATGCCAGCAATGACAAGGTTTAGATGTTTTTCAAAAATCTGTGTGTCCTTGTGCTTTGGACGAAAGCATTGGAAGGGGTTATAACCAATTTGTGCGCTGTGATGCCCAAAACCGCATGACTGTTTTGGTGAAATCTCTCTAACAAATGGAATTTTTCACAAAAGAAATTTGAAAGGTGAAAGGGTGTTCAAAATCCAACCCACAATCCTTCTGTAAAGTAGTTTGTGAATTTATGATCATTTTCAAAGTTATTTTCAAAGGTCAGTCAGGATTGCATCTCTCTTCCTGACCTAACTCTTCAACTTTTCAGTGCATTTTAGTTGACACTAATTAGTTAGCAAACTATTTGGCTGCTGGCCATCAATCAATAAATAAATCAGCTAATCAATCACCCAATCAATCAGTCAATCAATTAATCAATCAGTCAACCGGTCAATCAATCAATCAGTCACCCAATTAAACAATCAATCACCCAACCAATCAGTCAATCAATCAATCAGTCACCCAATGAATCAATCAATTAGTCACCCAATCAATCAACTAGTCACCCAATAAAACAATCAATCACCCAACCA
>OZ012699.1:22487258-22512258 GCA_963942565.1 Maea johnstoni | reverse complement strand
AAAGGCTTTGGTCACTGTCCTAAAAAAGCAAAATCTGTTAATATATCGGGTTTATTTTATTAGTAGTTTGTACTTTGTATGACACTTTGGACACGCAAAAGTCTATGAAACCTCTATTTGGACACCCTGTTTCCAAATATTGGCTAAGACCATATGCTTTGGTGCTTCCTAATGTATCTGTGTCACTTCATAATACAGTGCAGACATTTAATTCCTGCACTAAATGCCTATATGTATAATAAACGACTGCATGCCCGATTGCCATCTAGTTTCCTGGGCATGGATGCACTGATGACCTCACAACTGAATGTAGCTTTGATTCACAGGCTACGTAGGTCATTGATGTGCTTGACTTATGTTTCTGACTATTATCCATGGGTGTTTGTACAACCTGGCTCTTGCAGGAGTCCGGTCAAATGTTGCAAGAGTTAAATATCTGTACTGTAATTGCACTACATGCTTTCTCCTGTAGTACACCGCGATTATTAAATGTGCTTCCAATCCACAATCCACCAGTCATAATGACTAATTTTTACTATTACTAGCCCACTGGGCTAGTGAATTTTTGAACTTACTAGTCCAGGTCAGGCGAATCCTGCTGTAAATGGCGGGAATGTAAAAATGATGACGACATGAGAGCATTTGTTCTTAGTTTTTCCTTTTCATTTTTCAAAACAAAAGGTTTGGGGTGGGAATTTTAATGGGCGAGCATATTTCGATTCTAACTCGCACAATTTGAAAGAAACTCGCATTGGCTAGTGGGCTAGTGTTAGTTTTTATCACTGATCCACACCTGAAGGATTCTACATGTGTCAGGCCTTCAACTGTCTCAAAACACCTTTACTAGCTCGCCCACTGAGGCTTCGTGGACAATGACTCAAACTTTGCCAATGTGCTGCGCTTTTGAACATTTTGTGAATGGAAGTGGCACTGTATAAATTCCAATTATTATTATTATTATTATTATTATTATTATTATTATTATTATTATTATTATTATTATTATTATTATTATTATTATTATTATTATTATTGTTATCATTATTATTATTATCATCATCATAATCATCATTATTATTATTATTATTATTATTATTATTGTTATTATTATCATTATTATTATTATTATTATTATTATTATTATTATTATTATTATTATTATTGTTATTATTATTACTATTATTATTATTATTATTATTATTATTATTATTATTATTATTACTTTACTCTTTCAGGTATCTCTACATGGCAGACTACGGCCAGACGCCTAAGATTTACCGCTTTTGAACATTTTATGAATGGAAATGGCGTTATATAGATTTCGATTATTATTATCTTTATTATTATTATTATTATTATTATTATTATTATTATTATTATTATTATTATTATTATTATTATTGTTATTATTATTATTATTATTATTATTATTATTATTATTATTATTATTATTACTTTACTCTTTCAGGTATCTCTACATGGCAGACTACGGCCAGACGCCTAAGATTTACCGTGCTTGCCTGGATGGCTCCAACAGAACAGCTATAGTGAGCTCTGGTGTGGTCAGTCCCCATGATGTCACAGTGGACATACAGACACACCACGTCTACTGGGTGGACACTAGAGTGGACGCGATACAGGTCAGTTTGACTCAGATTGCAGGGCTTGACTTTAATGGTTGTTTAGGGGTATTTGCCTCAGGAACGGGCGATTTTGCAAACAGTTGTTAAGTTATAGGAGTCAAGTTTACAAATGGGAGTATTAACTTGAGTACTTTGAGAATTCTTCTTTATTTTTTTTCTCAATTTTTTTTTCTTCCTTTATTTTTAAAATACATCGCAGTGCACTGTGTTTTTCAAATATTCAGGGGAGTATGCTTCTAGACTTGCAATCATCAAATGTTGCAATTTTTGAAAACCATCTAAATCCTATCATGTTGGTTTTTATTCAAAATCTCTCGCTGAGTATGCCAGGGTTTCAATCATTTTACAGGTTTTTTGCATCCTTTTCTATTAGCCTAACTAGCCACCAGCAGCATGAGGGTTAATGGTCGTTTAGGGGCATTTGGCCGTGGAATGCGTGATTTTGTGACGAGATGTTAAATTATAAGAGTCGAAGTTTACAAATGGGAGTATCAACTTGAGCACTTTGAGAATTTTTGCTTTCTTTTTTATTATCAATTTTTATCTTCCTTTATTTTTTACCCGATAGCGACCCAAAATACATCTCAGTGCACTGTATTTTTCAAAATTTTAAGGGGGGGGGGGGGGGGGGGGGGGAGGTATGTTGAGTAGGCCTGCCAGACTTCCATTGCAGTTGTCATATTTTTACCCTTCCAATACTGTGGCTACTCTCGTCCAAAGAACAAGACCACAAAGATTTTTGAAAACCATCTAAACCCTATCATGTTGGTTTTCATTCAAACGCTCTTGCTGAGTACTCTCAGATGAGTACCCATATTCCAGGGTTTCAATCCTTTAACAGGTTTATTGCATCCTTTTCTATTGGACGAATTAGCCACCAGCAGCATAGAGATTAAGTTGTAAGCCTCAGTGTATTCTAGGGTTGAGAATCAGTTGCAATTTCATGATCGATAATCAGTTGCGGCCAACCGATCGATTATCGATCATAATCAGTTCTTTGCACTCTTGCACTAATTGGGTCCTAGAGGTCTAGAGCCTAATTATAAGTGATAGTCTATTACAATTACTTGCTATTAGCACCTACCTCAACTTCGTTTTGAAGTGCTTTAGGGCTTAGTTTCATAGCAGGAAAGCTGACAACTTGCCTGTCATTTAGTTCTATGATTTACCACTAGGTGTCACCTTTTCCGATTATTATCGATTGCCAGTGAAAGAGAGGCAAACGATTGATTATCGATTATAATCGATAATTGTCCCAACACTAGTGTATTCTTAATTCAGCTTCTTATTTCTTGTGCTTGTTTGTTCCAGAGAGTGACGTTCAGTGGAGGTGACAGACAGTTTATCAGGCGAAACCTGCCCGCTCCTTACGGTCTTGCCATATATGGCAACGACATGCTTTGGGTGGATAGGAACTTGAAAAAGGTTGGTGCATGTAGGCTTTTTTTTTTAATTTCAAATTGCACACGTATGCAACAGGGTTTTTATTCTCCATAGGCATTCTTTTCATCAATATAAAACAGTGTCATAATAGTATTTCAATTATATCTCCATTTTGGTGCATGTAGGCTTTATATTAGGCATTGGCACCTTTGGAATTCTCGTGGTACAATACAATTTTGTTATTTACTTAATGATACAATATTGTAAAAATATCTTTAATGATATTTTAATTAAGCACAATCAACTTCTGAAGTTTCATAAAATAGCAAACTGCCTTTGTGTTGAGATATCCATGTAGCAGTTAAGTCAATTTTATAACGTTAAGCAGAATCGGTATAACATACATATATATATATATATATATATATATATATATATATATATATATATATATATATATATATATATATATATATATTTATATATATATATATATATATATATATATATATATATATATATATATATATATATATATATATATATATATATATATATATATATATATATATATATATATATATATATATATATATATGTATATATGATTATGTTAAACTATTTCATGGTTCATGATGTTTGTTGTATTAAACGTCTGAAATGAATGATCTGAACTACTCAAATACTTTCCACAAGTTCCATAACAATCTTATTACCACTTTATTCTGTTGATTTAACTTTCAGATCTTCAAAGCAAACAAGGATCCCGGCCATAGTTCAGAAATGCCTACAGTTTTAAGGGCCACTTTGGAAAATCTAAAGGATATAGTTATTTTTGATAATGATACCTCAAAGATACAGCCAAAAGGTAAGGCTATAGTATGATGTGTCAGTGTGTATTTCTGATCATGCAGGGAATTAGTCAGCCTGCCTTTTGGACAGGTAGATTAAATTCCTGAAAACCTCCATTTTGGACAGTTGAAATGATGCAAAAAACTTGAAAAATGATTGAAACACTGGTACATGGGTATCAATTTGATAGTATTCAGTGATAGCTTTCCTATGAATACACACATGACAGGGTTTAGATGGTTTTCAAAAAAATCTTTGCGTGCGTCCTTGTGCTTTAGATGAAAGTATATAGCCTCAGCATTGGAAGGGTTCAACAACTCTCCTTCAAACAACTTGTGAATTAATTCTCTTTTCCAAAGATGTTGGCGTTAAATGTATCAGAATTCTAGACAAAAAAAAATCTGGGGGAACACACAACATGCATTAATGGGTTAAACTTACCCTTACAAAAATATTCTCCTTTAACCCATTCACACTCAAAGTTCCTCTAGGAAGTATCGTCTGCTACTTTCATACATATGGTAATAACTTGGGAATAAAGGAAGCGTTCACAAACATTTGAAGTAGAGTTGTTGTTTGACTTCTGGCTAACATTTCTCATTCAGATATTTTCCAAAAAATGCTTTTGTTAGATAGATATTTCCAAAATTGTCAGGCCTATTTTTGCCGCTCTGAATATTAATTGGTTAAACCACGGGTCTGCCACTAGGCCTGTGGCAGAAACGGGTTGAGATTAGATATACCTGTACCACAGAACAACCTAGCATCCATTTTTTTGTAGTAAAAACTTAAGCTGATTTCTCTTGTTGTTTGTGTGTTTCAGTGACCAGCCCATGTACAACCAATAACGGAGGGTGTGAGTGAGGAACACCCCTCCCAATTATTGATTTTTAATTCTCTCTAGAGTAATAATAATTCGTCCCCCCCAAAAAGCTTAAAATCAATGTCTCATGACCTTTAAGCATTAATTGGTGATTTTTCTGATTGTTTGTGTGTTTCAGTGACCAGCCCGTGTACCACCAATAACGGAGGGTGTGAGCAGCTGTGTTTCTCCAAGCCCGACACGAACACCCCTCTCTGCGCCTGTGCCACGTCAGGGGTGCTGGCAGAGGACGGCAAGACATGTAAAGGTAAGACACTTATTATTATATCAGGAATGTAATGATGATACGGATATTTATGAGGATGATTAATAGTAATGATAATGATAACAATAATGATGATAATAATGATAATATGATAATAATAATAATAATGATATAATAATAATAATAATGATAGTATTAAGAATTATAGTAATAATAATGGTGATAATAATAATAATAATAATAATAATAATAATAATAATAATAATAATAATAATGATATCAATAATAATAGTTATAATAGTAATGATAATGATGATAATATTAATGATAAATTTATATATATGTATATATTTATATATATATATATATATATATATATATATATATATATATATATTTATATATATATTTATATATATATATATATATATATATATATATATATTTATATATATATATATATATATATATATATATATATATATATATATATATATATATATATATATATATATATATATATTTATATATATATATATTTATATATATATATATATATATATATATATATATATATATATATATATATACATATATATGTATATGCCCATACATATACACACACATAGATAATAATATTCACTACTACAGATACGGATGAGTACCTGATATTCGCCACAGCCTCTGAGATTCGGAGCATCCATTTGGACCCTTCTGTTCATACCCAGCCGTTTGCGCCAGTTACAAATCTGAACGGTCCGGTTGCCCTGGACTTCGACTATGCCGATCAGACCATCTACTTCAGCCAAGTCAAGGCCCGCAAGCTCAGCATGTTCCGTACTTCAGATCGCATAGTGGAGGACTTTGTAGTTCACGCCAATTCCTCGTGTAAGCATCAACTCTAGTTATGTTATACCTTAGATGACCAAACACAAGTGGATTCGAAACCAGCCGGTTAACCTATATATGCTAGCCTCAACCAGTTTCAGCTAATAGCCGCTAATTAGACCAGAATTGGTGCTCTGTGCATCCCCAGCTGGTGGTGGAGATAAGGTTTCTCTGTAATGTAATCGATGTGAGAGCCCTGATAAGTCCTCGTTCCCACGTGACCTCGCCCTGCTGCCTTATCTGGTACTCCTGGCATGAGTCCAGCATGTAACTATAGGGCATATAGTAATTGGTCTCTCGCTACATATCCATTCTTTTCTTAATCCAAAGTTATATTATAATTTTCTACCTTTTGTACTGCATTCATTTGTTGTCAATTGTGACGAAGATCTTTCCATTTGTACTGTATTCTCTCTCTCATTCTGTTTGTATGTAAAATGAGATAAGATATTTTTGTTTGTTTGAGATATGAAATAAACAAAAAACTTTTTCTTCAAAATTGAAAAAGAAAATCGAAGACTATAATTATAGCGGCCCAATCTCTCATTCAGTTTGAATCTCACTCTATTCAGCATTGGCTTTAAAACAAGTATTCTAAAAAAATCATCACAATTCTTTTACAACCTATTCACTGTTTATTGGCATTATTTTCTTTTTCTAACTTCTTGTATAATTATGGGTTAAGGACTATAAAAAATGACTATCAAAAAGCATACAAACATTAGAGTGTTAGAACTAAATTGTTTTTTTCTTTTAAGCTGAGGGACACATCCATGAGATGAGATGGGTTTCAAAAATCTTTGCGTCCTTGTCCTTTGGATGAATGTTTAACCCATTCACACTCAGAGTTACTCGAGAAAGTATCGTCTGCTTTTAGCATACTTTTGGAAATAAATTGGGAATAAAGCGCAAGTTCACAAAATATTTGAAGGAGAGTTGTTGTTTAGCTTCTGATCAACATTTCTCCTTCAAATGATATCAAGAAAATGCCTTCATAAGTAAAATATTTCCCAAATCGTCAGACGTTAATGGGTTGGTTGATGTTTTCTTTTAACCCATTAATGCTTACAGCGGCCAAAAACAGACAGACAATTTTGATGAAATCTTGCAGTTAAAAGAATAATGAGGAAAATATTTGATGGAGAAATGTTAATTAGAACATTACCAGCAACTCTTCTTCAAATATTTTGTAAAAACATTCCCAATTCTTAAGTTATCGTCAAAATTATATCAGGTCCAGACGACAATTTCTTGTGGAACTCCTAAGCATTAAAGGGTTAAGCTGAGGGCCACATCCATGAGATCTACTCTACTGACGACCTAGCCTATGACTGGATTGGGAAGAAGGTGTACTGGATTTTTTATTCTGGTCGACACAAGATTCAAGCTGTTGTGAGCGACATAAATCCTAAAAAAAGCATAAAAACATAAGAGTGTTAGAACTAAATTGATCTTTTCTTTTAAGCTGAGGGACACATCCATGAGATCTACTCTCCGGATGGCCTAGCCTATGACTGGATTGGGAAGAAGGTCTACTGGACAGATCTGGTGGTGAACAGAATATTCTCCATGAACATTGATCGCAGTCATCGTGTAACGCTGGTTCTAGTTCCCAACCCACGAGCAATCGTACTCGATCCATGTAACGGGTGAGTGGTAAAATTGAAGATGGTTATTATAATAATACCTGTAGTTATGATTGTAATTAAAAGTTATGATAATAATTACAACAATAAAAGTAACAATAATAATAATAATAGTTATTTTAATTACAATAATGACAATATTATTTCTAGTAATGAAAATATTATTATCATTATTATTATTATTATTATTATTATTATTATTATTATCATTATTATTATTATCATTATTATTATTATTATTATTATTATTATTATTTTTGTTATTGTTATTAGTATTATTAGTATTAGTATTATTATAATTATCATTATTATTATTTTAATTTTTTTATTATTATCATTATTATTATTATTACTATTATTATTATTATTTTTGTTATTGTTATTATTGTTATTATTATTATTGTTATTATTATTGTTATTATTATTATTATCATTATTATTATTATTATTATTATTATTATTATCATTATTATTATCATCATCATTATTAATATTAGCTTTATTATTACTTAATTATATTATCATTATTATTAGTAGTAGTAGTAGTAGTTGTAGTAGTAGATTATTATTAGTGAATAAAACTGATGATGGTTCATATAATCAATAATAATGATGATCCTTATATATATTTCTTTATAAATTCACCTTTATATTTATCTATATATATTTGTGCAAATAATCAATGATATTTTCCAGGTATATGTACTGGTCTGATTGGAGCCGCTTCCCTAAGATAGAGCGTGCGTCCATGGCGGGCAAGAATCGCGCCCGCATTGTCTGGACCAATCTGGGATGGCCTAACGGTCTGACCATCGACTATGATGAGCAGAAGCTCTACTGGGCAGACGCCAGAACGTGAGTACTTTTACTGTAGAACACACAATGTACGCGTCTGTTTATATATAGCGTACATAGCATGTGCATGGTTCCTCTTCGCTATATATTAAAACGCTGTCCTTTTTATCTGTACTTTGGCGCTGTCAGCGGCGGCTACCGTCGCTAACATAAAGATACGCTATGATGCGAAAACTCCCCAATTGGGACACGCATCATTTGTGTGTTCTACAGTATGCAGCCAGTAATATGTCAATTTCACAAGGTGTGTGTTTCGTAAGGATAGGCACAGGTATTCGATACAATGCCAAATACTGATATCAAATGGGGAAAAGTATCGTATCAAAAAGGTTGAGTAGCATAATGTATTGTTTTAGATTAAATTATACATATATATTTCCACTATGGAAATAGGTTTCTAACATTTAGTGTATATATCCTGTGTCTGGTTAGAATTCTATTGCGTAGCAGTTAATGACTCCAATTAGTCACCTTTATATATGATCTGTATGTGTGCCAAATGCTATGTAATATACATTGTACTAGACAGAATAAAATCAAATCAAATCAAAAATGGGGAAAAGTATCGTATCAAAAAAGTTGAGTATCATAATATATTGTTTAATGCATAGAATGGGCTTAATTGCTACCTGCAATTTATCTACCTGCTATTAGTGAAATATCCGAAGTCGACAGAACTGCATTTGACAGAATAAGGTCCCAGGGAGGCAGGCAGTATTGCTAAAACCATTGTTGACCTATTGTATCGTTAAGGTAATATCATATCCTAATGTATCGCAAACATTCTAAAGGTGCCAATCCATCTTTTGCTATCCAGAGTGCTTGCAGCTATATTGTATGTTTTCATATTACATGAAATAATTTTACTCCTAATAATTAACCCTTCCAATGCTGAGGCTTTTTTGTCCAAAGCACAAGGACACAGAGATCTTTTTGAAAACCATCTAAACCCTGTCATGTTGGTATTCATTGGATAGCTCTCGCAGAGTTCTCCCAGATGAGTACCCATGTGCCAGGGTTCCAGTCATATTTTGTATTTTTGCATAATTTTGTATTGGCCAAATTAGCCACCAGCAGCAGAAGTGTTGAAATAACTGAGAATTGGATGGGGTAATTCATTTTGTATTCTATCTCCATCAGGGAGGTCATAGAGCGAGCGAATCTGGACGGCAACTACCGGGAAGTCATCTTGCGTAATGTCTACCACCCCTTCGCAATGACTGTATTTGGACACCACATATACTGGACAGACTGGCAGTTAGGTAAGAAAAGAGGATTGATAGTTTTAGAAGTCAACCTAGTTTAGCTGTATATAATCAGGAAAACTTTTCTTTTATTTCATTTTTTTTTGTTTATTCTATTGCATGTAAATTAGGGATCGTCTGATTAATCGGACATACCGATTAATTGCTCATTCAACCTCTGATTTTGATGATCAATTGCAATTTTATAAGATCGATTATTTTGAAAGTTTTTTGAAAAAATAAATTGTATCTAGAAACAGCCTTTTGTTCAAGTGAGAGACACCACTTAAGCCTGCACAATCTTAATTAATATGAAGCAGTATTGTAACAAGTAAAGGTAAGGGGTTCAAGGGGTATTTAAAGAGAGTTAGATTAGCTCCTTTACAAAAATGGAGCCAAGAACCCTTGAACAAGCCAAGACTACCAAAGGAAAACTGCGCATATGCAACTTTGATTATTAATCGATCATCAGTCGTTCGGATGGACCGATGATCGATCTTGAAAATTGTGACCGATTCCGAACACTAATGTAAATAGACATACAATACATCGAGAGGGTCCACACAAACAGAATTGCATCAGGAAAACATGATGGAGAAGCGTGACTCATGCTACTGAGGTCCAGTAAACTTCATTTCCAGAAAGAAAACAAATGACCCCCCCCCCCCCCCCAAAAAAAAAGAAGATCCTCCAGAGGACTGGTTTGTCAGTCTAGAATCCCCTGAGCCTATGATTAGTCGTAATTTAGCAATGATATTACCAAAAAAGTGACAATAGACTAAATTTCAAATTCAAATCCTAAATCCTGTTTTTTTCTTCTAATGATGTTTATATATACATATAATTTTCATCATTCATAGCATTGTTGATCTCCCTCTCTCTTCCTCTCTTTTCCCCCCTCTCTCTCTCTCTCTCTCTCTCTCTCTCTCTCTCTCATCTCTCTCTCTCTCTCTCTCTCTCTCTCTCTCATCTCTCTCTCTCTCTCTCTCTCTCTCTCTCTCTCTCTCTCTCTCTCTCTCTCTCTCTCTCTCTCTCTCTCTCTCTCTCTATATATATATATATACATATACATGTACATATATATATGTATATATATATATGTATATATATATATATATATAATTATGTATATATATATAATTTATATATATATATATATATATATATATATATATATATATATATATATATATATATATATATATATATATATATATATATATATATATATATATGTGTACATATGCCATATGTAATAAGTGTGTGTGTGTGTGTTTTCAGCTGGCGTTTTCAGGGCTGAGAAGCATACAGGAGCCAATGTCCAGGCCATGACCCAGGGCCTGACAGAGTCCCCCATGGACATACATGTGGTATCCAAGGATAGACAGAAACCATGTAAGTGCACCAGACAATAACAGGGTAACAATGGCAAATGCAACAATAGGGGGTAGCATTATCATCAATAGAGGGTTAATAATGGCAACACTAAAAGGGTAACAATGGCACAATAGAGGGGTAATAGTGCAACACTAAAAGGGTAACAATAGCACAATAGAGGGGTAATAGTGCAACACTAGGAGGATAACAATGACACTAATAGAGGGGTAATAGTGCAACACTAAAAGGTTAACAATGACAACAAAAGAGGGGTAACAGTTGCAACACTAAAAGGGTAGCAATGGAACCTCTATTTTTCAATCTGTTGTTGTGTTCCAGGTACCACTCCCTGTTCAAACAAAAATGGTTGCTGCTCCCATGGCCAAAAATGATACAATCCATGTCAAAAAATTCATTTTTATATTTCATCAATCCCTGTTCAAACAACAATGGCGGCTGCTCCCAATCTGGCCACCTCATCGAAATGATAAAAAATCTCATTCATTTGTGAACCTCTATAAATGATACAACTCATGTCAAAAATTACATTTCTATATCTCATTTTTTTTGTGGAACCTAAATTTTTCGATCTGTGTTCCAGACACCAATCCCTGTTCAAACAAAAATGGTGGCTGCTTCCATGACCAAATATGATACACCTCATGTCAAATATTTCATTCCTATTTTTCACTCATTTTGGAACCTTTATTTTTTATATTTGTGTTTCAGACACCAATCCCTGTTCAAACAACAATGGCGGCTGCTCCAATTTTTCCACCTCATCAAAATGATACACAAAAAATTCATTCCCATATTTTCTTTCCTTTCACTCATCATGGGACCTCTATTTTCAATTTGCACTTGTTGCATTCCAGGCACAAATCCCTGTTCAAACAACAATGGCGGCTGCTCCCACTCCTGCCACCCGGCGCCTGGCGGAGGGGTCAACTGCACATGCCCAGACTTCGCCGGCCTCGTTCTGAGGAACAAGAACCGCATGTGCGTGCCGCCCAATAACTGCACCGAGGGCAACTTTGTGTGTGGTAACAATAAATGCATACCCATGGCCTGGGCTTGTGATAAGGACAACGACTGTGGGGATAACACCGATGAGGATCCACGATTTTGCCGTGAGTTTTTTCACCCTCTTCTTTTTGTCACCACCCCCTCCAGGGTTCGACTTTCCCGGGGGGGCCAGGGGCATATGCCCCTAGATTTTGCTGTGGGCCCCTAGATATTTCAGACTGGGGGCCCGAAATAGTTTGTATAATAATACAGAAATCCTGTTTTTGACCACTTAATTTATCAAAAGACCTTTTTGGGCCCCTAGCCTGAAATCTATTTTAGTGCCAGACCCTGCCCTCCCCCATGAACAATCCTTGAACATATCCATTCAAGTTACTGAATTCCTCTGCCCATT
Source organism: Maea johnstoni (assembly GCA_963942565.1). Classification (NCBI taxonomy): domain Eukaryota; kingdom Metazoa; phylum Annelida; class Polychaeta; order Spionida; family Magelonidae; genus Maea; species Maea johnstoni. The sequence goes on along the minus strand of OZ012699.1, from coordinate 22,499,862 downwards.
TTCTTAGTACTTAGGTCAACATAGCCCCCTACTACTCAGACCACCATATCGTTTCGACACATTTGTCGACACATCACACAGGAACGCAGAACTAGAAAGACTCTATTAACATGGCTAGTATTGAAAAGACTCTATTTACCCTAAACAACGAACTAGAAAGACTATTAACATAGCTAGTATTGAAAAGACTCTTATTTACCCTAAACAACGAACTAGAAAGACTATTAACATAGCTAGTATTGAAAAGACTCTATTAACCCTAAACAACGAACTAGAAAGACTATTAACATAGCTAGTATTGAAAAGACTCTATTTACCCTAAACAACGAACTAGAAAGACTATTAACATAGCTAGTATTGAAAAGACTCTATTTACACTAAACAATTAACAAGAAAGACTATTAACATAGCTAGTATTGAAAAGACTCTTATTTACCCTAAACAACGAACTAGAAAGACTATTGACATAGCTAGTATTGAAAAGACTCTTATTTACCCTGTGAGAATCTCTCTTAAGATGCAACTGCATCCCTCTTGTTTTAAAGTTTAGCCATTGATGCTTAACCTTTCCAATGATTAGAAATTAGTTGAGTAATTTCATGGTCCTGTGTTCACTGAATCTTCTTTAAGCATGCTTTTTTGTTGGCATTTCAGATGATTTCACCTGTGATCCTGCTAAGTTTGTATGTGCCAATGGTCGCTGTATACCCCAGGCTTGGACATGTGATTACGACAATGATTGCAGAGATGGTTCAGATGAACTTGACTGTGGTAAGTTTGTTTGTTTGTTTGTTTTTTATGTTTGTTAAGCTAACGCTTGGACATGTGATTACGACAATGATTGCAGAGATGGTTCGGATGAACTCGACTGTGGTAAGGCTCTCTGTTTCTTTGCTTGCTTTGACTTATGGTCTGAAACTATAATACTGTGTTCTCTTGAATAAGCGCATCGTGTGGGTAGAGTTTGGGAAAATCTTCTGTAGAAGGGGTGTTGTCAAACATCCGTACAACCGCACCCCTCAATGATTGCTGATCGCAGTGTAATGACCGTTATTGCACGTTGGCTGTTTAGCGTGCTTTAGACGTTTGCCGCAACAATCTACATGTGAAAAGATCGTTAATTGGTCAATAGTACGATCATGCGGCGAATATGAACAGTGAGAGTGCAAAGGGACTGCTGAAATGGCGGAATTCAGAGCTGGTTTGCAGACACGGCAAGAGGAAAGGTATGTGTTTTGGATACTTCTGGGGGGAGATTTAACATAAGGAGACGATCTTTGGCGCCTGCTGGTCCCCCAATTTCCGTGAAAAATAGGGGGGGTGTGTGCTTATTCTAGAGAATACGGTACTTTTGATGATATATATGTAATTAAGATAATTTTTCCAAGATATTTGAATCTATTTGAAAGAAATATATATATAACAAACTTTTGATGAGACTTAGCTATGGGCATAGTCTTAGCCAGCAGGGCGTCTGGGTGCCTTTTTGGACACCCAATCCCTTAAAAAGAACCCCTCAGGACACCCAAATCTTTTTGGGTGGAATTTCTAAAAATCTCAATCTCAAGCTTATAATTGAATTCTTTCATCTCCTTATAACTCCCATGACATTGTAAAAGGATACCATGCCTTATTTTGATGAATTTATACATGTTTATGGTTGAAATATGAGTATATTGTGATCCCCCTTAAAAATTTGGACGCCCAAAGATTTTTCAACTGCCAATTTTAGGCACCCAGTTTCTAAATCCTGGCTAAGACACTAGCTATGGGTTTAATGGATTCTGACTTTGATTTTATGAATTTCAGACCACCCAACATGTGGCCCTGGTGAATTCACGTGCAAGAATTCCAGGTGTATAGACCAAGTGAAGGTGTGTGACGGCGCGGATAACTGTGGTGACGGAAACTTCACTGATGAGCTCAACTGTCGTAAGTATCAGTCTTGGTAAAACTAGTGGTTATTACTGGTTATAAGTTAGCAGTAGTAGTAGTTGTTGTAGTAGTAGTAGTAGTTGTAGTAGTAGTAGTAGTAGTAGTAGTAGTAGTAGTAGTAGTAGTAGTAGTAGTAGTAGTAGTAGTAGTAGTAGTAGCAGTAGCAGCAGCAGCAGCAGCAGCAGTAGTGGCAGTAGTAGTAGTAGTAGTTGTTGTAGTAGTAGTAGTAGTTGTAGTAGTAGTAGTAGTAGTAGTAGTAGTAGTAGTAGTAGTAGTAGTAGTAGTAGTAGTAGTAGCAGTAGCAGCAGCAGCAGCAGTAGTGGCAGTAGTAGTAGTAGTAGTAGTAGTAGTAGTAGTACTAATGATGTACAAGTATTTGATATACTGTACATATATGATGCATATATTTAGTAGTAGTAGTGTAGTAGTAGTAGTAGTAGTAATAGTATTAATGAAGTGCCAGTATATGATATACTATATGTATATATATAAAAATACATATATATATATATATATATATATATATATATATATATATATATATATATATATATAAAAATTAGGGCTGTGCTCACCGCTCGCGATGCTCGATGGATCGCGATTTTCATGCCATGCTACGATTATCGATCATGACATGAAACTCATGAGCATCGCAAAAAAATAAAAACTTCAACTACCTTTTAAATAGGCTTGAGAAGCTAAAAAAATCGGGCGTCGTGGCGACATCGATGTCGCGATTCACAGCGGAACTACGCAAAATGCGTAAGTTCGATATACGCTTACCCGTAAGAGCGTACTTCACACTCTAACGGGTTCAGAATCACGAGGTGTAGTTGCATGTTTATACTGCTAGCTTGATATGGCGCTGGCTAGCGGTATCGACGGTAAGGAAAATTTATAAGTCTGACTTCCCAATGACAGCAATCTACACTGAAAAACAAAATGGCCGCCGTTTTCATGCTCGTGAGCATCGTTTAGGTTTTTGGTGATGCTCGTGAGCTGAAAAATTTTGGTGAGCACAGCCCTAATATATATATATATATATATATATATATATATATATATTATATATATGTAATATATATAGTTATATGACATATTTTTTCATCTCCAGTATATGTAGGCACACATATTTCATGTACTTGAGTATCTACCAATGATACTGTATCATTTTGACTACACTGGATATCAAAGTAGCGCTATAATTATAATATTCTATTGCTATATCTTCAGCTCCCAGTACGTGCAAGCCCACGTTTGTCAAGTGCAAGAACTCCAATCTCTGTATCCATCGAAGGTTCCTGTGTGATGGCGATAACGACTGCGGGGACGAGTCGGACGAAAGTCCTCTATTCTGCCAAACAACTACATGTCCACCAGGTGCAGTTTTTAATGATGATGATAATAATAATAATAATAATAATAATAATAATAATAATAATAATAATAATAATAATAATAGTAATGATAATAATGATAATAATAATGATGATAATGATAATAATAATGATAGTAATGATAATAATGACAATAGTTATAACAATAATAGTAGTAGTAATAATAATAATAATAATAATAATAATAATAATAATAATAATAATAATAATAATTATAATAATAGTAATAGTGATAATAATGATAATAATGATAATAATAATAATGATAGTAGTGGTAATAATGATAATAATGACAATAGTAATAACAATAATAGTAATGATATTAATAATAATAATAATGATAATAATTATAATAATAATAATGATAATGATAATAATAATTGATATTCAATATAGCACTCTTTCCACCCATAATGTTCAAAAGCACTTCATAAAGAATAGTCAGTGGACAGCGATGTTTATGGTCCATATAGTCAAAAAAACTCCTTTCGAAATAGCAATGTTTTCAGATGTCTCTCTTTGGGGCTTCAATGAATTCCATCTTTCTCCAGGAGATTTCCGCTGTGCGACCACGCACCGCTGCATCCCCCCAACGTGGTACTGCGACGGTGGCAATGATTGTGGCGATAACTCGGATGAACCAGAAGAGACATGTAGTAAGTAGAACACTATATATAGTGTTAGTTTCCTACTCTCATTAGAACATGTACACCTCTAGTTATTACAACACATACACCTCTAGACATTTAATACTTTAGGAACACATATTCACAGACATTTAGTAAGTAGAACACTATGTGCTAGTTTCCTACTCTCATTAGAACAGGTACACCTCTAGTTATTAGAACACATACACCTCTAGACATTGAATACTTTATAAACACATATTCACAGACATGTAGTAAGTAGAACACTATGTGTTAGTTTCCTACTCTCATTAGAACATGTACACCTCTAGTTATTAGAACACATACACTTCTAGACATTGAATACTTTATAAACACATATTCACAGACATGTAGTAAGTAGAACACTAGTGTTAGTTTCCTACTCTCATTAGAACATGTACACCTCTAGTTATTAGAACACATACACCTCTAGACATTAAATACTTTATGAACACATATTCACAGACATGTAGTAAGTAGAACACTAGTGTTAGTTTCCTACTCTCATTAGAACATGTACACCTCCAGTTATTAGTACACATACACCTCTAGACATTAAATACTTTATGAACACATATTCACAGACATGTAGTAAGTAGAACACTAGTGTTAGTTTCCTACTCTCATTAGAACATGTACACCTCCAGTTATTAGAACACATACACCTCTAGACATTAAATACTTTATGAACACATATTCACAGACATGTAGTAAGTAGAACACTAGTGTTAGTTTCCTCCTCTCATTAGAACATGTACACCTCTATTTATTAGAACACATACACCTCTAGACATTAAGTACTTTATGAACACATATTCACAGACATGTATACTAAGTAGAACACTATGTGTTAGTTTCCTACTCTCATTAGAACAGGTACACCTCTAGTTATTAGAACACATACACCTCTAGACATTTAATACTTTATGAACACATATTCACAGACATGTAGTATAAGTAGAACACTATGTGTTAGTTTCCTACTCTCATTAGAACACGTACACCTCTAGTTATTAGAACACATACACCTCTAGACATTTAATACTTTATGAACACATATTTACACACATGTATAGTAAGTAGAACACTATGTGTTAGTTTCCTACTCTCATTAGAACAAGTACACCTCTAGTTATTAGAACACATATACCTCTAGACATTTAATACTTTATGAACACATATTCACAGACATGTAGTAAGTAGAACACTAGTGTTAGTTTCCTACTCTCATTAGAGCAGGTACACCTCTAGTTATTAGAACACATATACCTCTAGACATTTAATACTTTATGAACACATATTCACAGACATGTAGTAAGTAGAACTCTATGTGTTAGTTTCCTACTCTCATTAGAACACGTACACCTCTAGTTATTAGAACACATACACCGCTAGACATTTAATACTTTATAAACACATATTCACAGACATGTAGTAAGTAGAACACTAGTGTTAGTTTCCTACTCTCATTAGAACAGGTACACCTCTAGTTATTAGAACACATACACCTCTAGACATTAAATACTTTATAAACACATATTCACAGACATGTAGTAAGTAGAACACTAGTGTTAGTTTCCTACTCTCATTAGAACAGGTACACCTCTAGTTATTGGAACACATACACCTCTAGACATTTAATACTTTATGAACACATATTCACAGACATGTAGTAAGTAGAACACTAGTGTTAGTTTCCTACTCTCATTAGAACAGGTACACCTCTAGTTATTAGAACACATACACCTCTAGACATTTACTACTTTATAAACACATATTCACAGACATGTAGTAAGTAGAACACTAGTGTTAGTTTCCTACTCTCATTAGAACAGGTACACCTCTAGTTATTAGAACACATATACCTCTAGACATTTAATACTTTATGAACACATATTCACAGACATGTATAGTAAGTAGAACACTATGTGTTAGTTTCCTACTCTCATTAGAACAGGTACACCTCTAGTTATTACAACACATACACCTCTAGACATTAATACTTTATGAACACATATTCACAGACATGTATACTAAGTAGAACATTTTGTTTTATTTTCCTACTCTCATTGGAAACATACCGGGTACACCTCTAAACATTGAATACTTAAAGTGTTATTTTCCTACTCTCTTTAGAACACATACACTTCTAGATATTGAACACTTTAAAAACACATATTCATCAGCCAATAGGTGGCGCTGTGCAGCATGAAACTATTCGCTGTTTTCCTACTCTCATCAGAATACAACTCTAGAAATTGAATATTGTCTTAATGTTTAATAGCCAGGGGAGACATGCAGTAAATAGAACACTATGCAGGCACCGTCATAAGTACTAGCCTGCTTGCCCCGGCAAGTGAATTTCTGAAAAACGGGCTTTCGGGCAAGTACATTTTAGTTTTCACTTGCCCGAATGGGAAAACTGATTTTCTGAAAAATAAACAAAATTATTTTGTATTAAATGGCCCAAAAACCCAGAAATATGCAAACAATGCAACAAAACTGAAAAGAAACTGGTTTTCAAATCTTTAAATCCATTATAAACAATATTCCTTTCTAGCATATGTTATAACTTATTTCGGGCAAGTCAAAAATGATGTCACAGGCAAGTAAGAATCATTAACTACTTGCCCGGCATGGCAAGTTAGTTCTGAAAATTATGTCGGTGCCTGCTATGTACTCACATCAGAACACATGCACCTCTAGTAAATAATTACTGAATGTTTATACATTTATTAGCCAAGAGAAGTGTCTAGTAAATAGAATATTATGCCGCTGTATCTCCCCTTTCTGGGTCTGTGACTCGGATTAGGCCTAAAAAAATAAATTGTTTGTTTCCTGTAACGGCCCCCCCAAAAAATAGGGTAGGTCGGTAAAAAGATTTTTTTTGCATTATTTTTTTTGTCAAAAATGTGTGTTTTATGCATGTTTTACGTTGATTGGGAGTTAGGAGGGCGATAAAAACGTTAGGGTAGGGATTTTTTTGAATAAAAACTTGTTAGGGTAGGGTTCCAGGAAACAAACAACTTTTTTTAGGCCTTAAGGTAGCTGCTAATGACTTAGTTGCACCAACAGCCAGCTTAGACGCTATATTAACAGGCTAAAATGGCGTTCCCCATGCAGTGCCTCTATTTTGTGTCTCTTAGGATGTGTTTAAACAGCAATATGCTTCTTGTATGAAGGTTGGCACTAGTGGGAACTTGGGTTTAAGTAGAGAATACCATACGAAGCTATTTGGACCTCTGTTTTATCCATGGTGGAATTGTCTTTAATGATCTTCATGGATTAATTGTGTTATTGTTTAAATAGATGACCCTAATAGGACGTGCTATGGAAATCAGTTTACGTGCGCCAATGGTCGCTGTATTTCACCCCTCTGGGTCTGTGACTGGGATTTTAGTGCATTAATTGTTGTATTTTTATTTTAGATAGGACGTGCTATGGAAATCAGTTTACGTGTGCCAATGGTCGCTGTATTTCACCCCTCTGGGTCTGTGACTGGGATTTTAGTGCATCAATTGTTGTATTTTTATTTTAGATAGGACGTGCTATGGAAATCAGTTTACGTGTGCCAATGGTCGCTGTATTTTGCCCCTCTGGGTCTGTGACTGGGATTTTAGTGCATTAATTGTTGTATTTTTATTTTAGATAGGACGTGCTATGGAAATCAGTTTACGTGCGCCAATGGCCGCTGTATTTCTCCCCTCTGGGTCTGTGACTGGGATTTTAGTGCATTAATTGTTGTATTTTAATTTTAGATAGGACGTGCTATGGAAATCAGTTTACGTGTGCCAATGGCCGCTGTATTTCTCCCCTCTGGGTCTGTGACTGGGATTTTAGTGCATCAATTGTTGTATTTTTATTTTAGATAGGACGTGCTATGGAAATCAGTTTACGTGCGCCAATGGTCGCTGTATTTCACCCCTCTGGGTCTGTGACTGGGATTTTAGTGCATTAATTGTTGTACTTTTATTTTAGATAGGATGTGCTATGGAAATCAATTAACGTGTGCGAATGGTCGCTGTATTTCGCCCCTCTGGGTCTGTGACTGGGATTTTAGTGCATTAATTGTTGTATTTTTATTTTAGATAGGACGTGCTATGGAAATCAGTCTACGTGCGCCAATGTATTTCGCCCCTCTGGGTCTGTGACTGGGATTTTAGTGCATTAATTGTTGTATTTTTATTTTAGATAGGACGTGCTATGGAAATCAGTTTACGTGTGCGCCAATGGTCGCTGTATTTCACCCCTCTGGGTCTGTGACTGGGATTTTAGTGCATTAATTGTTGTATTTTTATTTTAGATAGGACGTGCTATGGAAATCAGTTTACGTGTGCGAATGGTCGCTGTATTTCACCCCTCTGGGTCTGTGACTGGGATTTTAGTGCATTAATTGTTGTATTTTTATTTTAGATAGGACGTGCTATGGAAATCAGTTTACGTGCGCCAATGGCCGCTGTATTTCTCCCCTCTGGGTCTGTGACTGGGATTTTAGTGCATTAATTGTTGTATTTTTATTTTAGATAGGACGTGCTATGGAAATCAGTTTACGTGCGCCAATGGCCGCTGTATTTCTCCCCTCTGGGTCTGTGACTGGGATTTTAGTGCATTAATTGTTGTATTTTTATTTTAGATAGGACGTGCTATGGAAATCAGTTTACGTGTGCGAATGGTCGCTGTATTTCACCCCTCTGGGTCTGTGACTGGGATTTTAGTGCATTAATTGTTGTATTTTTATTTTAGATAGGACGTGCTATGGAAATCAGTTTACGTGTGCGAATGGTCGCTGTATTTCACCCCTCTGGGTCTGTGACTGGGATTTTAGTGCATTAATTGTTGTATTTTTATTTTAGATAGGACGTGCTATGGAAATCAGTTTACGTGTGCGAATGGTCGCTGTATTTCTCCCCTCTGGGTCTGTGACTGGGATTTTAGTGCATTAATTGTTGTATTTTTATTTTAGATAGGACGTGCTATGGAAATCAGTTTACGTGTGCCAATGGTCGCTGTATTTCACCCCTCTGGGTCTGTGACTGGGATTTTAGTGCATCAATTGTTGTATTTTTATTTTAGATAGGACGTGCTATGAAAATCAGTTTACGTGTGCCAATGGTCGCTGTATTTCACCCCTCTGGGTCTGTGACTGGGATTTTAGTGCATTAATTGTTGTATTTTTATTTTAGATAGGACGTGCTATGGGAACCAGTTTACGTGTGCGAATGGTCGCTGTATTTCATCTCTGTGACTCTGATATGTTATCTCCAGAGATTGATGAATTACTTGATGTTTACTTGTTTTAGATAACCCGAATAGGACGTGCTATGGGAACCAGTTTATGTGCGCCAATGGCCGCTGTATTTCGCCCCTCTGGGTCTGTGACTCGGGTGTAAGTGGATTAATTATTGTATTATTGTTTTAGATAACCCCAATAGGACGTGCTATGGAAACCAGTTTACGTGTGCGAATGGTCGCTGTATTTCGCCTCTCTGGGTCTGTGACTCAGATGTAAGTGGATTAATTGTTGTATTAATGTTTTAGATAACCCGAATAGGACGTGCTATGGAAACCAGTTTACGTGCGCGAACGGCCGCTGTATTGCTCCGCACTGGGTCTGTGACTCTGATGATGACTGTGGGGATGGCTCTGATGAGGATGACAGTCTCAACTGTGGTAAGTACCATGAATTCCCAGAAATTTAGACCACTAAGAATTTGGGTCACTATGATTACTAGGAGTGTCATTGATATGACAAGTATCGATCGATCGAAATCATTTTTCCAATTAATAGAGAAAAAAATATTTTGATCGAATAGAATTAATCGAAACACATTTTCTCAGCCTTTTACGCAATTTTTAGCCAACACTATTAAGAATTTTGAAGAGAAACTCAAGTATCTAATCAGAAAGTGTTAAGAAAACCTTCATTGTCTTTGCATTAGGATCCTAGCCACAAAAATAGTGTGGAACATGTAAATATATTCTATTACTGCAGTTCTTCACAATCGAATCGAAATAATCGGAATCGAAAAATAAAATGTCAATGATCGAATCGAAAAAAAATGGATGTCAATGACAGTCCTAATAATTACTTTGCAAAATAATTATTGGGAAATATGGACCACCCTTGATCTATCGCTGGTAGCTATTTCACAGATACATGGACAACTATTTCTCTGCTTTGTCAGTATTTTCATAATGTAGGGGAGGCAGGGTAGTAAAATGATTTCTTTTTGGATTATTTTTTTGTTCAAAAATGTGTTTTATACATGTTTTATGTTGATTGGGAGTTGGAAGGGCAGAAAAAACTTTAGGGTAGGGATTTCTTTGAGTAAAACCTGTTAGGGTAAGTTTACAGGGAACAAACACCTTTTTTAGGCCTAAGGAATTTGGAATTTTGATTATTGTCACTTTTCTGCCATAATTATGTTAAATCATGACTACTTAGTTGTACTGATAGGCAGATATCTTTCAAACTACACTTAACTAAACCACATCTCTTAATATATATTTCTCTTCTTAGACACTATCTTCAATAAGATCTTTTTTTAAGATACTTCTTTGCAGTAATATATTCTTTGCAGAGAAATCCAATATTTACCTTAATGTATAATGAATATTGAAAAGTTCATCCAAATTTTGTTAGAAAAAAGGATGTTCTAAAGTCAGAATCATTTACCAATTTTAATAGGTATTGATAAATTAAATATTTTTCCTCAAAAAGAATATTTTCATTCATATCATTTTGGTATTAGATTTTGAGTTTCATATTTTTCATGAAAAAATATGCATATCATTTATTGAATTTTAGAAATTGATATTTTTGGTATCATTTCTTTTCCTGCCTTTGTACTCTACTACTGTGTAACCCTGGGGCCTTCGGGCTACTTGTAAACATGCCAGAGGGCCTCAGGGAATATCCTTGCCAATAAAGGTTATTATTATTATTATTATTATTATTATTATTATTATTATTACTATTATTATTATTATTATTATTATTATCATTATTATTATTATTATTATTATTATTATTATTATTATTATTATTATCATTATTATTATTATTATTATTATTATTATTATTATCATTATCATCATCATCATCATTATTATTATTATTATTATCATCATCATTATCATTATCATCATCATCATCATCATCGTCGTCATCATTATTATCATTATCATGATCATGATCATGATCATCATCGTCATCATTATTATTATTAGATTTTAGAAATTGATATTTTTGGTATCATTTCTTTTCCTGCCTTTGTACTCTACTACTGTGTAACCCTGGGGCCTTCTGGCTACTTGTAAACATGCCAATGGGCCTCAGGGAATATCCTTACCAATAAAGGTTATTATTATTATTATTATAATTATTATTATTATAATTATTATTATTATTATTATTATTATTATTATTATTATTATTATTATTATTATTATTATTATTATTATTATTATTAATTTTATCATTATTATTATTATTATTATTATTATTATTATTATTATTATTATTATTATCATTATTATTATTATTATTATTATTATCATCATTATTATTAATTTTATCATTATTATTATTATTATTATTATTATTATTATTATTATTATTATTATTATCATCATCATCAACATCATCATCATCATCATTATTATTATTATTAATATTATTATTATCATCATCATTATTATCATCATCATCATCATCATCATCATCATCATCATCATCATCATCATCATCATCGTCGCCATCATTATTATTATTATCATCATCATCATCATCATCATTACTATTCCCAGCCTCCAGGACCTGCCCTCCTGAAACATTTGAATGTGAATCCAACAGAAAAGTGGGGCGCTACAGCTGCTTGCCTAATTACATGGTGTGCGACGGTGACCGTAACTGCGTCGGAGGCGAGGACGAGATGCAGACATGTCCGCCGCGGGAATGTCGCGCCAACGAGTTCCGCTGCAACAATCAGATCTGTATAGAAGCCAGGTGGCGCTGCGACCACGATAACGACTGCGGAGACAATTCAGACGAAAGAAACTGCAGTATGTTTTCAGTTATATTCCTAGTGTAGTAGGTTATCTTTTGTTGTCCTGTTTTCCGTATGGGACACTTTCATGTTTAAAATGCTTTTTACATATTGGTGTATATGCATATATATTCATTCTTGTTAGTTATAATGATTGAAGATGTTTTTTCAGAGGAATTATCTCTAGGTAAAGATTATCACTTATTGTGCAGTTCTGATCAAGCGTATTCTATATATATATATATATATATATATATATATATATATATATATATATATATATATATATATATATATGTATGTATATATATATATATATATATATATATATATATATATATATATATATATATATAATTTTTATTTTTATTTTTTTAGTGTAAATGCATATATTGATACTTGCTTTATTGATTAGAAATGATGTTCTTTCAAAGGATTTTTCTCTAGGTGAAGATTATCACTGATCAAGTATTTTTTATTTTACACAAGCTCATGATTATGGTGCAAAGTTTATTTGTAATCTCTCTCTCTCTCGCAATCTCTCTCTCAATCTCTC
>OZ012699.1:22399299-22487058 GCA_963942565.1 Maea johnstoni | reverse complement strand
GAATGAGTGTGATGATGTGGAGTCTAACCAGTGTGAGCATATCTGTGTGGATACTATGACCAGCTTCCACTGTGAGTGCCAGCCTGGCTTCACTCTCACTACCAACAGAAAGACATGTAGAGGTGAGAATTATCTTTAGTTATCGATTATTCTCCTTATCTAGTTATTTGTTAAAATATCTAAACCTTTTTTCTTGATTTATCTATCTTCACATATATATATACATATATAAATATATTTATATTTATATATATATATATATATATATATATATATATATATATATATATATATATATATATATATATATATATATATATACATATATATATATATATGTATATATATATATATATATATATATATATATATATATATATATATATATATATATTTATATATATATATATATATTTATATATTTATATATTTATATATATATATGCATGTATATATATATATATATATATATATATATATATACATTTATTCATTTGTTTATTCATTTATCAATCTATTAATTCATTTATTGATATATCATTTAGTTCCATCTATTATCACATTTAGTCATTTATTTCATTCTATCAATTACATCTAGCAATACATGGGGAAAATTGGAATTTTCATCAACATTCTGATAGTTCTCACTCCAGATAATTTCACACTGTGTCATTTCTCTGCCTTGTTACAGATATTGATGAGTGCAATGAGCGGCCTGGTTCCTGTACTCAATTCTGTGAAAACTCACCCGGTTCCTATCTCTGTAAGTGTGGTGAGGGTTACGATAAAGGACCTGATGGCTCAAGCTGCAAGAAAAAAGATGGTAAGCCCAAATAATATATGTATATATATATATATATATATATATATATATATATATATATATATATATATATATATATATATATATATATATATATATATATATATTTATATATATATATATATATACATATATATATATATATATATATATATATATATATATATATATATATATATATATATATATATATATATATATATTTATATATATATATATATACATATATATATATATATATATATATAGATATATATCCGAGCTTATGTGTGTGTGTGTATGTATTCACTCTCTCTTCATACACAATTTAATACTTTTTATAGATATTGAAGTGATGATCATCTTCAACAACTGTCACTCATTGACATTTTTTGCATTCCCTACAAATAATGCTATGTATGGAGGTCTTTCCTTATGAAAATGTTTCACTCTGCTTGGATATATTTTTTAAAAAATTCTGCATGTTCTTATTCAGTGATCCCCTTCTACAACCATATGTTCATTTTTGAACTGATATTTTCAGATATTAAAAAGAAATTCTACATTTTCCTATTCAGTGATCCCCTTCTACAACCATATGTTCATTTTTGAACTGATATTTTCAGATATTAAAAAGAAATTCTACATTTTCCTATTCAGTGATCCCCTTCTACAACCATATGTTCATTTTTGAACTGATATTTTCAGATATTATAAGAAATTCTACATTTTCTTATTCAGTGATCCCCTTCTACAACCATATGTTCATTTTTGAACTGATATTTTCAGATATTATAAGAAATTCTACATTTTCTTATTCAGTGATCCCCTTCTACAACCATATGTTCATTTTTGAACTGATATTTTCAGATATTATAAGAAATTCTACATTTTCATATTCAGTGATCCCCTTCTACAACCATATGTTCATTTTTGAACTGATATTTTCAGATATTGATGCCCAGATTGTCTTCACCAAATAACCATGATAAAGTTAATGATAACATGTGTATATATATATATATATATATATATATATATATATATATATATATATATATATATATATATATATATATATATATATATATATATATATATATATATATATATATATATATGTGGGGATCAAAAACGACAAGGTTTCATTCGTGTTGAGGAAATCTGTATTTCTCTTTCGTGGTTTACATATAATGTAATCTATGATGTAATGATGGTAAAAAGATGGTTTACTGAAAATAATGAAAACAAACATGTCTAAGAATACTATAACACAAACCGGCTAAACTAAGGAAATACAAGTAAAAGTATTGAAATGGACTAAAAAAGGCTAAAACTTATAATTACCGGCTGTATGATCCTACTCTCTCAAGAGCTGGGTTGAAAGTGAGGAGCCCTGCCCAGTATGACATCACAAGTCAGCTAAAAATATACCTGGAGAACCAGATTAGTGGTCAACCTGTTCTGACCACTTAAGTACCAAAATCAAATAATAGAGGGCAGCACTCAAACCTAAATCAATTTTAATTAAATACCAAAAACTATACATCAGGCTGTTACAATATATATACATGCATGCATATATATATATATATATATTCATTCGTTTATTCATTTATCAATCTATTAATTCATTTATTGATATATCATTTAGTTCTATCTATTATCACATTTAGTCATTTATTTCATTCTTGAACTTTTGTGATATTTTCTTCAGATATTGATGCCCAGATTGTCTTCAGCAATCGTTACTATATCCGTGAGCTCTCTGTGGACGGGCATTAATATAACTTGATGTACCAGGGCCTGCTGAACGTGGTCTCCATGGATTACATTATTTTTGAACTGATATTTTCAGATATTGACGCTCAGATTGTCTTCAGCAATCGTTACTATATCCGTGAGCTCTCCGTGGATGGCCAGTATTATAACCTGATATACCAGGGCCTGCTGAACGTGGTCTCCATGGATTACATTATTTTTGAACTGATATTTTCAGATATTGACGCCCAGATTGTCTTCAGCAATCGTTACTATATCCGTGAGCTCTCCGTGGACGGGCAGTATTATAACCTGATATACCAGGGCCTGCTGAACGTGGTCTCCATGGATTACCATCTCGAGGAAGAAATGCTCTACTTCATGGACGTGGCGGCCGGAAAGATTCAGAGGATGTACATGAACGGGACAGGTTTAGAGACTATCATCCAACATGGATTACCTGCCGGAGAGGGCCTGTCTCTGGACTGGATAGGAAGGTAAATAGTCCACAGGCCTCAACAGGGACTTAGCCAGGACCCGTCCTACCTGTTTTTTGGACAGGAAGTTTCATAAAAAACCTCCTGTTTGGACAGGCAAAAATTTCTATTAAAAAAAATTCAATTTTGACCTTTGGGGGGTAATAAACACATATTTCCCTAACATACCATCTTCTGGTACATAACTGAAGTGTAAATTGCCCTTTTTGACACTCTAAGCTATTAAATGTAGCTGGTATAAGGATTTGAAGTAAATAAGTAGCTAAATCTGGACGGGCAGAAATTTTGAAATTGTTGTTTTGGACAGGCATTTTGGAAATCCCTGGGCCGCCTCAACACTAACTCAAAATGTTGATGGCCCAGTAGGAGCAGTAACCCCTGCAAAAAGAATTACTGGTCCTGCAAATCTTTTTTTAACATAACAAGAAAAACGATGCATGAAATTCACAGACAGTATTTTATAATTTTTAATTATCTTATCTTCATTTATTTCATAAACATTTTAGGACATTCTTGAGAGGATACTTGTGAACAAATGTCCCGAATGTTTGTTGATGTCTTTTTTACTGGCCCAAAACCGCGTGCCCTGGTCCCTATTATTGGATGCATGGTAGAACAGAACTGAAACTGACTTGTATGGGTTTACAGGTTTAGTGACTATCATTCAACTTGGATTAGGCCTAAAAAAAGAAATTGTTTGTTTCCTCTAACGGTCCGAAAAAAAATAGGGTAGGTAGGTCGGTAAAAAGATTTTTTTTGCATTATTTTTTTGGTCTAAAATGTGTGTTTTATGCATGTTTTACGTTGATTGGGAGTTGGGAGGGCAGAAAAAACTTTAGGGTAGGGACTTTTTTGAATAAAAACTTGTCAGGGTAGGGTTACAGGAAACAAACAACTTTTTTAGGCCTTACCTGCCAGGAGAGGGCCTGTCTCTTGACTGGATAGGAAAAGGTAAATACCGTAGATTCTCGGTAATTTGGGACATTTTTTATTCATCGATTACGATTTTATGGATTGAGGGTGGCCCATGTTATCTGAAAATACTGGTTAAGCAGTGAGATCTTGCAGGTGAGATGTTGCAATCTGATTGTGATTTAAAATGTCTCAGAACAATTGTTATTGTGAAATGGCAACTGGCTTTCGATCGAAGATGGCCCATATTTTCCAATACTTATCTTGCAGATTAAACATAGTGGCCCAAATTCCTGGGGTGGTCTGAATTTTCGAGAATTTACGGTAGTAGATTTTATTGAATGTTTGGTATAATGAAACAACTAGATTGTACAGGTTTAGAGACTATCATTCTACATGGCTTACCTGATGCAGGAAGCCTTTTTCTAGATTGGAGAGAGAGAGTCAAAATTCTTGGATGTTCGGGAGAATGAAACTGAAAGGGGAAAATTCAAAAGTAACCCACAAGTAGATCCTGGTAGGAATGTGTTGGATAGTGTAATATCTAATCTTTTTTCTGTTGTAGGAAGTTGTACTGGGTGGATTTTAGAAATGAAGCCATGTATGTGTCTGAACTGAACGGTACTAATAGAAGAACTCTGGTACGAGAAAACCTGTCCAACCCTCGAGCTCTGGTGGTGGACCCTAATGGAGGGTAAGTGATAATAATAATGATGATAATGGTAATATCAGTAATGATAATGATAATCCAAATAGTGAGAACAATAGTAATAATAATGAAAATAATAATAATGATAATAATAATAATGATAATAATAATAATAATGATAATAATAATAATAATAATATTGATAATGATAATTATAGTAATAATTATGATAATAATTATAATTATAATAATGATAATGATATACTAATAATTATAATAATAACAATAATAATATTAACAATAATAATGACAATAATAATAATAATAATAATAATAATAATAATAATGATGATCATAATAATAATGATGATAATAATAATAATAACAATAATGATGATAATAATGATAATAACAATGATATCAATAATAACAATAACATTAAAATAGATAATGCACTGGTTCTTGAAATCTTTCCACTTTCCCATCCCATTAGGTACGTATACTGGACAGACTGGGGCTTGCAGCCATACATAGGCAGAGTTGGCCTCGATGGACAGGACTTCAAGAAAGTTATAACAGAGAAACTTGGCTGGCCCAACGCCCTGGCTTTGGACTACATGACTAAGAAGATATGGTGGGGCGATGCCCATCTCAACTATATAGAGTAAGTATGTGTGGGGAGGAAGTTCCTACACTAGCACAATAGCAGAAATAGCCCTGGCACATAGTCTTAGCCAGCAGGGTGTCTGGACATCATTATCCCACCCAAACCCTCAAAAATTACCCCTCAGGACAAACCGTGTAATTGTGAGTAATTTCTTAATTGTCAATTTCAAGCTTAAAATCGATGTTTTTCCACCTTGATATAATTCCTATGATATCGTATAAGACTATTATGCCTTATCTCAATGGGTAAATACACATTTATGGTTGCAAACTGAGTATATTATGATCTCCCTCGCTTATTTTTTTTGTCATTAAGAATTAGCAGTATAACAAATCCTAAACGATACAGAACTTTTTGACTACTCAATAACAATATTTGTATCTTATCAGATACCGGTACGAATCCCTACAGTATAGGAAGAAAACATTTTTCCCATTATACCATATATTTTATGTAATAATTTCGCTCAACCACTTTTCCGTGTCAGGTTCTTGGATCTTGACGGTAGTAATCGTCATGTGGTCATACAGGGAAGTGTGCCACACCCCTTGTCCCTCTTCTAAGATATTAGTATTGAAGAAATAATTGCCGTTTCTCCCATTATACCATTTTTTTTATGCAATAATTTCGCTTAACTACTTTTCCGTGTCAGGTTCTCTGATCTTGACGGCAGTAATCGCCATGTGGTCATACAGGGAAGTGTGCCACACCCCTTCGCCATGACACTCTTTGAGGAATACATGTTCTGGACGGACTGGAACACAAAGACGGTCGAGAGGGCGAACCGATTCACCGGGGAGGGGAGGATCGTACTGAAGAATACCACTCACAGGCCTATGGACATCCACGCCATTCACCCACTAAGACAAGTAAAAGGTAAAATCTATTTATATATATATATATATATATATATATATATATATATATATATATATATATATATATATATATATATATATATATATATATATATATATATATATATATATATATATATATATATATATATATATATATATATATATATATATAAATATATATATATATATATATATATATGTATATGTATATATATATATATATATATATATATATAGAGAGAGAGAGAGAGAGAGAGAGAGAGAGAGAGAGAGAGAGAGAGAGAGAGAGAGAGAGAGAGAGAGAGAGAGAGAGAAAATCAGTAGGAGTTTCATCAGGATGTTTGAATGTTTGATACTTAAAAGAATAATTTGGCAATGAAGCACAGACTTAAGAATCAGTTGAAGTAGGGTTGGGGTCTGGTTATGGATCAATAGCCCTCCTTCATTTTCTTGAAAAAATTCCATTGTAAAAAGAATATCTTGCCCAACATAGATCTCAGACAGGTTTGCTATGTCAAGCCTTGCAATGCAAACATTGATTAAAGAATGAATGAAACTTCTGTAATGTATTTCATTATTTTTATTTCTTTTTCCGGAGTGAATCCGTGCGGAGACAACAATGGTGGCTGTTCACATCTCTGCCTCATCGCACCAGGTGGCAAGACGTATTCATGCGCCTGCCCGGACTACTTTGATCTGTCCCCTCTTGATAACAGAACATGTATCGCTAACTGCACAAGTGCGCAGTTTCGCTGTGGGCCTACGGATGATCGCTGTATCCCCGTGCTCTGGAAGTGTGACGGAGAAAAGGATTGTTTGGACGGTGCAGATGAACCTGATAACTGTGGTAAGTTATAATAATGATAATAATAATAATAATAATAATAATAATAGTAATAATAATAATAATAGTAATAATAATGATAATAATAATAATAATAATAATAATAATAATAATAATAATAATGATAATAATGATAATAATAATCTTTATTTAAATTTGGTAACTCAGTCCAATGGGAAAGATCTTCCCTGAGGCCCTCTGGTATGTTTACAAGTAGCCCGAGGGCACCAGGGTTACAAAGTAGTACAGTACATCGATTTTAGGTATCGAGACTTGAAGGAAGGTAGAGATGGTGCACATCTGATTGCTTCAGTTAAGCCATTCCAAACTTTGGGCCCTGAGTATGAAATATATTTTTTGGCCAATTGATTTATTACATTTTGGAAGAGCTAATAGTGAGGTGGTTGCAATTCAAGTACCTTGATTAACCCTTTAACCGCCACTGTCACTTACTGCTCAGCCACCCCCATGTACCATTCATGTTTCATGTTTTTATTTCAGCTCTGCGATGCTGTGCAACTGGCCAATTTCAAATTACATTCTTAACTACGTAGTTGTTAATTCACCATTTACTCAAGATTGACAGAGAAAGTGACGATAAACAAAACTTGTGTTTCTATTTCAGCTGTGCGCCACTGTTCAACTGGTAAATTCCAGTGTGACAATCTCAACTGTACATTTGCCTTCAAGATCTGTGGTTGTTAGAATGTATGTATCCTATTCATGTTTTCTCGTTTCATGTTTTTATTTCAGCTGTGCGCCACTGTTCAACTGGTCAATTCCAGTGTGAAATTCCCAACTACGTAGTTGTTAATTCACCATTTACTCAAGAGTGAAGCTAAAAAAGCTCATGTTTTTTATTTCAGCTGTGCGCCACTACTCAACTGGCCAATTCCAGGGCGCCAATCTCAACTGGTCGTTTGCCTTCAAGATTTGTGATAGCAAGGATGATTGCGGGGACGGATCGGACGAGAGAGACTGCAAGTCGAGAGAGTTTAAATGTATCCTATTAATGTTTCAGTTCCTATTTCAGCTGTGCGACACTGCTCAACTGGCCAATTCCAGTGCGACAATCTGAACTGTACTTTTGCCTTCAAGATCAGTGGTTGTTAGAATGTATGTATCCTATTCATGTTTTCTCGTTTCATGTTTTTATTTCAGCTGTGCGCCACTGCTCAACTGGCCAATTCCAGTGTGACAATCTGAACTGTACACTTGCCTTCAAGATCTGTGGTTGTTAGAATGTATGTATCCTATTCATGTTTTCTCGTTTCATGTTTTTATTTCAGCTGTGCGCCACTGCTCAACTGGCCAATTCCAGTGCGACAATCTGAACTGTACATTTGCCTTCAAGATCTGTGACGGTGAGGACGATTGCGGGGACGGATCGGACGAGAGGGACTGCGAGTCACGAGAGTGTGAACCGTGGCAGTTTAAGTGCGCGACTGGAAAGTGTATTCCCAAGAGCTGGACTTGTGACGAGGATGACGATTGTGGTGACGGGTCCGACGAAAAACCCAAAAATACCGAATGTGGTGAGTTATGAATAAATACAACAAATGAGGAGTTGTGAATGAATACAACAAGTGCAGAGCTGTGCAAAAATACAGCTTGTGGTGAGTTATGAATGAATAAGTAAGGTATGTGTAGACTTTTTCATAAATACAGCATTTTTTGATATAATAGATTTTTATGTGAGTCTCTAGCTCTTATTAATACAGTATTATCCAAATATGATTACATGTTTTCAGGTTAGTAGCAGTGCAATACAGCCTGTCTATTTAGAAAGAACATTTTCCAGAAAAGATTCAATTTTTAGAAAAATATGTTAATGGAAAATCATGATAATCCCAACCAAACCAAGAAATCTCTTTTAAAAGATTTCTGGAATCTCTTCTCTTTCTGTGGCAAAAATGATAGAAATAAAAAAAAGAATAAAAAAAAAAACCTCTGAAAGCAAGAATTGGTTAATGTTTTAGGATGTTTTGGATTTTGGGTTTCATTGAATGAGATTTCTAGTTTGATTTTTTTTGACAATAGTTTTTAAAAGCGACGTAAAAAAACTAACTACTAATAATTGCTGGTTTTATTTTAGATGTGAAGACTTGCAGACCAAATGAGTTTACCTGTGCTAATGGCCGTTGCATCCCTGGAACCTGGAAGTGTGATTTTGATAACGATTGTGGTGATAATTCAGACGAAGAACCATTGGATGAATGCAGTAAGTATCACTGATGAAATGATGATGAACTAACTACTAGGGTTGGGAATCGGTTGCAATTTCATGATCGATAATCAGTTACAGCCAACCGATCGATTATCAATGATAATCAGTTCATCGCACTTTTGCAGTAATTGGGTACTAGAGGTCTAGAGCCTAATGATAAGTGATAGTGTATGTCAATTACTTGCTATTAGCACCTACCTTAACTTCGTGTTTTTGGATCTTAATTTCATAGCAAGAAAGCTGACAACATGTCTGTCATTTAGTTCTATATTTTGCCACTAGGTGTCACCTTTTCCAATTATTATCGATTGCCAGTTTCATAATCGATTAATCAGAATCAGAGAGGTAAACGATTGATTATCGATTATAATCGATGATCGTCCCAACACTACTAACTACAGGGAAGGGCCTTTGCTGCCATCGACTGCTCACTGCACTGCCTGTCTGTCATCACTGAAGGCTTAGCCTGATAATGATAATAATAATTGATATTTGATATAGCGCCCTTTCCACCTATAATGTTCAAAAGCACTTTATAAAGAATAGACGGTGGATAGACATTTATAGTCTGTGTAGTCTAATAACTCCTTTCCAAATAGCAATGTTTTCAGCCGTGTCTTGTTTCATTAGTTACATAACAATGTCTAAAATCTTAACTTATTTTCTCAGAGAGCAGAGAGTGTTCTCCGGGATGGTCGCGTTGTGCGACTAACTACCGGTGTATCCCGACGTGGGCGTTGTGTGACGGTACGGACGATTGTCGAGACAACTCTGACGAACAGCAGGACAAGTGTCCTGTCTGCCATCCCACCGGAGACTTCAAGTGTAAGAATAAGAGGTGCATCCCTCTCCGATGGAGATGTGACTTCGACAACGACTGCGGAGACGACTCAGATGAGGATCTGGCAGTGTGCGGTAGGTTAAAATAAGGTATCATGTGGGTTATGGGATTATGGTTATTTAAAAGATGAGGATCTGGCAGTGTGCGATAGTTCAAAATTAAGTATCAGGTGGGTTATGGTGATGACTCAGATGAGGATCTGGCAGTTTGCGGCCGGTTAAAACCAAGTATCAGGTGGGTTATTGGGATTGTGGTGATGTAGTTGACAATGATCTGGCAGTTTGTGGCAGGTCAAAACCAAGTATCAGGTGGGTTATGGTGACGTTATAGGTGAGGATCTGCCACCCCACCAGAGACTTTAAGTGTAAGAATAAGAGGTGCATCCCGCTCAGATGGAGATGCGACTTCGACAACGACTGCGGCGACGACTCAGATGAGGATCTGGCAGTTTGCGGTAAGTAAAAGCGAGGAACCAGATGAGTTATGGGGATTATTCTTGGCTTAATTGTCAGTCCAGTTGGTAGATTGCTTGTAGATCTTGTCTGTTGGGCCTGACAATCATACCAGTTCCGTTACTTCTAATGCATAAAATTGCCAATTTGTATCCACTTAAATTAGGAAAGGTATTGTGTTGAGTCTTATCGTCTAACTTCATTGTATCCTATAGGTTCTCGCTACCGGGCGTGCTCAGAGTCAGAGTTCCGATGCAAGAACCATAAATGCATTGCTGGCAGGTGGCGCTGCGATCACGATGACGATTGTGGTGATGGCTCGGACGAAGAACAGTGTCGTAAGTTATTCAGCGATTCTTGCATGGTATCAATGTAGTAGTAGTAGTAGTAGCAGCAGCAGCAGCAGCAGCAGCAGCAGTACTTAGCAGTAGTAGTAGTAGTAGTAGTAGTAGTAGTAGTAGTAGTAGTAGTAGTAGTAGTAGTAGTAGTAGTAGCAGTAGCAGTGGTAGCAGTGGTAGCAGTAGTAGTAGTAGTAGTAGTAGTAGCAGTAGTAGTAGTAGTAGTAGTAGTAGTAGTAGTAGTAGTTGTTGCCGTAGCAGTAGAAGTAGTAGTAGTAGTAGTTAGTAGTAGTAGTAGAAGTAGTAGTAGTAGTTAGTAGTAGTAGTAGTAGTAGTAGTAGTAGTAGTAGTAGTAGTAGTAGTAGGTGTAGTAGTAGTAGTAGTAGTAGTAGTTAGTAGTAGTAGTAGTAGTAGTAGTAGAAGTAGTAGTTAGTAGTAGTAGAAGTAGTAGTAGTAGTAGTAGTAGTAGTAGTAGTAGTAGTAGTAGCAGGAGAAGTAGTTATAGTAGCACTCGCTGCAGATGTCTTGGTGGTGGTTGTAGAAGAGACTTCCAGCAGTTTATAGTTTGTATGAGAAAAAATATATTGATCTTTTGTATTTCTTCCAGAATATCGTGAGTGCCTGCCAGGTCAGTTCCAGTGTAGCAGTGGCCATTGTGTTAACCAAGCCTTTGTCTGTGACGGAAACAAAGATTGTCAGGACACGTCTGATGAGAGAAACTGTTCAACGCGCTACCCTGGGGGAAGATTCTGCCCTGCAAATAAATTCCAGTGCGATAATACAGTAAGTAGATATTGTATCCTTGCATTGTGATTAGCCTTAGTAGAAAATATGATACATATATTCATCTATTCCTGTAGATTTGAGTGAGTGATGTTTTAACTGTCATCTGTCCTACTTTTAATAATGTACTACTAATACAGTGGTGTACAAAGAAATTATCAGCACTATTATATTTTGACTACTCAGTTGCAGATACAGATACTTGCAGTGCAGTTTTTTAGAAACTGTCACTTTTCTTTAGTTTTGCATTAAATCAATGAGGAAGATCTACCTCACTATTAAAACAAAATATTAAAAATTAAATCAATAATCTTTTTTAATCTTAATTCTATTGTCAATTTAGAAAAAAAATTAAATAAATTTTTATACATACAATTATTGTCGGGATCTGGAAGATATCTAATGCATCAAAATCAATAACCTTTTAAAATTTTAATTCTATTGTCAATTAAAAAAATCAAATAAGTTTTTATACATATAATTATTGGCGGGATCTGGGAGATATCGAATGCAACAAAAATATTTGGTCTCATATGATAAATGAACTCACAATGACAAATAAATGTATTCCTTCAGATCTGTGTTCCCCGTGAGTGGCGTTGTGACGGGGATAACGATTGCGGGGATGGCTCTGATGAGACGGTCAAGGTTTGCGAGGAGGTTCCCTGCCCGCCGGCCCAGCGCTTCCGCTGCCAGAACTTCAAGTGTATTCCGAGATGGAGGGTCTGCGATAAAGTGGATAATTGCGGGGACGGCTCGGACGAGAATGACCACGACCTATGTAAGGATCAGAGTATTTTTATTCCATTATAGTCTGTCTGACCCAAGCTTGGCTGACCGTTTCTTTTCCTCTTTTTCGTTACAAAAAAATTGTATTTGACATCCAAACTTGGCAAACATCTTAGGAGCACTAAAGCGTGTATATATAAACATACGTTTTGTCTCAACTCTGCAAAATGTTGATTTTGCTCATTAGGTCCCATCATAAAATTTGCCCATTGCCAACAACAGAGTCTAGCATGTTTGCCTAATGTGTCGTCTCCCTGTTTTATCAATTAAGGTTCTTATAAGGTAATACCTTGGATGAAGAAAATAATGGATATGTAGCAAGAGACATTACTATATGCTGTCTATGGATATTCTACCACTGAAAGACCCATTGGAACTATTTGTGAAGAGTAGGGGATTTCTTCCCGGTTATGGGTTTTTATCTCGTCGCGATATGACCTAAGCTATTAAAAGCGGCTTAAAAACCCATTCCTTCCTTTTTTTACCATAAGATAATTGAAAGAGTTCTTCTGTTTTATTTTCACCAAACTGACATCTCCCATCTTTTCAGGTGCGCCACACAAAACTGAATGCACTTTGGAGGAGTTTAAATGTGCCAACAGCAAGTGTATAGATGGCATCAGTGTCTGTGATAATAAAGACGACTGTGGAGACGCCTCTGATGAAAATGGATGCCGTAAGTCTTTGTTGCTATATATATATATATATATATATATATATATATATATATATATATATATATATATATATATATATATATATATATATATATATATATATATATATACATATATATATATATATATATATATATACATATATATATATATATATATATATATATATATATATATATATATATATATATATATATATATATATGATATATAATCACTTTATCAGGTAATTCATTATCATTGATGTAGTTTCAAATAGTGATGACATAAAGATAATTTATTTATTACCGGTTACTAATACTACCATAGTAAAGATTTATGAATCAATCAGAGAAATTGCCATGAACCAATGTTTGATATGCATGATAATAGAATATTGTTTATATCATACATTAGTATAATTCACTTAATCTTTTTCCTTGTTTTAGACAAAACACCCATCAACCATGCTTCGTGTGAGACAGAAAATGGTGGCTGTGAACATTCCTGTAAGAACCTGGAGCGCGGCGGGTATTATTGTTACTGTAACCATGGTTTCTACATATCACCCAATGACAGCAAATCATGCCTAGGTAAAGAATCTTGAATTTAATCTATCTTAACTTTAGTTGCAAAATCCCTTAAAATAGCCTAATTGGCAAATAGCTAGGGTTGTATACTGGTACTGGTACTGGTATTATTTAAAAAAGTACCCAAGGGTTGTCGCGGACTATTCATGACAAAATTTAAACAGTAAGATAATCAAGAAGTCAAGATGAATTTTCATCGAACTCTGGAGAGTGATAATGTACTGTTGTGCACAATTCCTTCTCAGACTGATAGACTATCCATTGTGATATTGATATTGACCTTAACAAAGTAACACATCTGCATGACAATCTATTTCATTGGGTTTTTTCTCATTTTCCCTAACAAAGTAACACAATGGATTTCATTGTTT
Organism: Maea johnstoni; assembly: GCA_963942565.1. Classification (NCBI taxonomy): domain Eukaryota; kingdom Metazoa; phylum Annelida; class Polychaeta; order Spionida; family Magelonidae; genus Maea; species Maea johnstoni. The sequence continues at coordinate 22,473,019 of OZ012699.1, read as the reverse complement.
TTATTGTCCTCAACAAAGTAACATATTTGCATAACAATGGATTTCATTGTTTTTTTCATTGTCATGTATTGTGTTTGTTGCAGATATTGACGAGTGTGCCAGCTGGGGCAATAACTGCCCACAGAAATGTGGAAACAGGAAGGGCTCATGGAAATGTCTTTGTGATGATGGCTTCATGATGAAAACCAAGATCGGCAACATGGCCGACTGCAAAGCTCTGGGTAAGTAATATACAAATGTGATATCCCTGTTGGTTTGCCAACATGATTGTCTACCCCGATTGAGCATTGTCACCCGAGGGTGTATGATCTCAACTGGGTTGAGATTTTACTTTTTTCTCTAAATTAAGACACTCGTTATTTTCTTTATCGTTGTTCTCAACACTAACATTATTCCATTGTTGAAGGTGGCATTCTGCTCAGGCCTTGTCACATTTCGCCACGCGTGGGGATCTTGAAAGCATCACGTCCTCAACAATAAAGGGAATCATGAAACGGCACCTTGACAACGGGTGCTAATGCATCGTCTCCTTGACAGCGGGTGCTAATACGTTGAATGGTGACCGCTGTCAAGGAACCTACAGAGACACAGGTTGCTAACAGTCTTGACACATGGCTCTCATCAAATAGGATAAGAGTATCCTCACGTGAGGTATAATAATATACAAATGTGACATCCCTGTGGGGTAGCTAACGTGATTGTCTCTACCCCAAGTGAGCATTGTCACCCAAGGTCGTAGCCCGAGGTTGACAATGCTCACCAGGGTTAGACCATCATGCTAGCCACCCCACAGGGATGTCATATTTGTTTTATTATACGGAACACCCCCCTTCATCCCTGGGCACCCAAAATCCATGACAACTTGAAACTTGTAAATCTCACTTGGGCAGTGCAATATCTGTGCAGCAGGTTTACCGTGCTGGTTATACGGGGATGTCATATTTGTTTTATTATACCAAACGACCCCCCCATGGGTGAGGTATAGTAATGACAGCTAACAATTAAAGTAATAGAATAAATTAAAAATGGATGAATAACCATTTATATTTTCTATTTCTTTTATAGGTCAGCATGCCAGGATACTGTTTGCTGTGGGTCCAGAAATCAGACAGTACATACCGAATTCAAAGTCATTCGACTACTCCGACGCTGTTGTAGCAGAAAAGCGTATTCGGGCGATCGATTACGATCCTGAGAGGAAATTCCTGTACTGGACCGACACGTCTCTGCGCACCATCAAGCGAGCGGTCCTTCCCGACAACACCAAGGGGGTCGGGCAACCCCAGGACCTCGAGATACGGGGCATCGAGGAACCAAATGGTATCGCCTTTGACTGGGTGGCTAAGTGAGTACTATCTGGGCTGCATACCGCTAAGGGTGAAGCGGTACGGTACCATAACCGGTACCGTCGAAACGAGTTTTGCAAAATACCGATAAGCATACCGTTAAAAATCGAAACGGGTATGCACCGGTATTTTGCGAGACGGTATTCTTAACGGTGCTGGTACTGGGTACCGGTGTACAGCCCTAGTACTATCTGGGCTTGGTTGTATGAATTATGTTAACCCATTGATGCTTTAGAGTTCTTTCAGCAATTGTCGTCTGGATCTATGCTACTTTTGACAATAACTTTGGAATTGACAATGATTCAACAAAATATTTGAAGGGGAGTTGTTGGTAGCGTTCTGATCAACATTTCCCCTTCAAATATTTCACCAATTATGCTTTTAGTTGAAAGATTTCATCGAAATTGCTTGGCTAGTTTTGGCCGCTGTGAGCATTAATGGGTTAAGGTTAAGAAGTCCTTAACCCTTATGCTGCTGCTGGCTGTAATTTGACCATTAAAAAATGATGCGAAAACCCTGAAAAATGACTGAAACCCTGGCACATGGGTACTCATCTAAGAGTACTCAGTGAGTGCTATCCAATGAATACCAATATGACAGGGTTTAAATGGCTTTGAAATGTCTTTGCGTCCTTGTGCACTAGAAGGGTTGAGGTTGTATTAAACATCTTAAGGTTTAGAATCCATTAAGATTGCATAGAACATCTTAAGGTTAGGAATCCTTAAATTTGCATAAAACATCTTAAGGTTAGGAATCCTTAAATTTGCATAAAACATCTTAAGGTTAGGAATCCTTAAACTTGCATGAAACATCTTAAGGTAAGGAATCCTTAAACTTGCATAAAACATCTTCAGGTTAGGAATCCTTGAATTTGCATAAAACATCTTCAGGTTAGGAATCCTTAGATTTGCATAAAACATCTTCAGGTTAGGAATCCTTGAATTTGCATAAAACATCTTAAGTCTAAGAATCCATTAAGGTTGAATGAAGCATCTTAAGCTTAGGAATCGCCTTGGGTTGCATAAAGATCTTAAGGTTGCCACTGACTGCTCGCTGTCTCTCACCAATCCCTGGGTTTGAATCCTGGCCTGGGGAGGTGAGAAAGTTACCAGTGACTTGAGGTTAGGCAGTGGATTTCGCCGTGTCCTTTATTGCCCTTCAGCAGTTACAACTGGCTAGTCACAAATTAGCCGAAACTTCAAATTCAAAATTTCTGTTATCAGTAATTATATGTATTTAGTTACTGTAGAACACACAATGTACATGTCTGTTTATATATAGCGTACATAGCGTGTGGTTCAGCTTCGCTATGTATAAAAACGCTGTACTTTTTTTCTGTACTTTGGCGCTGTCCGCGGCGGCTACCGTCGCTAACATAAAGATACGCTTTGATGCGAAAACTCCCCAATTCGCTATATTTGGGACACGTGTCATATAAGTGTTCTACAGTATTAACGTTGATTTTTCTCTATGACTTGCAGGGTACTCTATTGGACTGACAGAGCACTTGGGGGAATCTTCTGCTCTATGGATGATGGGCGCTACAAAAAGACACTCATCAGATCCCCTTTCATGGAGCCCACCGCCATTGTTGTCAACCCAACAATAGGGTAAGTACTTCATGGCAATGTTATATTTAATAAGACTCTTAGAAAATCTCCTTCCATAGAAGGAGATCTTACCTAGGGTATGTACTTCATGACAATATTACAAAATGAAACTCATAAGATCCCCTTTCATGGAGCCCACAGCCATTGCTGTCAACCTAATAATAGGGTAAGTACTTCATGACAATATTACAACCCACCAGTAGGGTAAGTACTTCATGACAATATTACAAAAAAACTTATAAGATCCCCTTTCATGGAGCCCACCGCCATTGCTGTTTAAAACATAATAATAGGGTAAGTACTTCATGACAATGTTATAAAATAACACTCATAAAATCCCCTTTCATGGAGCCCACAGCTATTGCTGTTTAAAACCCAACAATAGGGTAAGTACTTCATGGCAATGTTATAATAAGACTTAGAAAATCTCCTTCCATAGAAGGAGATCTTACCTAAGGTAAGTACTTCATGATAATATTACAAAAAGACACTCATAAGATCCCCTTTCATGGAGCCCACCGCCATTACTGTCAACCCAACAATAGGGTAAGTATTCATGACAATTTTACAACCCACCAGTAGGGTAAGTACTTCATGACAATATTACAAAAAGACACTCATAAGATCCCCTTTCATGGAGCCCACAGCCATTGCTATCAACCCAACAATAGGGTAAGTACTTCATGGCAATGTTATAAGACTCTTAGAAAATCTCCTTCCACAGAAGGAGATCTTACCTAAGGTAAGCACTTCATGACAATATTACAAAAAGACACTCATAAGATCCCCTTTCATGGAGCCCACAGCCATTGCTGTCAATCCAACAATAGGGTAAGTAAATAAATAAATAAATGATGTAAAGAGAGCGTTATTTAGGCAACTGCGAATAGAAGAATACCAAGCTACTCTGTCTGCAAACGATACACAGTTTGTAGAAATATGGGGATAGGTGTATACTGAGCTACACAATATGTACTCAGCGTAGAGAGTAAGGATAAAAACAATATTTCTTAGGCCACGGTCTGCTCGAGACTGGAGGAAAAAAAAGTGTATGTAACCGCGCATTTGTTTGCAAGTTTGACATGCATTAGAAAATAAAAAACAGCAATCGATTTGCGAAATAAAAAAAAAACAATAGGGTAAGTACTTCATGACAAATTTACAACCCACCAGTAGGGTAAGTATTTCATGACAATGTTACAAAAAGACACTCATAAGATCCCCTTTCATGGAGCCCACAGCCATTGCTGTCAATCCAACAATAGGGTAAGTACTTCATGACAATATTACAACCCATCAGTAGGGTAAGTACTTCATGACAATATTACAACCCATCAGTAGGTAAGTACTTCATGATAATTTTACAACCCACCAGTAGGGTAACTACTTCATGACAATGTTGTATAGAGACACTCATAAGGTTCCTTTTCATAGAGCTCTCAATACAATAGGGTAAGTACTTCATGACAATAGTACAACCCACCAGTAGGGAAAGTACTTCATGACAATTTTACAACCCAATTTTACCACAAGAGGTGGGTTTGTTTTTAAAGTGCTTTCAGTATATTGACATCATTCTTGAAGTGGTCAATGCCCAAGCCTCTATCTTTATTACTGTATATAATATGGATAACTAAACATTTTGCTTTACAGCCCTGCTGGAGAATATTTGTGCTACTTTAAATCTGTGCATTCAAGCACTCAAACAAAGCTGATACAAAGTAGGATATTTATTTGAAAGATGTTATTTTGGCGCTATCATGGGGAGCGCAGGCACCAACATATCTTTCAGAACTAACTTACCATGCCAGGCAAGAAGTTAATGATTTTTAATTGCCATACAAAATTTTTGACTTGCCCATAATAAATTATAAATCATTTCATGGGGAGTGCGAGAATTAAATGCCTGTGAAAAATACCAGTCATGCAGTATATATATATATATATTGTGTTTTTTCTCTGATCAGATGGATGTACTGGACAGATGTTCGCAGCAAGAGGCCTAAGATTGAGAGCGCCTGGATGGATGGGACATCGCGGCGTGCTCTCGTCACAACGCGTCTCGGCAATCCCACTGGCCTCACCATAGACTACTCCATGGGCAACCGCATCTACTGGTGTGACAGCAAGGAGAACCTCATAGAGTCCATGGCCTGGGACGGAAGTGACCGGGTGGTAGTTGTCAATTCTGGTAGGTTTTGATCTAGTGTTCATTTGCACCATAAATTGTCACACAACGAGAATCTCGTTGTAGTGGTCAATTCCATTAGGTTTTGATCTTGTATTTATTTTAACCATAAACTGTCCCACAAAGAGAACCTCATAGAGTCCATGGCCTGGGACGGAAGTGACCGGATGGTTGTGGTCAATTCTGGTAGGTTTTGATCTTGGAATTTTGTTTTTCGTTACTTTTTCTGCCATATTGCAGAAATGTAACTGATGGAGGAAACCAGAGTACCGAAAACCACTGCTTAACTCCAAGTCACTGGCAACTTTCTCACATGCCCCAGGTGGGATTCGAACCCGGACAGTGATGAGAAACAGCCAGCAGTCAGTGGCAACACCTTAGACCACACGGCCATCAGGGCAGGCCTTAGATTTTGATCTTGTACTAAATGAAGAGTTTATTCATTTTGACCCTAAATTGTCACACAAGGAGAACCTCATAGAGTCCATGGCTTTGGACAGAAGTGACCGGGTGGTTGTTGTCAATTTTGGTAGGTTTTGATCTTGTATTTTCATCGGAATCGCTGTACAATCCCAAGCATGAGTTTGCAGGTTCGAGTCTCCGCTGGATCCCCAAGCGGATTGGCCTGGTCGCTATAGAAGCGTGCAGTGTTGTGGAGGGCTGACTATGATCCTTCTGCAACTTAAAGACCCATTGGAACTGTTTGTGAAGAGAAGGGAATTTCTTCCCGTTTCCGGGTTTCTATGCTGGTGGCGATATAACCTAAGCTGTTTAAAGCAACGTAAAACCCCATGCCTTCCTTCCTTCTTACAATCATTTCCATACCTGTTTTGTTTCAGGCTTGAACCACCCGTTCAGCGTGGATGTGTTTGAGAGCATGCTGGTCTGGGTGTCCAGGCTGAATGGCCGTGTGATGACCATGGATAAGTTTGGCCGCGGCGTAAACCTCACTCTGCAGGCCGGTCTGGTCATGCCCAGCGACGTCAAGGTCTACCAGCAAAACAGATACAATCAAGCAAGTAAGTCACAACTTTCTGAGGTCATTATACATGTTCCCAAAAATATACATCCCTCCTGAGTTGCATAATATATTTTTAAATGTTGCACTATATTCTGAGGTCATTATAGATGTTCCCAAAAATATACATCCTTCCTGAGTTGCATGATATATTTCTAAAAGTTGCGTGATATTTTGAATGTTGCACAATATATTTAACCAAATTGAACAATATTTTGAAAGTTGCGTGATATTTTGTTAAGTTGAATAAACCTCAATTTCGGCATGCCATAGAGATACTGGTATTGGTACCAGTATTGTTTCAAAAAGTGCCCTATCGTACCGTTTGGTCCTTAAAAGTATTCTTAATGATAACTAACCATTATGAGCTAAATGCCTCCATTCTGAAAATAAAACTATTTGACAGCAAAGCTATGTGTGTAATTTAACCTTGACCTGACCTTGACCCCTCTATCTTAATTGTTCAGTCAAGAATCCCTGTGCAGGCAGTGGTTGCAGGCCTTTATGTGTTATAGTCCCTGAGGGAGCCAAGTGCCTCTGCCCTGGGAACAAAAACTTCTGACCAGAATGCAGAACTATTTGCGATTTAACCTTGACCAAATCTCTATCCTTGTATCTTAATTTTTCAGTCAAGAATCCATGTGCAAGCAGTGGTTGCTGGCCTTTATGTGTTATAGTTCCTGATGGAGCCAAGTGCCTCTGCCCTGATAACAAAAACTTCCGACCCGACAGCAAGACCATCTGTGATGCACGTAAGTATAGGGCTCGACAAATAGCATAGTCCCATCTCCTGGGAGATCTGAATTCCAAAAACAGCCCTGTCGGGCTACCTAAAGATGGATTCAGGTAGTCCCTCTGGACTACCTGAATCCTGAGGAAGTTCCCCACTAAAATGGTACCTAAAAAAGAATAATATAGCATCCCTTAAGCATGCAACCTACAAAATAGAAGAAAAAAAGCATAAGTACCATTACTAAAATGAAAAGGGGGAAAAAGAACCTTTTTGCCTTTTTGGAATAAATGGCGGGGCTACCTAAAATGCTGGTGGGACTACCTGATTTTGGGTTCAGGTAGCCCCGCCAGACTACCTGGTCCTTCTGGGGGTCGTCGAGCCCTGAAGTATCTAAAAACCTAACCCTTCCAATGCTGAGGCTACTTTCGGTCGAAGCTCAAGGACACAAAGATTTAAGAAATAAAACATCTAAACCTTGTTGTGTTGGTATTCATTGGATAGCTCTCATTTAGTACTCTCAGATGAGTACGCCTATGCCAGGGTTTTAGTAATTTTTCATTTATTTTTGCATCCTTTTCTATTGGCCAAATTAGCCACTAGCAGCATAAGGGTTAACCCATTGGCACTCAGAGCGGCCAAAACTGACCTGACTATTTTGTTGATATTTTCCTCACAAAAGCATTTTTATCAAAAATAATTGGAGGAGAAATGTCTATCAGAATATAACCAACAACTCTCCTTCAAATATTTTGTGAGAAATTGCTTTATTTCCAATTTATTTTCAAATGTATGGAAATAGCAGACGATACTTTCCTGGGGAACTCTGAGTGTGAATGGGTTAACTATCAGCTTTGAACGTGTGTGGAACCAACGACTGCCACAGTAGAACTTTTGGTGCTGTAGCATTACCATATTAGGTATCAAGTAGGAGAGGTACTGGTACTTGATGTGATACCAAATACCGGTATCGAATGGGAAAGATTATCGTATTGAAAGACTTAAGTGTCATATTGTATCACAGGAAATTTGAAATATGTATAAAATGACGTATTTGCTACCAGTACGTCTCGGCGCGAAGGAAGTTCGCTTTATATTAGTAAAATCTCTGAAGCTGCCAATAATTACTATCCCTATAAGATTTCCTTTGCTTCCAAGTTTTTTAACCCTTCTAATGCTGAGGCTACTTTCGTCTAAAGCACAAGACGCTAAGATTTTTGAAAAACATCTAAACCCTGCTATATTGGTACTCATTGGATAGGTCTCGCTGAGCACTTTCAGATGATTACCCATTTGCCAGGGTTTCGATAATTTTTCAGATTTTTTGCATCATTTTGTTTTGGACAAATTCGTCACCAGCAGCTAAGGGTTAAAGTGTTAGCATTCAGGAAAAAAATCTAGGGGCGAATCAGTTTTGAGTGAAATGTTTATAATTATCATTTTTTCAAATAAATCATAGATGAATATTTTTGTTTTTGCATGTCAATATTCCTCTGATGTTAATGATATTTTCTGGTTTTCAGCTAGAGAAGAGGAGAAGCCACAGCCATGGGAATGTGTGTGTTACAACGGAGGGGTGTGCGTGCCAAACATGGTGAAGAATAGCTCATCTCTGTTCACATGCCAGTGTCCTGAAGGTACATGAATGAAATATTAGCATTTCTTATGTCGCACTGACGTGCAATTAGCATTTCTTATGATGCACTGATGTGCAATTAGCATTTCTTATGACGCACTGACGTGCAATTAGCATTTCTTATGTCGCACTGACGTGCAATCAGCATTTCTTATGTCGCACTGACGTGCAATTAGCATTTCTTATGACACACTGACGTGCAATTAGCATTTCTTATGTCGCACTGACGTGCAATTAGCATTTCTTATGACACACTGACGTGCAATTAGCATTTCTTATGTCGCACTGATGTGCAATTAGCATTTCTTATGACGCACTGACGTGCAATTAGCATTTCTTATGTCGCACTGACGTGCAATCAGCATTTCTTATGTCGCACTGACGTGCAATTAGCATTTCTTATGACACACTGACGTGCAATTAGCATTTCTTATGACGCACTGACGTGCAATTAGCATTTCTTATGACGCACTGACGTGCAATTCGCATTTCTTATGTCGCACTGACGTGCAATTAGCATTTCTTATGTCGCACTGACGTGCAATTAGCATTTCTTATGTCGCACTGACGTGCAATCAGCATTTCTTATGTCGCACTGACGTGCAATTAGCATTTCTTATGTCGCACTGACGTGCAATTAGCATTTCTTATGTCGCACTGACGTGCAATTAGCATTTCTTATGACGCACTGACATGCAATTAGCATTTCTTATGTCGCACTGACGTGCAATTAGCATTTCTTATGACGCACTGACGTGCAATTAGCATTTCTTATGACGCACTGACGTGCAATAAGCATTTCTTATGACGCACTGACGTGCAATTAGCATTTCTTATGACGCACTGACGTGCAATTAGCATTTCTTATGACACACTGACGTGCAATTAGCATTTCTTATGACGCACTGACGTGCAATTAGCATTTCTTATGACTTATTGATGTGCAATAAGCATTTCTAATGACTCATTGATGCACTATGAGCATTTTGGATGACTCTTCAGTATACTTTAGTTATCTTTATTTCTTGTGACTTTTTGCTGTTCTTCAGGTATTTCTTGAGACGTACACTATAAAGCAATATATCAAAATTTACAGCTATATCCATATTTTGTGAAATGACAACTGGCGATAGATCGCGGGTTAACCTGATTTCCCATTAGTTACTGTATAACTGGTTAATTTGGCGTGTACTTAAGTTGGCGTTTTTTTCAAAAAAATATTTTCCCTGTATTTATTTTGGCATCTGGAGCAGTCAGAACAACGCCATCTTTATGTAGATATATTTTCATGCGATCTTTGATTTGGCGTTGATGGGCATTCACCAAAAAACACCAAATTTAAAACCACGCCAAATTAACCAGTTATACAGTATTTTGCAAAATTATTAAAGTGGCCCAAATTCCTAGGGTGGTCTAAATTTCCAAGAATTTAGGGAAATGTGGGTAATTATGTTCCTCATAACTCATGGATGCGTATTCTGTTTTTTCAGGATTCATTGGTGATAGATGTAGTCTCAAAGCCCCTGCAAAACATGTACTTCAGCGTAAACGCAGTAAGTTGGTCACTTTTATATTTTTTGAAAAGAATATTAATCTTATGAGCAAACTATTGTATTTTAGATATTTCCTATCATTATTATTATTATTATTATTATTATTATTATTATTATTATTATTATTATTATTATTATTATTACTATTTTATTATTATTATTATCATTATCATTATTGTTATTATCATCATCATTATTATTATTATTATTATTACTACTACTATTATTATTATTTTCTTTTTGAAATTGCCATATTTCAATATTTTTATTGATTAAAACATGCCACTTTTATGAACTGGTTAGTTTCCTATTGTTTGTGAATGTGAAACCTTATGAATTTTCTTCTAATATGATTTCTTTACTTGTGTAAACATGCATCTCGATTATTTTGTGCTCTACAATGATTTCATAATGAAATATTGATTTGTTAAATGATACCAAAATGTATTTAATATTGATTTGATTAATGTGCATCTGGAGTGCACACTTAGTCTGACAACTAAAAGCTTTAAACTGATATATTTGAAAATTGTTTATGATGAGGGTTTATGTTAGAGCCAACAGGAACAATACTGTAGAACACACAATGTACGCGTCTGTTTATATATAGCGTACATAGCGTGTGGTTCCGCTTTGCTATGTATAAAAACGCTGTACTTTTTTCTTACTGTACTGGCGCTGTCAGCGGTGGCTACCGTCGCTAACATAAAGATACGCTATGATGCGTAAACTCCCCAATTCGCTATATTTGGGACACACGTCATATGTGTGTTCTAGAGTATTTAACTTTCAATGAAGCGTTTTTGAACATATTACTTTGATCTAAGTATATTTTTACGAGTGAGGTATTGTGACATGCTCCAGATGCAAATAATTTGTCAACTGCAGATTTATTTTATTCTGGAAGATTGTTCTCAGAATATTCTTGTACCCCATCCTCTGAAACTCATAGATGTTGACTAGGTATTGGCACCTTAAAAATTTTCATGATATAATATGATATCGATATTTTCTTAATGATGCAATACCTTATTGATATTTTAACGATGTTTCCTGTATACCAGCGACTTAAATTTGTTGAATTTAGCTCAGTCGACTTCAGAAATTTCAATATTAAATATCAAATTGCCTTTCAATTGAGATGTCCTTAACCCTTATGCTGCTGGTAGCTAATTTGGCCAGTACAAAATGATGCAAAAAACCTGAAAATGACTGAAACCCTGGCTTATGGGTACTCATCTGAAAGTACCCAGTGAGAGCTATCCAATAAATACCAACACGACAGGGTTTAGATGATTTTCAGAAATCTATGCGTCCGTGTGCTTTGGACAAAACAGCCTTAGCATTGGAATTTCAATTTCATATTGTTAAGCCCTATCAGCACGACAGACCTTAAACGATTCAATATTTTTTCCCATCACAACGAGTACTGGTACCATTCCCAAATGTCAACAGGATTTGTATTTTCTCATCTTTGTCTTTAAATGAGGAAAATCTTTTGTTTCAGCCGTTGCCATTGTGATTCCTATTGTCATTATTATCATCATTGCCATTGCTGGTGTGGCTCTGTATTTCTACATGAAGCGCCGAGGGTGAGTAATATTTATTTTATTCCTCTCGCAAGAATCGTCTGCTTCTCTCATACTTTTGAAAATAACTTGGGAATAAAGCAAAAGTTAACAAGATATTTGAAGGAGAGTTGATGTTTGACACCAGGTCAACATTTCCTAATGAAATATTTTGCAAAACTTTCTTTTGTCAATGAAATATTTCCAAAATAGTCAGGCTTCCTTTGGATGCTCTGAGTGTAAATGGGTTTTCCGAGTTATCTCCACAGTACACACATCTTTTTAAAAGTACAAATATGATCCATCAAATCTTTTAACCCATTAATGCTTAAGATTCCTGAAATGGTCGTCTGGATCATTGATACATTTGTCAATAATTAGGGCTGCACACCGGAAACCGGTTGCAGACCGTAACCGATCATTAGGCTGCCTAATGATAATGATAACCGTCCCAAAATAAACCGGTTTGAAAAACCGATAAAGCAGCTATAAGGAAACTGCCTTACCTTACTGTTGACATCGCTCCGAGCACTTCCTAAGCCGTGATTCAATGAAACCAAGGCTCGGCATTGGCATAAATACTTGCGTATCTAATTCTTAATGGATAATTCGTTCAAATGTAATATTCTATGGCAAAATAAAACTCATAATAATCAAATATACGATTCTGTTTTATTCAACGAATTTGAAATCATATTTCATGGAAAAAAAAAACAGGTTTTGAATACGAAAGTTTGGCTATTTTTCAGAAGTTCCTCCCACGCGGTATCGTTAAAAAACCGTTAAGAAACCGTATCGTTTCAAAGTTATCAGTATCATATCAAATCGTTAATTCCTAACGGTGTGCAGCCCTATCAATAATTTACTCCATATTGTTGATACACATTGTTCCCCATTACGAATAGTACTAAAAGGACACCCAAACTAATATGTGCCATATTTGTACAACAAGCTTATATGATTGTTTGTCATTCAAAACCAGTATGCAATAATTAAATTACACATCAAAGGCAGTTGCCTGTTGACTGCATTTTATATGCACAAATTAACCCTTATGCTGCTGGTGCTACTTTGGTAAATACAAAATGATGCAAAAAAGCTGAAAAAGTGATAGAAACCCTGGCACATGGGTACTCATCTGAGAGTACGCAGCGATAGCTATCCAATGAATACCAACATAACAGTGTTTAGATATTTTTCAAAAATCTTTGCGTCCTTGTGCTTAGGCCAGGGTCTGACACTTAGATTTCAGGTTAGGGGCCCGAAAAGGTCTTTTGATAAAAATTAGTGATCAAAAACAGCATTTCTGCTTATTATACCTACTATTTTGGGCCCCTAGTCTGAAAAATCTAGGGGCTGACAGCAAAATCTAGGGGCATATGCCCCTGGGCCCCTGGGAAAGTCGAACCCTGTAGGCCGAAAGTAGCCTCAACATTGGAAGGGTTTCACATGGTATACAGTATTTGTTTTGTCTTTCTTCTCCAGTGGCAAGAAGCTTGTGACGAGTGGTGCTGCAGAGTTCAGGGTGGGAGTACCAGGGCGCGTGGCCTTCCAGAATGATACCATTATATATGATACCCCCAGCTCTCTCACAACTGTGGTAAGACTACATTCACTATCGACCTGATTTTTGTGATATCTTGCCAGAAAAAAAAAGAATTATGTTTGTAAAATATTTGAGAGTGTAATTTTAATCAGAATGAAAAATTGTGTTTTGATACTAAAACCCATTTCCAAAAAAAAAAGTTTTAAATTATGATTGTTTTCTATAATAAAAAAAACATGCTGGTCTGGTTCAGTTATGAAAGATCCCTTGAAACTATTCATGAAGAGAAGGGAATTTCTTCCCGGTTCCGGGTTTCTATCTTGTCAGTGTATGACCTAAGCTGTCACCGCATGACACTAACGGTGAACCGCCAGCCCCAGCCCAGTAAAAATTCCAAAAAATGGCTTTGGGCAAGTAAAAACACCTAAACTGGTCCTACAGGGCCAGTAATTATTTTCAAAAAGATGGCTTTGGGCAAGTACAAGCAGACCTAAACTGGTCTTACAGGGGCAGTAATTATTTTTAAAAAGATTAAGAGCAGTAGTTTCAGGGGATATTTATTATTCAAGAATACAACATTTTGTTTTATGTCGAAGGAGAAACTTACACCCTAACAAGAATGCAAAAACATTGCATGTATAATTTGTAGGACAAACCATACTTTCCTTCCTTTCCTTATATGACTATGCATAAGGCCAAGAAAAAAATATTGTTTGTTTCCTGTAACGGTTTAAAAAAATAGGGTAGGTAGGTAGGTAAAAAAAAAATTTGCATTATTTTTTGGTCAAAAATGTGTGTTTTATGCATGTTTTACGTTGATTGGGAGTTGAGAGGGTGGAAAAAACTTAAGGGTAGGGATTTTTTTGAATAAAAAACTTGTTAGGGTAGGGTTACAGGAAACAAACAACTTATTTTTTTAGGCCTAATTGCATTCTGTATTTGTGTGTGTTTCAGACGGCCATGGATACCTTCGCTCTGCCAGATCCCGATAAGCCAATAAACTTCAGCAACCCGATGTACGCCACGGCGGAAGACAGCGAGCAGCAACCCCCCACCCCCGTCAAGGAACCCATGTCCCCCTTGGCCGACTCACCCTTACCCATCAAATACCCCATACCAGAGTCGCCCCCGTCGATACAGTCTACAGCGCCACCTAGTGACGGAAACTTACAACGTAACGGCTTTCATCCAAGCACGGCAGAGACGGACGCAGATACAGAGGTTTTAGTAGAAAAAGATTGAAAAGAAGACGAGTGAAGTCAGTGTCTTAGCCAGGATTTAGAAACTGGGTGCCTAAAATTGGCAGTTGTAAAATTTTTGGGCATCCACATTTTTAAGGGGGATCACAATATACTCATATTTCAACCATAAACATGTATAAATTCATCAAAATAAGGCATGATATCATTTAACAATGTCATGGGAATTATAAGGAGTTGAAAAATTTCAATTATTAGCTTGAGATTGAGATTTTTAGAAATTCCACACAAAAAAAATGTGGGTGTCCTGAGGGGTTCTTTTTAAGGGTTTGGGGGTCCAAAAAGGCACCCAGACGCCCTGCTGGCTAAGACCATGAGCGAAGTTGTTTCATCAAGAAACTGTCTTCTGTATCTTTGATACTTTTGACAGTGACATTGTAATTCAGAATGGTTTTACAAAATATCTGAAGGAGAGTTGTTTGTAGTGTTCTGATGAACATTTCTCTTTCAAATATTTTCCCAACTTTGCTTTCACCGTAAAGATTTCACTTTAATTTACAGGCTGCTTTTGGCTGTTACAAGCATTTATCGGTTAATAAACTCAATCATGCTGAGGTGCCTGGGTGGTCTGAGATTCACTCTTAAGAATATCTCAAAAATAGACGTAAAGAATTTATGGATATTTGTAGGAAATGTGTTATTCACTATTCAACAGATCAGCTGGGCAGATGTACTATAAATGTGGTGTTATGACTCATGCTTATAGTGAGTTATTAGCCTTTCCAATGCTGAGGCTACTTTCGTCCGAACGCAAGGACGCAACTACTTTTGAAAACCATCTAATCCCTGTCATGTTGGTATTCATTGGAAAGCTCTTGCTGAGTGCTATGAGATGAGTAGCAATGTACCAGGGTCGTGGTCATTTTCAAGTGTTTTCGCATAATTTTGTAATGGTCAAATTAGCCACCAGGGTTAGGCATAAGGGTTAGGAAAATAAGCCAGTACCCATTCCAACTCTTAGCCTTATAGAGTAAGGAGTCAATAAAGGTCTCTGCTGTAAGCTAGGGGCCTGTGAGTGGTGGGTCTGCTGGCAAGGGCACAAAAAAAGCAAAAAAATATGAAAATCATCAAACCCTGTCATGTTGGTATTCATTGGAAAGCTCTCGCCAAGTGCTATCAGATGAGTACCCATTTGCCATGGTTTCAGTGATTTCCCAGCTTTTTTCATCATTTTTTGTATTGGCCAAATTAGCCAGCAGCAGCATTAGGGTTAACCCATTAATGTGTAAGAGTTCTCACAAAAGATGGTGTCTCAATCTAAAATACCCTCGACAATAACCTTGGAATTGAAATCGATTTTTTTTTTGAAAATATTTGAAGGAGAGTGGTTGGTAGTGGTCTAATTGATTTTCTCCCATCAAATATTTCCCCAAATATGCTTTTTCTTGGAAGATTTCATCAAAATGTTCAAGTTGCGAGCATTAATTGGTTAAAACTTTAAAGTCTGAGATGCATTTCAAGGTGCTTTCAGATTATTTACTAGGCAATCTGTCATGTTGCAGATGTCAATATCTAGCTAATTATTTTCAATTATTTTATCAAAATATTACCAAAATACCATTTTTTATGGAAATGAAGACTTACATGGTGGTGCCACCTGGTGACACTATTTTGAACGGAATTTGCCATCTAAATAACTGTGCCTCATGATAGATTGTGTGCACAAGCAATTAGTATTGAGTCACTTTTTGACAATGACTTGAATGAAGTGCAATACATGTTTGAATCTGAAAGGTTTTAACTATGTGTAGATTAGCAAAATAGTTAGTTTTAAAGCGAACTATCAGATTCATATTTAGATATGAAATATTTTATATGATTGTAATTATATCCCATATTGGATATACCTTGGTTATACTGCTGTGTTTTTTTCTAGGGTTTTTATTAAAGTTCATGGAAACAATGTTACCAGACAATGGATTTCTAAACATAAAAGTTTATGGAAACAATGTTACCAGACATAGAAGTTCAAAACAAGAAATGATAAAACGTTAGTCTTTTTCATGTGGATACCAAAATGGTTGATTACCTTAATAACTTGACTAGCAACTAACTACTATTTGTAAAAGTGAATGAATTTAATAGAAGACTTTTGCAAACAGTTTGGTTTGTGAAATTTATAGGTTTAAGATTGCCACAGGATAAAGTGAAATATTTGGTTAGAAATGAAAAGCGTGTGTCTTAAAGTTTTAGCAATGTTTTGGAAATCAAGGAGCTTAATGTAGGGATATTAAGTCAAAAGCATTCCGTGTTATGATAAATAAGAAAGGTCCTCCTTTTGTAGATGTCATCTTAACAGTGATTGTATATTTTTGTAGAAGAGGTAGTATTTTAATGAATTCTGCTATGTAATATGGCTTTACTATTTTAGATAGCATATCTTTATTTCCACATGTATATAACTTCTTTGTAATGTGAACATGTACGATGTATTGATAAAAATGTATTTTGACCTATTCATGTTTGGATTGTACACATACTCGCACAACTTTGGAATTATCTTGACTTGCTCAATTCAAAATCATTTTCTTTCCAACTAAATTCACATTGCCATGCTCAACAATGTTGTGGACTTCTGTAAGTAAATACACTGAGACAATATATTTCTAATGTATAGAGTGAAAATCCCAATTACAAATCTTTTAGATTTCTGATCACCCTCATGCGCACCAGTAGGCCATGGGCCAGAATCTGTAGCATGATGTTTCATGGTTACAGTTTGGGGGCAA
Organism: Maea johnstoni; assembly: GCA_963942565.1. Taxonomy (NCBI): domain Eukaryota; kingdom Metazoa; phylum Annelida; class Polychaeta; order Spionida; family Magelonidae; genus Maea; species Maea johnstoni. The sequence goes on along the minus strand of OZ012699.1, from coordinate 22,455,836 downwards.
CATGAACTTTTTACCAGGGCATGATAATATCATTATCTTCACATACCTAAAAGTTCCCATCGTTTCACTTGCACATTTTTTCAAAATAATCATTTTTGTAATGCTAGATTAAATCAGTAGTTTCTCCCCTAGTCCAATAGATGGCGCCACCATACATTATCCATCAACCAATCAGATTACAGCATTTTTCAAAGATGGCAGCCTCCATGGTCTGCTGCATGCATGTCTTGCTGGATGAAACTGGCCCAATTTCAGCTTTTTCTGAGAGAAGATGGAGGACATAAGAATTTCTGATTACCAGTGAAAACTAGAAATTCATTTTTAGATTAGCAAAGCAATATACTTTGAGAAATATTTGAATGGAAATTATGTTATCGTTTTGGAATATAACAATTCCTCTAAGTCTTCAAACCTTTTAATACATCTCTCTTACTGCATGAGTGATAACCAAAATTGTCTTTTAGATTAACAAAGCAGTGTACTTTGAGAAATATTTGAATGGAATATGTTACTAGTTTTTGAGTGTATAACAGCATGAATGATGATCAAAGTTGTCAGACCATATGTGTACTTCATATACAAATGACATTAGTTGAAGAATATGAGTTTCATATTCCTCTGTTTAAGTGTGTGTGCGGGAAACAGGTTAGACCGTCAGAAAAGAATCCGCTGGAAAAGGTTTTGGCAACCTCTGTATAGCTGCACCCCATGGTCGCTACAAGCTTGAACGCTTGCATGCTACAAGCTTGAAAAAAAAATAGGGGTGTCCTTATTTGGGGTCTGTACGGTTAAATGGAGGAATACGGTAATATGACATGTTAAAGTTTCTTAAAGGTATACCCTCAGTACAGAAGATATGATGTAAAAGATTAATGGCTTATATTTACAGTCACTATGTAATGGCCATCATTCCAAAACAATGACTCATGCCCTATATAGGCATCTGGTATTTTTGTAATAAAAAAAAAAGATATTTTTCTGTAGCTGTATAGAAACCAAGATTTATATACTATGTTGTTTATGATCATCTTGGTCTTGTCTCTGTTATATAATGAATTATGCAATCTACTGTGAACCAGAGGACCCGCCAGCCTTGCTAGTACCGGTTCCATTTTATATCCAGAATAAATGTGCTAAAAAAAATGGAAAATATGGAAAAAAATATTATCATCTTATGCTTGAATTGTATGACTACTGGTATGGTAGAAGAAGTGTCGCAGTGGCCTTAAATAAACATAATTCAGTTTATAATATGAAATATGTGAAATTATATGGCATTTGTAAATAAAGCTATTTTCAGTAATCAAAATCATCACATATGTTGGCGATTTTCTGTCAGAAAATAGGATGATTGAACTTGTCTACTGCAGTTGTATTTTCATATAATGTTTTCATACTATAGTTTGTATAAACAGATACTTATATTGAACTTGTCTGGAAACTTGCATTTTAAAAGGGGGCCCGGAAACTTGTTTGTTTATTGTTGTCTCCTTTAATTGAGATTAGGAGCACTAAATTTCATTGTATTACCTGGTGTGACTAACACACCTGCGGTGTAATCAGTGCTGCACTCAGATCATTAACAGCCAATCTCTTGGAAATACAGCTTGCCTATTGGCTGCAAGCAAGGTATATCAGTTGATCTGCTGCTGTGACCTATATATGCCTAATTTGCGCCTGGTGTGACTGATAAGCCTGCAGTGTAATCAGTGCTGCACTCAGGTCCTTAACAGGCAGTCTCTTGTAAATGCAGCTAGCCTGAAGTTGTAAGACAACTAAGCTTAACCTTTCCAATGCTGAGGCTATTTTTGTCCAAAGCACAAGGACTCAAAGATGTCTGAAAACTATCTAAACCATGTCATGTTGGTATTCATTGGTTAGCTCTCACTGAGTACTCTCAGATGAATACCCATGTGCCAGAGTTTCAGCCATATTTTATGGTTTTTGCATGATTTTGTATTGGCCAAATCCACTACCAGCCGCATAAGTGTTAAAAAACATTGTGTTAATTGCAGCCATACCAGTATACCTCTACCTCAAGTGTATAATGCGTATGTTGTATTAGGGAGTAGCATGAAACCAACATTTTCAGAGCCTGCATTCAATGTATCATCATATGGTACTGAACACTTACTGAAATGAAATAAAGAAAACTACTTTAAGAAACCCACACTGAAATTATGTTATCTTATATATATTTTTTTAATTTCTCCTAGAAAAGATTTCTGTCTACACACACACACACATATATATATATATATATATATATATATATATATATATATATATATATATATATATGTATATATATATATATATGTGTGTGTGTGTATAATAGTATTTGTTGTTCGCTGACGACTAAGATTGTGTCTTTTGTCAAATTCTGGCTGTTTTTCTCTTTTTTTGTGTCATTCTCAAATTATGATATCTGAGGCAGTTTAAGTACTGCTTTACATCACTGCTACTCATGAAACAGCATGGAATTTTTATCTTTTAATCAGCATTTGTAGATTATCTTTTTAGCAGCTAAAACGATATAATGTACAAAATATCATCATATTTATGATGTTGTAATCATGAGGAGCAAGGGCAATTAGAATAATAATCGGTCATGAAGTATAATTTCGGACACATTTCTCAAATATATTGAAGTCATAAAATAGTAAGTATTGAATTTTGAATTATTGTGTATCAATTTTCTCCCAATTTGGAGTGGATTTTGACCAAACATTTTCGATCTCTAAAATGTATAGATATATTCTGGTATTTGTCGATATCTTTTCTAAATATCGATATTAATCATTGAGGAAATATTGGGATAAACGTTTGACCAACCCGTTATTATAAGGTCCGTTACTAATGAAAATTGCTATGGGCCCCCGTACTAATAACATACGCTCCCAGTCGGGGTCTTTCCTTATCCTCATTGAACTACCCTGAGTTGATTTCAGGCCAGTTTTAATTCTGAATCAATCCTCAAGTGGACCCATTTCAGCTGTTCGAGTTTCTAACTACATGTACAATCCATGAAAACTGTGCTGCCATTTATAGTTTGAGAGCGACGAAGAAAAGATGAAGGTGAAGAAAAGAACTTGTTTAAGGTGATGAGTACCATTGCAAGCCAGTTAAAACCCCTCTCCCAAAACACACCTCAAAGCAGCATAATCCTATAACTAGGTGTATCTCCAGGTTCCTGAGTGTTATCAGGTAGAGAATATCATCGCCACCTGTCATTATTTAGTCCATATTCTGTTTTATTTCAAAATTTACAACTTTTTTTCAAATGACATATTCTCATTAATTACGCAGGTGATGGTTACTGCAGATTCAGAGTTACTTTAGGGATATCATTGACTATGCCCAATAAAAAGTATTTTTTTGATTTTTTACTGCTGAAGATTTTTACAGGCCATAACGTTGAAAATATTAGTTAGAAATCTCCACACAAACAACTACACTTGGTAACCTCACGTGCTCATAGCTAGCACCTATTCATAGCATCCTGACCACAAGCCATTGTCTTGAGATCGTCGAGGTGTATCTTTGTGCAACTGTCTTTTGTTTCCATTGCTCAGAAGTGATCAGCGAGGTATGTCCGCTACTATCAAAGGGGTTTCCATGCCTCTACACACGAGATATCTCACTAAAATGTTCAATGTTATGGCCTGTAAAAATCTTTAGCAGTAAAAGATTTAAAAAATACTTCTTATTGGGCATAGTCAATGATATCCCTAAGGTAACTGTGAACCTGTAGTGACTATCACCTGCGTAAGTAATGAGATTATGTCATTTGAGTGAAAAGTTGTAAATATTGAAATGAATTACAATATGGGTTGACTACGGACGCCTGACTATGATATTCTCTCCCTGATAACACTCAGGAACCTGTAGATACACCTTGTCATATGATTATGCTGCTGTGAGGTGTGTTTTGGGATGGGGCTTTTAACTCGCTTGCAATGGTACCCATCACCTTAATGTGGTTCGTTGTGGCAATATCTGCCTAACTCGGACCCCGGGGGGGGGGGGGGGGGGGAGAACTTGGGTATTTAGGGGGGCGCATACGTTCGTTATCAAAATTAAAAAATACCCCTAAAGCACTGATTTCTGGCCAAAAAAGCACCCTTATTTCAATAAAAAACGCTGACTTTTTCCACTATATAAACAACCATTCTTTTATCAAAACACTGACATTGGATGAACGGGAACACGTATTTTAACTTCAGATTTTGTAATCCTCTGCGTGTTTAGCGGCAGCAAGTGGCGGCAGCAAACTCGGAAGCCCAGTCACTTCGGGAGTCACTCGGCGTCAGAGCCGCGTGTATTTCCAGAGAGCTTCTATCTTAGTATGGAAGCTCCCTGGTATTTCGTGGACTTTGTAAGGGGATTTTGACACCCATACTTCGTACCTGGGTACAAAAAAGTACCCTTCTTTTACAAAATCGCGGACATGCGGAGGTCTTAAAAAAGACCCCTTCCTCCGCGAAATATGTAACGCAGGTGTGGCCCCCCTCTGTACCTCAGTGCCCCCCCCCCCCCGGGACTCGGACCAGGCTTATATGTGGCCCCTATGTCCACCAGATTTATGGTAATCCTAAGGTTGTCATTCTGTTGTATTCCGTTAGTATTACAAAATAAAATCTAAGCATATTTTAGAGCACAAATTGTTTATATTAATCTATAAAGCTTAGAGTAATTCTTCACAGGATATTGAATAAGCGCTCTTTCTTGGCAGTAAAACAAGTTAAACACCATAGATAGTTAAACACCATAGATCAGCTCAACTAGGGTAGGTCGTCCTGAATTCGATTTAGAATATCTAAAAAGTCATTCATTTGTTAGTTTTATGGGGATGGGGGGGGGGGGATAAATGAATTGGAAAAAGGGTTTTATTTAGTGAATTTCAAAAATGGCAAAGTTTGCGAAATGGTTTCATTTAGTGAAATTTATCTTTTAAGTATATATATACCCAGATATTCCTAGCAATTCCAAAAATATTTAATAAAGATTCAGTAGTTATTTTTGCTGTTTTCTACTGTTGTTCATTGCCCCTGCCCCCCTTCCTCTATGGAAAAGAGGTTCATAAAAGCAAGTATCTCGTAATTTGCGCCACTCTTCCAAAAATACAGTATACCCCGCCCCCCCCAAAAAAAAGAATAGATAGAAAAATAGGCATAGATAAAGATAAATGAATAAAAAAAATAGATATATAAAAACATAAATAAATGGATAAATAATAAAGATAAAATCATGCCTGTCTTAGCCATGGGATCAACTTCTAATCGCCATGAATATATTCTTTAAAGTCAATCAATAAATCTGTTGTGTTATTTCTTTATATTTGTCAAAATTGAGGGTAGCTGTTGTCACTGAATATAAATAAAGCAATTACCTCAACACTATGCGAGAGATTCAGGACCTGTACATCCGCATGCCCTGCATCCTGCTCCCCTACAGAAAATGGCACCGCCCGCTCCACTTCCGCTCGGCGGCCGTTGCAAGCTTACTTGTGTATTGTAATCGACAGGTAACCTACTTTTGATGTTGACGAACCGCAGGTGATAACCATGGAAAAGTTACTTATAGGAGTCTGTTTCCTAACAGTCATATCAATCGGTGAGTCGAATTTATCCACATTTCTTTCCTGTAACTTCTAACTAGTGAACGATCGCTGCTTAGATGATGTACAGGTAGATGAGCGAAATTGGTTCGTTGGTCGACGCACCTGAGAAATATGCAAGATGGCGGCGTCCTGCTATGGGTGACCCAATTTAATTTTAAACTTAATCCCAGGGGGCTGTTATTGTATATTCAATGATATTTGACCCGGTTTAGCACTGTACAACTAAGGAATTGTGAATGCTTGTGCTCGAAATTAATTAAAACTCACATTTTGGCTGGTTTGTTGTCATAAGTGTGTGGGGATGAATATCATGATTTGACCTAATTCTTGTTCAGTTGTTGGTTAGTCATCATATAGGAATCTTATACAAGGAATATTTCATCTCTACCTGTGATCATTTTATTCTCAAATATATAGTTAATCATGGATCACAAACGATACTCATAATAACAATTGTTTGGTGCCATGGGAGACACTGCCACACCAGTTGACAGAACATTGTTAACCCATAATGTATTTTGGATTGAAACTTATATTACTTTCAACCATATCCAAGTTTTTGTTGATCATAACTATTACAGCTGACCGCATCCTGGAACAGTGAATTGTATTCCAGCACTGTATACAATGATTGTTGGGTCTTGAAATTGGCATTGTGGGACTGAGGTTATTGAAATGGTATATGGTCAAAATCGCCGATTCCGAAATCGCCGTTCACAAAATAGCCTTTCGCAGAAAGGCCGATGCTTAAAAGGGCCCTATTTATTAGAAATCAATTAGGCTTAGTGTCCGTGTATACGAGTGTGGAAAGTGATAAAAAAGTTTTGGATTGGTTTTAAGTGATGTCATTTATCATTAGACGGATTTCAGACTTAAAAAAGAATATTTCAAGAAGAAAAGTCGGCGTAGCTAGCCACTATAATTTTAGGATGTCTTGGCTTTGTGGCGGAATTACGTCTAGAATTAACACTCAGATTTAAACAAAAACATATATCGAAACACAGAATACTTTATAAGAATGTTTATGGCACTTGACACGTGGATAATGTAAAGTTCAATTGCTGAATTAGAGGAATAGGAAGGTTTATTTCAGGAGGGCCCAATGATTCATCGGCCGTTTTTGCGATCGGCCATTCAGGTAGTCGGCGATTTTCGGGTCGGCGATTTTGACCTACAATCATTGAAATTCCAGGCAGGGTCTTCTAAGACAGGATTTGGAAACTGGGTGCCTAAAATTGGCATTTGTAAAGTTCGGGTCTTATTTTTCAAGAGAGACCCTACTTTACTCAGATTACAACCATTAAATGTATGATTGGGTTCATCTATCCATGGGTACAGGTCCTGACATATAAGTGTGTCATCTTTGTTGGGGCAAAACTTCTGAAGATAAAAAGGAGAGTTGTTGGTTTTGTTTCTTATCAGTATCTCCTATAAATAGCAGGAAATGTATATATATATATTTCTTATTTAAAGGAGATGCTGAGCATGCATGCTCTGGTCAAAGAGAGGTCACCAAAAGAGAGTTTCTTTTTGGTTGGGGGGCAGTTGGGATTGAGTCATGCTACTTGAATCATTAGAAGGGTAACCCTTATCCTGCTAACCACAACAATTGTCGTGGTGTGCAGCAGTGCTCATAGGTTTCACATCAGAATAAGGGTTAAAAGAATATTTCTTTGTTTTGATTTCTAAAAGAAATAGTCAAAACATGAAGAAACCTTATAAGTAATATTTGAAAAATAATTCCATTCCATGTCTGGATACTCTAAAATTCATCTCATTAATTAAATATTAGAAGTGATAAGCAGGATCTTAGGCTCTTAGCCAGGATTCAGAAACTGGGTATCCAATATTGTATGGGGGGGGGGGGGGGTGGTGGATGTCTAAAAGACACCCAGAGTTCCTGCTGACTATGACTAGAATTGACAAGTAAATCATACTGTTCTATGTCTGTGAAATTACTAAATTGTGCACATCAAATATCTGACTTAGTCCAAATATCGTTTTGACACATAGTCAAGTGGTGAAGATGCAGAGGTTTTTCCAATTAGAAACATAAAATACCCATCAAGAAATGCATACTTGTGTCTTGGAAGTTTATTGCATTTTAAGAAATTGCCTCCCAAAAGACTTTTGGGTGTCGAGGTGTCTTAAAGACTCCCAGATGCCCTGCTGGGTGCTGGCTAAGTGAATAAAAATCATTCTGTTCTATGTCTCGACTCTGTGAAATTAATAACCTGCATATGTGTGTGTTTCAGCGAGTGCCCTAGAGTGCTACACGTGTGTGAACCAGGACAGCAACCATGACAAGTGTACAAAGACGACCAAGCAGTGCGAGCAGTACCAGGACACCTGCCTTACATACGTCAGCTGGAAAGGTGAGCTACCGTAAACTCTCAGTAATTTGGGACACTTTTTAATACTTACAACTTTTATGGGTTTAGGGTGGCGAGCAGTACCAGGACCAGGGTCTTAGCCGATATGCGGAAACAGGGTGTCCAAATAGAGGTTTCATAGACTTTTGCGTGTCCAAACTGTGGTACAAAATACATACTACTAATAAGATAGACCCTATACCTTTACATATTTTGCTTTCTTAGGCCAGATACTGCTTTGTGTGTCTTATAAAAGTGACACTACAGCTTCTACATCTTCTATCTTCTAAGAAAAGTCATCTTCAGCTAATTCTGACATAAACTTTTGGGTGTCCAAACTGTCAAAAAACAGTGTTCTGCGTGTCCAAATGACACGCTGGAGGCATAGGCGGCTAAGCCCCTGCCGTAAACTCTCAGTAATTTGGGACACTGCTGGGCTTATGAAGTTTTTTCTTAATGTTGAGCCCTGCTGTGAAATTAATAACTTGCATTATATGTGTGTTTTCAGCTGGAAAGGTGAGCAGGTCATTTTCCTGATTTGGTTGCTACCGGAAATTAAGACCACCCAAAGTCAAGGAACCTGGGTGACCACTATAATTATTTTGCAAAATACTGTACTCCTTAGCCCCTGCAAAAATAATTTCCCATATAAAGAATAAACAGAGATATAGAGATTCCATCACGAGTGGATAGAAAGAGGGGGTATCTAATACATGCAGATCTGTATTTAAAATGAGACATTGAAGGTTGAATTTTTGGATTAGGTGCAAAATATATGACTACACTAAAAAGAAAGCGATTTCTATCGCCATTTTGAAGTTGTCTGTCACCCAGTTTCCTTCCGGAAAGATACATTATGTAACTTAATGATTTTTTTCTTCAGTCCCGCCATATTGGACCCCCCGTGGAGAAAGAATTCATTACATCACCAAAGACTGCGATACGCGGATGAGCTGCTCCCGGCAGAAGACGGCCATGGCATACTCCTGTAAGCGTGATTGGTACAACGACTGGGCCTGTGTGGAGTGCTGCCAAGGAGATCTATGCAATTACTATGTTACGGTGAGTTAGCTGAAACAAGGATGTATGTGTGTGGGGGTGGGGGGGGGGTTGGATTGTTATGTGTCTTAGCCATGGCGTACTCCTGCAAGCGTGATTGGTACAATGACTGGGCCTCCGTGGAGTGCTGCCAGGGAGATCTATGCAATTACTATGTTACGGTGAGTTAGCTGGATCAAGGATCCAGGGAGGGGGGGGGGTTGTTCTGTGTCTTAGCCATGGCGTACTCCTGCAAGCGTGATTGGTATGTGTACAACGACTGGGCCTGTGTTGAGTGCTGCCAGGGAGATCTATGCAATTACTATGTTACGGTGAGTTAGCTGGATCAAGGATCCAGGGAGGGGGGGGGGGGTTGTTCTGTGTCTTAGCCATGGCGTACTCCTGCAAGCGTGATTGGTATGTGTACAACGACTGGGCCTGTGTTGAGTGCTGCCAGGGAGATCTATGCAATTACTATGTTACGGTGAGTTAGCTGGATCAAGGATCCAGGGGGGGGGGGGGGGGTTGTTCTGTGTCTTAGCCATGGCGTACTCCTGCAAGCGTGATTGGTATGTGTACAACGACTGGGCCTGTGTTGAGTGCTGCCAGGGAGATCTATGCAATTACTATGTTACGGTGAGTAAGCCGGATCAAGGATCTAGGGGAGGGGGGGGGGGGGGGGGTGTGTTGTTCTGTGTCTTAGGCACTTAGCCGTGGCGTACTCCTGTAAGCGAGATTGGTACAATGGCTGGGCATGCGTCGAGTGCTGCCAGGGAGATCTATGCAATTACTATGTTACGGTGAGTTAGCTGGAATTCAGGGTCTTAGCCAGAATTTCAAAAATGCCTGTCAAAAACAGCAATTTCAAAATATCTGCCCGTCCAGATTAAGCTACTTATCTACTTAAAATCCTTATACCAGCTACATTTAATACCCTAGTGTGTCAGAAAGGGCAATTTACACTTCAGCTATGTCCTAGAAGATGCTTTGTTAGGATAATATTTGGTTATTACACCCCAAAAGTCAAAATTGAAAAATCATCATAGAATTCTTTGCCTGTCCAAACAGGAGGTTTTAGGAAACTACCTGTCCAAAAGACAGGTAGGCAGGTCCTGGATAAGTCTCTGAGCTGGATCAAGGATTTATGTGTGGGGGGGGGGTTGGATTGTTCTGTGTCTTAGCCATGGCGTATTCCTGCAAGCGTGATTGGTACAACGACTGGGCCTGCGTTGTGTGCTGCCAGGGAGATCAACGCAATTACTATGTTACGGTGAGTTAGCTGGAGCAAGAATTTATGTGTGGGGGGAGGGGGGGTTGGTTTGTTTTCTTTCTCAGCCATGGCATACTCCTGTAAGTGTGATTGGTACATCGACTGGGCCTGCATTGTGTGCTGCCAGGGAGATCTATGCAATTACTATGTTACGGTGAGTTGGCTGGATCTAGGGGGAGGGTTGTTCTGTGTCTCAGCCATGGCGTACTCCTGCAAGTGTGATTGGTACAACGACTGGGCCTGGGTAGAGTGCTGCCAGGGAGATCTATGCAATTACTATGTCTGTGGATCAGGGTCTGAATTTTGAAAGACCCAACATAGTTTTGTTCAGATATCTAGATCTTTACTTTGACAGATCATACTTACAAAACCTTATGAGATAAATGCAAATTTATAAATAATGACACAAATGTATGGCAGTCTTAATCTTAAGGTAATGAATGTTATCACAAGATATTTATTTTTGTTTTGTATTTTTCAGATGGGTGCCAGTTCCATCAAGGCCGGGGTGACGAGCATTGTTGCCGGGTCATTGTTGGTCCTCTTGATGAAAGTGCTGTAAGAGACTGGGAGCCAAATATTCACATTCCGCCCTTCAAACAGGACCTGCAACCTGGATTTTATAACAAACCTATTCATATTATAACTCATCACTCATATGCCAACATTTTTGGTGTGCAAATTTCCTGAAATTTAGAAAAACAACTTTTCTGTTGTGAGAGGTATAATACAAATCATTTGATTTATAAATACTGATTTTGTCTGTAAGATTTTACCAACTATGTTAGCTCCTCTCACCACTGTGAGGATGAAGTATATAAATTGATTTATCTATATATCCACAAAAAAAGCATATCCCTGAGAAAAAAAAATATCTGTGCAAGTGCTGAAATATTTCTGTGAATGTGAGCTTAAGTCTGAAATAAAAACACTTCATAAATGAAAATTGAATTCATTAATGTTCAGAGATCATGCACAGAGATATAACTTGCACCAGTGGTATGTTATAAAGTAATCCAAAATATTCAGCATCTCTTTAGAAAAAATTAGGTGCGCTGTAGCATGTATCCATATTTACATACCTATTGAAGATGATTTATTTACCAGGATTTCACAGAAATAGTTCAGCCTTTTGGGGGTCCTCCTAAAATTGGGTTTACCCACAGAAGGATAACGCTTGACAAATAATCATTGATCAGTGTTCATATCAATATTGTAAATATAACAATTTCTTAAATCATTTTAAAGATGCTTTCCTTTTTTAGAAAGGATGTAGTTAGTTATGCTGTAAGGATTTGTGTAGAATGCTTCCAGAGCACAGTTATGACCATAAATTAACCCTTCCAATGCTGAGGCTACTTTCGTCCAAAACACAACGAAGCGTCTAAAGCACAAGGAAGCAAATATTATTGAAAATCGTCTAAACCCTGTCATGTTGGTATTCATTGGATAGCTCTTCCTGAGCACTCTCAGATGAGTGCCCATATGCCAGGGTTTCAGTCATTTTTCAAGGTTTCTTTCATCATTTTGTATAGGTCAAATTAGCCACCAACTTTGTAAGGGTTACGTACCATATCCGCAATGTAACTAGCCCCTGTTTATAGCTATAGCAGTTTGTTGAAACTTCCGCTATCGATGCAATAAGTCAATTTGTATGATTATCTTTATTGAACTGCAAATAGTATTGTTCTTTTAATTATGTAGACTTGTAGATAGAAAACAATATTGATTTCACCATTGATTACATTTAAGATGTACGCATTAGTAATTACCCTATTTGGGTGTATGATTATATTGCATTACAATTTCTCTATTTGTAAAGGATAATTGATAGATTATGCAAAGAGTAAATGTATGAATAATTTTCAAAAATGTTGAAAAAGGCAAATTCTAGAAGAAATAGCCCTCATCAAATTCGAAGAAAGTTTTATCTGATCTAATTTTGATTACTTGATTTAAATTTGGTTATGAAGTGTTTTACTATTATTTCGAAACATAGTAAGGTTGGAATCCAGTCAATTTACACTTATACTTTTAATATTATTCTGCTTCCTTTCCACTGTAAATATCACATGATAAAGATTTCTGCCATTTTTAGTGAGGAAAAACATCTGGTGAAAGTCTCAATGATACACACATGCTTGTTTATTCAGATTGATGTAGTTAAATCATGCATGTCAATGGCATCTAGATTATGGAATAGGGAAAAGCTAAAACACACACCAGTAGTTTTAGTTATAGTCTGGTAGAAATAAGCTTTTATATATGAAAAGTGTAAATGTTCCTAAAATAATACTGTAAATTTTGGGAGAATTTGAAATGATGTATATTTTTTAAGAATAAAAAGACATTTTTTACAATCATACTGTTGTCTCATTGTATTTGAAGATGTCAGAATGCCATTTTATATATATATATATATATATATATATATATATATATATATATATATATATATATATATATATATATATATATATATACAATTAAAACCCCATTGAAATACCTGATGTTATCCTTTTTTCTAATCCTAGAAAAATGGAGGATGTAGCAGTATCTGAAAAGAAAATTGCTAATTTCACAACCATTTGGAAATAATGTCAATTTACATTTCTGTTAACTTTAATTGAGGTAGATATGAATAATTTTCGTCAGTGAAATAGAAAAAATATAGTAACAACAACACTTAGTATGTAAGCCTTCTATTTTCGTCATGCTCTTTCTGACTGCATTTTGTGCACTTGGCAACAGGACAATCTTTTTGCACCAATAGAACTGAATGAGGGGAATCAAAGAGAAAATATAAAGATCATTATGAAGATACTGCAGAATAATTTTTTATCTCCAGTTTCAGAAGTCCCTTCTCTCTGTTGAAAATCAAAGCCAGCAGTCACAAAAGGTGTATTAGTAAATTTACAGGTCAAATTATCATTTCAAGATATTTACACTGCACACACAATTCCCTTCAGTTCAAAACCTCAAAAATCATTTTGAAACCCAATCAATGTCCAAATCGGAATGACAATTATGCTGCCGATACTAAAACATTTCATAGAAAAAGATTATTCTGGTGAAGTGTAATGGTATAATTGTGAGTCAATTGTTCTAAATCCTAAGATGTTGCATACGTTTAAGATCAAATCACTTTCTAGGGTACCACATATCCAGAAATATCAAAGTTGCAGGAAAGACTCATTTCCTTAACCATTCCAATGCTGAGCGAGGCTACTTTCCTCCAAAGCACCAGAATGCAAAGATTTTTGAAAACAATCTAAAACCTGTCATGTTGATATTCATTGGATAACTCTCAATCAGTAGGCTACTTTCAGATGAATACCCACATGCCAGGGTTTCAGTCTTTTTTCAGTTTTTAATGCATTATTTTGTGTATTGGCCAAATTAGCCACCTGCAGCAAAAGGGTTAAACAAAGTTATTAACTCAACTGCCTGTGGTCGCATTTGCCACACCCATTTATAGTAATACTAATTTCCGATAGAGGGCGCATGAAACTTCAGAAAGAAAACCAGCCTGCTGGCTTTGTCTCTGGACCTTTTCGTCTCAATGAAATATGTGTTGCCATGGAAAGTGACCAAAAAGTCAGAGCGTAAGAAAGTTACGGGTGGTTTAGTCATTTGTGCAGATTTTGCAAGGAAGTCGAGTGTAAACGCGGTAAGTAATCAAGCCAACATCTAAGTTCCCTTATATCGCTCAAGCTTAAAAAGTTGAACTTGAAGCTCCACCGACAAGTTACAACCAAGTTTTTGGATTTTTTCATAAGGCCTATTATCGGATTTTGAATGTCAAGCTTATTTACGGTTCTTTGGAAATTATACCTACATAATAATTGTAGCATTTTATATGAGTTGCACATTTACGGTGTAAGAAATGTAAGAATGATGATGTTTGTTTGTTTTGGATAGCAATGCCGGGCCATTTTTTTCTAAGCTGATGGCACCCGAATGTATAGACCCGGTTTGTGTCTATCCAGGCCATCCTTTTTGTTTATTGATGTTTCTGCTATTGGCCTTTCAGAAGGGCCAATAACAGAAACATCAATATTGTATATATATATATATATATATATATATATATATATATATATATATATATATATATATATATATATATATATATATATATATATATATATATATATATATATATATATATATATATATATATATATATATATGTTTATTAACTGTAATATTTCTATTACAAAAGCCTTGGATTAAGAAAAGAATTTGGATATGTAACGAGAGACCAATTACTATATGCCCTATAGTTACATGCTGGCCTCATGCCAGGACTACCAGATAAGGCAGCAGGTCGAGGTCACGTGGGAACAAGGACCAATCAGGGCTCTTGAATCGATTACATTACATAGAAACCTTATCTCCACCACCAGCTGGGGGTGCCCAGAGCACCTATTAGAGGCTTTTGGTTGACACTGGTTGAGGCTAGCATGTTCAGGTTGACCAGCTGTTTTCCATTCCATGTGTTGGTCTTCTAAGCAAAAGCATATAGGTCATTCATCGAAATTAGGAGGATACAAAATATTTATAGGAATGTAAAGTTAATCACGTATAGAGTCTATAAAGTAAGAGGATAAATTAATTTTACAGGATATTATAATACCATACATTTACCTATAGAGTACAGGGTAAAATGGTGCTTGTTTATACAAAGTAAAGAGAACATTTAAATCCTTAAAGCTGAGGCACCTTATCATTATGAATTAACAAATTCACCCGTTGCTAAGTTTATTACTTCGAACACAATTTCATCATTGAGGGCCTCAGGGAAGATCCTAAACCATTGGACTGAGTTACCCTCTTTAAATAAAGATTATAATTATTATAATAATAATAATTATTACTATTATTATTATTATTATTATTATTATTATTATTATTATTATTATCACCAGTACATCTCTAAAACATCTCCCCTCATGAAAGAAATATCATGAGATGTGTCCTGATTGTACCTTAGATGTAGTGATGTCATTGATATGAAATTTTATCGATTCGATTAATTGATATATTTTTCGATTCAATTCGCTTCGATTCGATACGCCGTGACATGCTCGTAGGGAACAATTTTTAAAAGGGATGTCATTGATATCCCTTTATTTTGGTTACATACCCTGTGTCTTGGCCATGTACCTGAGTAAAGCACACCATTCCTTCTAATTTCTCTTAGAAAAGCCATAGAAAATACTTCAATATTTAGTCAGAGTTTCACATTGCATTAGTTTAACAGGAAAATGTCTGGGAAAAGTGTATTTTCTATTAACAATCATATGCCATTATTTGGGTACAGAATATCGATTATTTCGATTCGATACCCAACCATTCGATTCGATTTAATTGACAAAGTGAAAATGTCGATTTATCGATTTGTCCACTATCGATGACATCCCTACTTAGATGAATAAAAACAAGTGGATATGAAACCAACCGGTCAGTCTGAACAGACTAGCCTCAACCAATAGCCCAAGTCGTGCTCTGCGCATGCTCAGATGATGCTGGTGCACAGTTTTGTCTGTAATGTAAATGATACGAGAGCCCTAATTGGTCCTTGTTGGCTTGTCGTGACCTCACGCTGATACCAGATCAGTGACCCCTGGTATGAGTCGAGTCTCACTATAGCGCATATAGTCTTTTGCTACCTAACCATTATTTTCTTCATCTAAGGTGTCGCCAATCTTTGGAACTCCCTGAGCCATAAATTACCACACAGTCACATAAGCTGTTGCAGCAGTTGTTCAGTGGCTGTAGTATAATAAGTGCTGCACTCGGGCTGAAAAAAACACCCAGCATGCCTATTGACTGCATGCCTATTCGCTCCAACATCACAAATTCAGTCACAGAAATGCTGCTTGGTGATCTAGGCTGAGTGTCACCAACTTGAAGATTGGAATTTTTGCGATTTTGCGGAATTCTATCTTTTGCATTTAAAGCTTGTTTCCACCACACTTCTGACTTGTTTTCTTTAATGCAAAAATATCACATTTATTTCTGTTTGTTGCAGATAATGTTTTTTCTGTGTCAGCGTATCCTCACCAAGCAGGCGATCGTCTTCCTGTCACTGTCTGCTATCCTCTTGATGGCGGTGACGACACTTCTCTTCTGGGAGGCGGATGAGGGGCAGGATTTTATCACCAATCTACCACAAGTCAAGAAAGTGGCGTATGCGACAAAGTGGTTCAGTTTAACATGGCCGTGGGAGGATTACGGATGGAAGGCGTTCTCGGAGTGTGAAGAAAGACGATGTGTGATGACGAAAAGCAAGAAGAATGCCGACGCCCTCATATTTCATGCTTCCGATTTAGATCTAAGGAGGATGAAAAAACGAGAGAGAAATCCAAACCAAGTCTGGGTGTACTTCAATTTAGAATCGCCGTTCTTGGATAAGGTGCAACCAAGTTCGCTAAATGGCATGTTTAACTGGACGGCAACCTATCGCAGTTATTCGGAAGTTCACGTTCCATACGCTACCGTACAGAAAAATAATCATAAAAAAGTTGTGCAAAGAGATTATGGGCTTGGTAAAAGTAAGCTTGCTTTTATCCTATCTAGTCACTGCAGTAGTGTTCCCAGTAAACGGTGGGAGATGGTGGCCGATTTGCAGAAGTATATACCGGTGGATGTATATGGGAAATGTGGTGGCCAGGCGTGCACGGGGGATTGTAACTTGCAATCTCTAGCTGCCAAATACAAGTTTTATCTGGCATTTGAAAATGCCTGCTGTGCGGAGTATGTGACAGAAAAACTATGGAAAAATGCCTTTGAAAATGACCTCGTCCCCATAGTACTGGGTGGTCGTGACAAGTCAGACTTTGCGCGATTGGCCCCTCCCAATTCCTTCATCTTCGCAGGTGATTTTAGAACTCCCAAGGAATTAGCAGAGTACATTTCAAATGTTGCCACGGACAATCAACTCTACAATTCCTATTTCCGATGGAAGAGCAGTTATAGTGTGTACTTTGGCCAGGAGGTGGAGCTACCATGTGCTCTGTGTAAGGCACTACACAATCAGACTCTCGTGTCGGAAAGACGGACCGTGGATCGTTTGGATGTTCTGCGTAATATTACTGCTGAATGTTTGAATGGCGGTTCTCAAAGAAATATTGTTAGTTCCAATATCTTCCTAATCTCATTGTATTTAGCATTCATTTCATGACCAATCTTCATTCAAAAATCCTCTGCTGAGTAATCTTAGCCAGCGGGGTGTTTGGGGCGCCAGGGACTTAGCCAGGACCCGTTCTACCTGTCTTTTGGACAGGTAGTTTTCTTAAAACCTCCTGTTTGGACAGGCAAAATCTTCTATAATGATTTTTCAATTTTGACTTTTGGGGTGTAATAACCAAATATGTCCCTAACAGACCATCTTCTAGGACATAGCTGAAGTGTAAGTTGCCCTTTTGGACACTCTAGCCTCACTCACTAGGCTATTATATGTAGCTGTTATGAGGATTTGAAGTAGATAAGTAGCTAAATCTGGACGGGCAGATATTTTGAAATAGCTGTTTTGGACAGGCATTTTTGAAATCCTGGCTAAGACCCTGGAACTTTGGGCGTCATCTAAAACACCCAACCCCTACAAGAACGTCCCTCAGGACATCAAATTATTTTGTGAAGAATTTTTTAAAATATCAATTTCAATCAGATAACTACAGTTTTAAATTTAAATACAATTCCAATAACATTGTACGAGGATATCATGCCTTATTTCAATACCAAGCTACATACATGTTCATGGTTGTAATCTGAGTATGTTATGATCTCATTTGAAAAATGGGATGCCCCAAAATTGTACTATTGTAAATTTTGGCCATCAAGTTTCTAAATCCTGGCTAAGACCCTGCTTCACAGTCTTACATGACATAATTTGAAAATACCCCCAAAGTGCCAATTTGTAGGAGTGGGAGTTTATATAATCTATTATGATCTCCTTTCAAAAGTAGATGTGTTGTTGGTATCAAACATTACATCTTTGTGATATCTGCAGACATTTGAGGGATTCGGAGGAGAGTTTAAGAGTGTCCCAGGCTCCAGACTTCAGCTAATATCGAGCCCTGTAATGCATCCACTGCATTTTATAATACAGGTGAACTTGGATATGACGGACCACTGTACAACAGATTTTTGCATATGAAGGACGATATGCTTGGTCCCAGTCTGATGCATATCAAGTATTCGTCATATGTATACGACAGATTTTGTATATGACGGACCAATTTTCCTGGTCCCATTGAGTCTGTCATATCCAAGTTCACCTGTATAACAATTCAGATGTCTTTTACTGTAATGACTTAAAATAAAACAACCAGATACTGCACTCATAGGCTGCCACTGATCATTTTATTTTCATCTGGAATTACACAAAATGCACATAATGATATTTAGTTTGTTTGCCTAACTGATTAAAATTAATTATGATTTCACATCTATTATTAAATGTCTTTGTTCAGCAAATCTAGTCATTCATAGGCCCATTTGTATCACATTGTACGAGTCTCATTGTATCATTGTACGATTTATAACAATGTATTTTATTATGTATGATTTTTAAATTGTTTCCACCTGAAACTAGTTTAGTTACATTTGTATAAATTATAACAGTCACTAGATACACTGTTCAACTTCGACAGTTTTCAAGAGCAATATTATATGTTTATTGCCTCCTAATCAACATTCAGTGATGAATGTACACACTCAAACACACATATTATATGTGTGTGTGTATAAATATATATATATATATATATATATATATATATATATATATATATATATATATATATATATATATATATGTGACGTGTGTGTATATACACATAAAAAGTCATATATATATATTTATAATGAAAAGGGACCAAGGAGCCATTTCAATAAATAACTTGACCTATTTATGCTAAGAGCTCATCTTTAAAACTTTTTTATTCCATTATATCAATTCCTGCATTCTTTCTCTCAGATTTTTGTCAACACAGTTCTCCATAAATGGCAATCTCGTATATGTATCCTGTGTCAGTTTGTAAGAAGAAAAATGAATATATATGTTTTAAAAGATCACTGAACCCATGGTGCTAATGCTATTTTTGTACAGTTGCATGTGTTAGAACTAGATTGAAATTTTTTATGACCTTACAGTATTTTGGGGCTGAGATTTACATATGTAATCTTATTGAATTTTATACATAAAATGGGGTAATATGAAACTCTTATTTTCAATTTTGTATAGAATAAATAAATTTATCTCCTTATTCTTATGAAAGATTGTGGTTGTCTTACTTACTTTTCTTTACAGTATGTATCTACTATTTTAAAGCACCCCATCTCTATCTAGTACTTATTTATATTTATACTATATTAACCCTTATGCTGCTGGTGGCCAATTTGGCCAATACAAAATGATGCAAAAAACTTGAAAAATGACTGAAACTCTGGCACATGGGTACTCACTCGAGAGTACTCAGCATGAGTTATCCTATGACTACCAACATGACAGGGTTTAGATGGTTTTTAAAAATCTTTGCGTCCTTGTGCTTTGGGCATAAGTAGAGGTAAGGTGATAATGAATACAGGTGAACTTGGATATGCTGGACCACTGTACGACAGATTTTTGCATATGACGGATGATATGCTTGGTCCCAGTCTGATGCATATCAAGTATTCGTCATATGTATACGATGGATTTTGCATATGACGGACCAATCTTCCTGGTCCCATTGGGTCCGTCACATCCAAGTTCACCTGTATAATTCCAAATCTGTCTATAGCAGTGGTCACAAATTTTGTCTGAGTTGTTTTCTGCCTCATCTTAAGAAATATCTAGTGCATATTTTTCCCAATATCTTCCTTATAATCCATATACTAGCTTTTATTGACTTTTAAAAGATTCAAAAGGTTTTTTGCGCTGTATGCTTTAACCCATTAATACTCACAGCGGCCAAAAGCAGCCTGACAATATTTGTTAAATACTGCAGCCAAAAGTAGTTTGGAAAATATTTGATGGAGAAATATAAATCTGACCATTACCAACCACTCTCCCTCAAATAATTTGTAAAATCTTTCTCAATTCTTAAGTTATTGTCAAAAGTATCTAAGATCTAGACTGCAATATCTGGAGTAGCCTAGCTACAAGGCTCGACTCTGTTTTTATTTTACTATATATAAATGCCTGCACCTGTTGGCCATTTAGTTCACACAATTGCCAAACGAGGGAGATTAGTGAAAGTAGACATATTTCCAACTGACCTCCTAGTATACCGCAGTGCCATCTATCCACAAGGGAGGATATTTAAATACGGCCTGGGAGGCAGACTAAATCGCAGGAGCTCCTAAGTATTAATGGGTTAATTCTTTTGCTTTAGTGGCCCTGTTTGTACATGCATTACCCATCAACTTAACAGTCTAAAATCTCTAAATGGAAGCCCTGGGAGTGATGGTTTATACCTGAACTAGTCTTATCTACTGATACTGAATGACAAGGAGAGGTACAGAAGGCCAGAAAATATTATTATACAAAAATGTACCTCACATGAAGATTCTTGATTCTGGTTGGTCAAGGGCCATGGATTAATCGTCATGTTTTCCTCACTCCATAGCGACAGGCTTTTGTGTTTTGTATTTTGCTCGGTATAATAAAAAAAATATGACATCCATGTGGATGTGCTATGCCCTCAAGCAACAATCCTCTCTTGGGGAAGTTATTCCTGGTGGAAACCCCACAGAGGGTTCTAGGACAATATCCCCCCGGACAATATCCCCCCGGACAATATCCCCCGGACAATATCCCCCCGGACAATATCCCCCCAGGACAAAATCCCCCTGGACAATATCCCCCCGGACAATATCCCCCCGGACAATATCCCCCCGGATGATATTTCTAGTAAAACATGTTTTAGTAAAAAAATAATAATAATTCCAGTGTCTTAAATTATCCCAAAACATGTGTTGGTAAAAAATCTTTTTTTTTTTTTTAATTCCAGTGTTTTAAATTATCCTAAATCGTCTGCCGGTAAAAAAAAAATTAATTAAAAAAAAAAATTGCAGTGTTTTAAATTATTCTAAATTTAATAAAAAAAAAATCTTTTTTTTAATTCCAGTGTTTTAAATCATCCTTAAACATGTGATAGTAGAATTTTTTTTTTAATTCCAGTGTTTTAAATTATCCTAAAACATGTGTTAGGAATTTTTTTTTTTTATTTAATTTTTTTTTTTACCGGCACATAATTTAGGATTATTTAAAATACTAATTTTTTTTGGAATTTTTGAAAAGAAAATTTAGAATAATTTGAAACACTGCAATTTTTTTTTTTTTTATTTACCGGCACATGATTTAGGATAATTTATGATACTAATTTTTTTTGGAATTTTTGAAAAAGATTTTTTAGAATAATTTGAAACACTGCAATTTTTTTTTAAATTTAATTTTTTTTTACCGGGATAATTGAAAACACTGGAATTATTTTTTTTTTTTTACTAAAACATGTTTTACTAGAGATATCATCCGGGGGGATATTGTCCGGGGGGATATTGTCCGGGGGGATTTTGTCCTGGGGGGATATTGTCCGGGGGGATATTGTCCGGGGGATATTGTCCGGGGAGATATTGTCCGGGGGGATACTGTCCTGATACCCCCACAGAGATGTCATATTTGTATATTATTATACCTCACATGAAGATTCTTGATTCTGGTTGGTCAAGGGCCATGGATTAATTGTCACTCCATAGCGACAGGCTTTTGTGTTTTGTTCGGTATAATAAAATAAATATGACATACATGTGGATGTGCTAATTGCCCTCGAGCGACAATCCTCTCTTGGGGAAGTTATTCCTGGTGGAAACCCCACAGGGATGTCATATTTGTATAATGTATGCTGGCCCCTACTTGCATGCCCCATTTGAACATTTTTCAAGAAAAAGGGGGAGGAGAGGTGGGGGTGCGCTTATTTGGGGTCTGTGAGCTTCGGAGAGAAATATGGTACATGTAATAAAATTCATGCTGCTCATTGTAAATATGTTTAGTGCATTTATTTTCTTGAAAGAGAGGGGGGGGTGTAGATTAACTGTTGCACAGGTTCCCTTCTTTCCTATGCTTACCTTGTATCAAGTACCTCTACATACTGCCTTTATGTCTTCCTAATCAGAGCTGTCCTAGCCTGGTTCTCATGCTGTATTAGGTACAAAACCCCCACCACTATATATATATTAAGCAGGTTTGATGTCTCCCCCTTGAGGATTTATATAGAACTAAACCTGAGTTGAAATCAACTCCGGTCAGATCAGTGAAAGAGACAGATATCACAGACTTGTAGCAAGTCTAGGCTGTCCAAGCTCAGGCATTTGCTACAGAATTGAAGAAAAAGTGTAGACTAGAGTAGTATGATTGTAGATCGAGCAACTCTATCGTCGGGTATGCCGTTGTTTACATTCTGAGATTGATAGGCCATACCCACGATAGAGAAAGCCCCATACAAAACTTTTTCACTGCGCCCAAAAAACTGGGCGCTCACATTTCTAGCCCCGTCTGGCCACCCAAACCAACTGAATTCGTTTCCTACCTTGGTAATTTACGTTGTGACGCCTTTACAGCACTCAAATCCGTCCAGAGTGCGAGAAATGAGAGCTTTTTGGCTGGAAGCGATAATTTTCACCGTGTCCTTACCGCCATTCAATTCGAGATATGACTAGTCGAGCAGCACACGTGTGAGAAGGTGATAGGTTTGATACGGGAAATGATGGACAGTGCTGCTCGACTAGTCATATCTCGAATTAAATGGCGGTAAGGACACGGTGAAAATTATCGCTTCCAGCCAAAAAGCTCTCCTTTCTCGCACTCTGGACAGATTTGAGTGCTGTAAAGGCGTCACAACGTAAATTACCAAGGTAGGAAACGAATTCAGTTGGTTTGGGTGGCCAGACGGGGCTAGAAATGTGAGCGCCCAGTTTTTTGGGCGCAGTGAAAAAGTTTTGTATGGGGCTTTCTCTATCGTGGGTATGGCCTATCAATCTCAGAATGTAAACAACGGCATACCAGACGATAGAGTTGCTCGATCTAGTATGATTGGTGTAGAGTAAATGGTGACAGGGGCCAGATATCCTCCCGAAAAAGACTGAAACCCCATGAAAAATAAAGGAAAAAGCAATTATTACGATAAAGTAGCAGTCTCTATATAATCTAGAATAATAGAGTGACTGCTACTTTATCATAATTGCTTTTTCCTCACATGTTTTTTCGGTCTTTGGGGAGGATTTCTAGCCCCCTCTCATTTAATATTCTACACCAATCTTACTACATTGTTCTTTACTTCAGGAGCAAGTATAGCTCCAGTTCGAGTCAGTTTCCAGTCTCTTACCAAATACAAAGGAAAAATAAGGAATGGAACATTTGCCACTTTTCTAGGAGGAAAGTAATTATGTATTCGAAAAAAAGTACAAAAAAAATATCGTCATGGACAGGATTCGAACCTGTGCGGGGAGACCCCATTTGATTTCGAGTCAAACGCCTTAACCACTCGGCCACCATGACTTTTCCCGCCAAAAATGGGGGAAAATAACAATAATATATTGTTTCTCATACTCTGGGCTATCTGGGTCGCTTGAAATACTTGAAGTTATGATTTTAAGTTTTAGAAATTTTCCTTTATGCTTGAGGAAATAAAAATAATGACAGATTTCAAATGATGAGATGAGCTTCGTCGTTTACTACGGTGAAGCGAGCCTGTGAGACCCTACGTGCGTTACCCGGATGTTTGGGTTAGGCCACTTCTCTCTGAAGGGGTGGTGGCTACTCGTTTCGTATGCGACCGTGACTGCGTTAGTGGCGCTTCTAAGGCACAAGCAACCTCCCCGTGCGATGCACGGGATTTCGTCCACAAAATATAGTACGGGGACGAATCCAAGTCCAAGAGTGGAAAAGAAATTGCCCCCCCCCCCCCCCCCCCCCCCAAATCTGAATACCAAGAAGGACTCAATTCTAGATGGGAAATTGTGCATTGAGCATGTAATGCACCAGTCAATTGAATCCCCGGGAGGGGGGGCCGGGATGGGGCGGGGATAGTGCACCGACCTTCTGCACTATTTTGCATAGTCCCCGGCCCCCGCGGCACATTTTTTTGTCACTAATCCCCGCCCCCGGGGCACATTTTTTAAAGGCTCACATACATATCAGCTCATATGAGAGTAATAAACTTCAAGAACAGGATGCTGCCCTTCTTGTTCTCTCAGTGATCCCATGAGGGGAGATTTTTGCATATTGCCATCATCCTGCCCAGCCCCTGGCAGCCACTGGCTGCGGCCATGTTTTTCAATTGGGTGGCAGAGATTACTTCCTGCCCCTAGCTCTGTGCTTATTTCAAGCACCCCTAAGCTCCTTTGCTACCCAATAACACTGACCACAGCAGGGGTTGATGACCCAGATTCACAATGGCGTCGGCCTTGGCTTCGAGGAAGTGCTACTCACTAATTACAATTTTAGATTTCTCTTTGTGTGGAGCTCTAGGGCTTCCCTGTTTATGAGAGATGTTGAGCTATGTTCATGAACTTTCATATAAACCTATGATTTGTTCTTCATGACAGGAAATGGTCACATAGAACTTTTCAAAGTCACTAGTTACAACTTTCACCCTCAAGAGCACGCTTAAACTCCTAAACTAAGCTGCAGGCCGGTGTATCATATACTTCCTTACCTAATTATACCACTTTTTTGTAGTTATTTCCAATAAAACCGCTTTTATACTCAATTTTCCACTGCAAGTGGAAATCTTTAAGACTGTCTATTCTTGCGGTAACACCCCTCCTACACTGCCACAGCTGACTGCTTTGACCCATAAAGATAAGGACCTGCACGCCAGTACCTGCCTGATAGATAGCGTTCTCTGGGGAGAGCGAATGGCAGGAAGCACAGCGGCAGCGCAATGTGCCTTCGCCGGCGACACTCCACAAGTGGAGTGGCGGTGACGGTACCCTATGTGCACATTTCCTGTAATGTTCCCCAAGTTCCCCTTTAAACCATATTTTCAATCCATGTGGGCATCAAAAATATGATAGATGAATTTGAAAATAAACTTTTATTGTGTTAATTTGTACAAATGCAGGAACATCCTAGAAAAAAACTATCATATTGAGGGCCTTCATGCACCTCATGAAGATTGTCTTTGTTGAAGAGTCCATAGCAGCTTGGTCTGTAGTACCGTGAGAAATTCCAGCCACTGTACATCCTCATGCAAACTATCAATTCTTATCTGGTCAGGCTACCATGATTGGATTTTAAAATGGCTATTTCATTTTTAGATATTTCTGGCATATAAAAGCTTGTGCAGCCCTTCTGCAAAGAAGTGTTTTTGATTGGCATAAGCATATGTACTGATACCTTGAAATAGGTTACAGTTTCGAAGGCCATTTGGACGAAATTTGCTATGTGCGCAAGATTTGTGGCAACTTGTTTCTGCAAAGTACAAAACAAAAGCGGCGACCTCTATCGGCTGAATTTGGGAAAGAATGACGTCACGGTGAGACAGAATCCCGTCATAACTTTGTGACTGCTTTAAAAGTTAATGCAGAATGATTAGGGAACGCACTAGTGCGTTGCACGCCCGATGGGGGCACTCAGGTACAGAGGGGGGTCGCACCTGCGTTACGTATTTCGCGGAAGAAGGGGTCTATTTTTAAGACCTCCGCATGTCCGCGATTTTGTAAAAGAAGGGTACTTTTTTGTACCCAGGTACGAAGTATGGGGGTCAAAATCCCCTTACAATCCACAAAATATACGCGGCTCTGACGCCGAGTGACTGCCGAAGTGACTGGGCTTCCGAGTTTGCTGCCGCTAAACAAGCAGAGGATTATAAAATCGAAAGTCAAAATACGTGCTCCCGTTTATCCAATGTATGTGTTTTGTTAAAAGAAGGGGTGTTTATTTAGTGGGAAAAATCAGCGTTTTATTAAAATAAGGGTGCTTTTTTGGCCAGAAATCAGTGCTTTAGGTTTTTTTTTTAAATTTTGATAACGAACGTATGCACCCCCCTAAATACCCAAGTGCCGTCACTGACCACGCAACATGCGCAACCACGCACCAAATCCTCAGTGCAACAAATGTTCATGCGACGTCATGATTATAGTAGCGGGAAAAGTTGCCACGGCGGTATTTTCTATTTTCACAAAAAAAAAATTATTTGCCCCTCTGTGGGTCAACTTTAATGCAGTTTAGAATGATATAACCACCACAACTCATTCTACTTGCCATTTAATTCTTTTAAATATGTTGGGAAATGACGATGTTGCGTTAGCAGGGTGCAACATAGGTTCCAAAACATTACTTGACGAGCATGACAAGCTGCCCCTAAAGTTTACTTGCCCACGCTGGCACTTCTACTTGTCCCACTAGGCCACTACCCTGTTTAACTAAGGTGAGTTACATTGCGAGGACTCTGCCAAAAGACATTTCTTGCCGAGCAGGGCAAGTAAGGGTCTTGTTTTGCTGGCCAGATTGCCGTTTTTGCCGAATTCACTTGCAACGGGACAAGTGGTTATGATGCACGCTGGACAGGTTGAAATCGTAGCAATTGTTTTACCATTAATTTTTGGTCAATCACTACTCATACTGTGTGATTATTTCACAATATTTTCGAGATTCGCGAGCATCTAAAGCTTTGCTTTGTAGACATATTATAATTAAAGTGTTATCCTCCAAATTTAACGAGATTCAGTAATCATCAATGTGTTTGTTTTTGTTAATATTCTTGTTTTTTTTTCCTCGTATTTATATAAAAAAGATAATTTAATACTAGCCACATTCAGTGCCGGTCGTATCATTATGACAATATCTCATACCATTTGTCTATCCACTGCTAGGCGGCTGATTAATTGGGCTAATCATAGTAAATAGGATTTTGGCATGAGGAGGATTTGGGTGCTATTCACTATCCCCGCCCCCGTGCCCCGGCCTATATCGTCGCTCTACTAGTTAGTTATGTCCCCACCCTGCGGGGCAGCATTTTGGTGTACTAAACAGGATAAGCCCGGCATCGCCCGGCCATTTCCCGCCCCCCCCCCCCCCCCCCCTCCCGGGGATTCAATTGACTGGTGCATAATATAGTGATGGAAAACGAGAAGTTGTGCGGCGAAAAGGCGCCCGCGACCGCATTTGTTATAGTTCTATCTCACTAGACTGTATTGGTAACTGGAACAATGGAGCTGTTGTTGTAGATAAATGTGATCCCATGTTATGTTGTGTGCTTCATGCACGAGTCCACCCAGCTGAACGGCACCAGCATCGTACCCATCGTATATTTTCCTTCCTTTTCTAGTGGTCAGAAAAAAGTATTTAAATATATTTTCTCTCCCCAATAAACGGGAGTGAAAATAAATTTGAATATATTTTCTCTCCCTTATAAACGGGAGTGAAAATATATTTAAATATATCTTCGCTCCCCAATAAACGGGAGTGAAAATAAATTCAAATATATATTTTCTCCCCCCAATAAACGGGAGTGAAAGTAAATTCAACTATATTTTCTCCCCCCCCCCCCCCAATAAACGGGAGTGAAAATAAATTCAAATATATTTTCTCTCCCCAACAAACGGGAGTGAAAATAAATTCAACTATATTTTCTCCCCCCCCCCCCCCCCCTAAAAGGGAGTGAAAATAAATTCAAATATATTTTCACACTTGGTCCATCGTAGCACGGGATTTCGTTCACAAATATATAGTACGGGGACGAATCCAAATCCAAGGGGGGGGGGGGGAGTGGAAAAGAAATTGCCCCCCCCCCCCCCACCAATTCTGAATACCCAGAAATACTCAATTCAAGAGGTGAAATTTAGGATTGAGGGTGTAATGATTTGGTAGGACACGCGAAATTGTGCGGAGACAAGCGACCGCAAGTCAGATGGAGAATAAATCGTCAAGTGGAGAAGAAATAAATCAATCTCACTAAATTCTAGAGACAAAGGGTGATCCCCCCCACCCCACCTACCCCAAGTTGTTATCAGAAGAAGATAAAAAAATGTGGAACAGTGCAGTGTTCAGTATACTTTTGAACGTGCCCACCTATCAGCTACATCTATTGGCTTCTTCATGAACTAATTTCCCCAGCTGGAGATCTTGACGAAGTCATGTGACTTTGTACGAGCAGCTTCCCACGTGACCCTTGTGAACCTATCAAAATTCTTATCCCTGCGCATAACCAAGCAAAGAGGTGGCCTAAGAATACGAGGGGTAACCTTACATTTTCATGAAAATAATACCTTCCTTATCACGGCCATTAACTACAGACAGCGCGCATCGACAATGTCGAAGCCAAGGATTCAACATTTCACTGACAGACAATCGTGATAGAACAATTTTAAGTGTGAAAAAAACGCAGTGTAGGGTTATTAGTGTTGTCACGTGATCACCAGCCGCCCCCAGTTTAATCTAAGTGTCAAAAACAGGAAGGAAAGAAGCACAGTAGAGAAAGCGGAGATAGCGGCCGAGCCGCTACAATCAAAGAATTGTTTTGCACACGCACGCCCAGGACCCTCCCCTTGAATTCTGAATTGGCATTTTTACCCCCTCCCCCCCCCCCTCATTCCCCAAATTATAAATTTTAAGTGGATCAGCATAGAGGACTTTTGCCCCTTATCCCCGCAAAGCTGAATACACCCTAACCCATATTCCAAACTCTTTCTTTTTTTAACGACCCCCACTGCTATGAGTTCTGAATACCCAGGACCCCCACCCCAACTCCCTGATTTTTGAATTGTTTTCTGTCCCCCCCCCCCTTCCCAACACTCTTTTTAAAGGGATCAGCTCGTAGCAAATTTTGCCCTCCCAATTCTGAATACCTAGGACCCCTCCCCCAATTCTGAACTCTATTTTTTCCCACTTTCCTGAGTTATGTATACCCCCAGCTGACTCCCCATAAATCGTAAATCGCTTTCTGTTACCCTCCTTCCCCCACCACTTTTTAAAATGGATCTTGTAGGAAATCTTTCCTTTTCAATCAATTATGGATACCTAGAAATGCTAAACTTTATCTTTTTTTAACAACCCCCACTCCATTGAGTTCTGAAAACCCAGAACTCCCCCACCCCAATTCTGCATTGGTATTTTTTATTCTGAATCGTTTTCTGCCTTTCGCCGCAGTTTACCTCATACCCCCTCCCCCTAACCCCAAATCTGAACTTTTATCTTTTTTAACAATCCCCATTACCCAGAGTTCTGAATACTCCGGACCCACCCCCCCAGCCTGAATTCTAAATTGACATCACCATGGATAATTCAATCAGAGAAAAAATACAAATGCAGGAATAAGAGATATTACAGGAAATGGTTCGAACCCGGGGGGGGGGGGGGGGGGGCCTTTGTTATTTATGGGGGTGCATACGCTTGTTATCAAAATTTAGAGATACCCCTTAAACACTAACTTCAGCCCAAAAAAGCACCCTTATCTTCAATAAACGCAGACTTTTCCAGTAAAAAACACCCCTTCTTTTATCAGAACACTGATATTGGATGAACGTGAACACGTATTTTAACTTTAGATTTTATAATCCTCTGTCTGTTTAGCGGCAGTGGCAGCAGACTCGGAAGCCCAGTCACTTCGGAGTCACTCAGCGTCAGAGCCGCGGATATTTCGTGGATTGTAAGGGGATTTTGACCCCCATACCTCGTACCTGGATACAAAAAAATACCCTTCTTTTACAAATCGCGGACATGAGGAGGTCTAAAAAAAGACTTCTTCATCAGCGAAATACGTCACGCGGGTGCGGCCCCCCTCTGTACCTGAGAGCACCTCCCGGGGTGCGAAGAAATGAGAGGGCTATATAGTTGGAGCGTGCACATAAAACAAAAAATGAGACAGGATTCCCGGTGTGATAGTGCTCAGTGACCCCCCTCTCTGGTGACCCGCGGGTCACTGGCAGCTGGAGCTGAGTGACCTGGGTCATCAGCAACTAGCTGTCAGGGACCCGGGTCAACCATAACTAGTGGTGAGTGTCCTTTTCAGGACACTGGCAGCTAGTTATCAGAGTCCACCCAGTAGTGTAGTGACCCCCGGGTCACTGGTAACTAGTTACCAGTGACCCATGCAAAAAAACTATCTTCTGGCTGTTACTGTCCCTTTTGGATGACCCACCTATTGCTTTTGTTTACATATTAAACAAACATAATATATATATATATATATATATATATATATATATATATATATATATATATATATATATATATATACATGTAAAACCATTTTAAGATGCCAACAGTGATAGGTTTGGGAGTATGCATTTATGTGATAATTTTAACCCTTTTTTCATCAGTAAATATCCTTTAAAAATTGTAATGAAAGATTCTGCTTTATCATAAGAATCCCTTAAACCTCCAGGCTTGAATATTTTTTGTAGGTCACACCTTAAAACTATTTTTGATCATAACCAAGGACTTTTAGGAGAATATATGGTTATCTGTTTTGGATTGTAAAGTGTATATTCTTAATTCACCAGAAAGACATAATATAAATATATTGAAATATAATATGATGAATATCAATGATTCACTGATTTTATTAAACAAATTAGTATTGGATACTATAAAAAATATTGTATTGCCATGACCACTGCTTATGGCTGGATGATTTGTATTGTAAATTTTAAGGTTGCTACATGCTCACTTATTTTACTCATCACTTCAGCCAGCACATGCCAGTGGACATACCAATTCAAACATTTCAATAGTATTGAAATATGAGAAAATAATATATATATACAAAAAATAATCAGTATATATTTTGCAAATATGCCTCCTCTAAGCAGTTGATTAGTTTTAGTATAACAATAAGTAATGTTGAGTGTCAGATGGTTTGGGTTGTAAATTATATGGTTTATTATGGGAACCTCTTCCAGATGGCAGTTGGGATGGGTACATATATAACTAGTTATTTTGACGATCACATCATCACAGTAGTGAACACATTTGCGCATGTAACTTTATGATATTGAAATATGACATTTCCATTGAGCTATTCCAAAAATAACTACAGCCTACTTTTTATAGATACATATTCTACCAGATTGGATAGTTTTTGTATTGATATGATCACTGTCTAAGACTGGATTATTAATAGTAAGGTTGGTATTTGGAAACCCACTCATATGGGACCTGGGTTGGGGATATGCTAAGTCATTTTGCAATTCACTCCAGCCAGCACATGGCAGAGGACATATCTACCCATTCAATTATATATTGAAATATGAAAAAATCTAATATCTGATACAATAAATAATCAGTTTATACTTTACATATATGCTTATTCTACACAGTTGATTAGTTTTAGTATTGCAATAGCCTATGTTTAGTGTTAGATGGAATAGGATTGTATATAGTAGAGTTAATAACGAGAACGTCTCCTAGATGGTAGCTAGGATGGAGGTATACCTAGTCATTTTGATGATAACTTCATCATAGTGGACATAATTGCAGATTCAATGTTATGTTATAAAGATAATATACATTCACACACACACGCACACGTGCACACGCACACAAATATATACACACACATATATATATATATATATATATATATATATATATATATATATATATATATATATATATATGTATGATCGGTTGATTTTTACAAATATGCTTACTCTACGCGGTTGATCAGCCCAGGGGGGGGGGGGGGGGCACTCAGGTACAGATGGGGGCCGCACCTGCGTTACGCATTTCGCGGAAGAAGGGGTCTTTTTTATGACCTGCGCATGTCCCCGATTTTGTAAAAGAAGAGTACTTTTTTGTACCCAGGTACAAAGTATGGGGGTCAAAATCCCCTTACAATCCACGAAATATACGCGGCCCTGACGCCGAGTGACTGCCGAAGTGACTTGGCTTCCGAGTTAGCTGCCGCCACTTGCTGCCGCTAAACACGCAGAGGAATTTTAAAAATCTTCAGTTGAAATATGTGTGCCCGTTCATCCAATGTCAGTGTTTTGATAAAAGAAGGGGTAATTGTTTAGTGGAAAAAATCAGCGTTTTATTAAAATAAGGGTGCTTTTTTGGCCAGAAATCAGTGCTTTAGAGGTATTTTTTAATTTTGACAACAAGCGTATGCGCCCCCCTAAATACCCAAGTGCTCCCCCCCGGGTTGATCAGTTTCAGTATTTCAACAACCAATGTTGAGCGTTAGATGGGTTTGATTGTTGGTTATAATGCTGATTGTGCTGTAGATTACTCAAGCCAACAAATAGCATGACATAATCCAAATAATTGTAAAAGGGAATATTAATGCATAAAACTAAAATAAAAATACATTTGATATAAAAGGCGCAAAAGAGGGACGATTTGAATTTCAAACTATATATACATACTATTATTCCAAACTACACATAATTTTATTAGAATAAGGTTAGTAACAAGCAATAATGGAAAAAGCCATGAATGGGATTCGAACCTGCAAACAAGAAAGAAAGACAGAAATAGTGTTATCATACAATAAGTGCTGAGAGCGAGTGCTCTACCAATGTGCCCACCAGGGTTGAGCTGGCAGCCACTGAAATTTCTAACACTTTCACATAAAATTTAGCCAATTTTCAACTGGGGGACACCTGGCACTGTTGCTTGTGCAACAGCTGTGGGTGACACCAGTTGAAAGATGGCAGGTAATAGTTATATACTATAGAAAATATATTATAGGTATATACTATATATACTATATAGAGATTTGGTGTATAGTATGTTAACCATTACTATCTTTGAAGAAACGTATATTTATTTAAATATAGGGGGGTCACTAGCAACTAGGAATGACACTCACAACTAGTGCTCAGTGACCCGGGGGTCACTGAGCACTGGCGGACACTGAGCACTGTTACACCGGGACAGGATTACAGACAGGGTGAAAAATTGACATCATTAAAAAAAAATTAAAAGCCCCATCCCAAAACACACCTCAAAACGGCATAATCCTATAACTAGGTGTATCCCCAGGTTCCTGAGTGTTAACAGGTAGAGAATATTATCGCTAACTGTCATTATTCAATCCAAATTCTGCTTTATTTCAAAATTTACAACTTTTCTTTTAAATGACATAATCTCATTACCTACGCAGGTGATGGTTACTGCAGGTTCAGAGTTACTTTAGGGATATCATTGACTATGCCCAATAATAAGTATTTTTTTTTTTTTTTTACTCCTGAAGATTTTTACAGGCTATAACATTGAACATTTTAGTGAGAAATCTTAACTCCAAGTGCATTAGGGTCGTACAGATAGAAAGCTTTTCAACTATTTATAGTATGCCGGACACTCGACATTGTTTTGACTGTGACGCGCGACCTCTGAGTTGTCTTTGTACAACTGTCTTTTGTTCCTAGCCCACATGGGATCAACGAGGCCTGTCCTTGCGAAAGCACCACTGGGTTATGGGCTCCACACACACGATATCTCGCTAAACTTTTCAAATGTTATGGCCTGTAAAAATCTGTAGCAGTAAAGAATCAAAAAAATACTTTTTATTGGGCATAGTCAATGACATCCCTAAGGTATCTGTGAACCTGCAGTGACCATCACTTGCGTAAGTAATGAGATTATGTCATTTGAGTGAGAAGTTGTAAATATTGAAATGAAATAGAATATGGGTTGACTAAGGACGGTTGGCTATGATATTATCTACCTGACAACACTAAGGAACCTGGAGATACTCATTGTTCTATGATTATGCTACAATGAGGTGTGTTTTCGGACGGGCCTTTTATCTAGCTTGCAATGGTATCCATCACCTTAAATTTACTATTAACATATTTGGCCCTCGGGCAACATTCAATGCCAGCCGGACGACTCAATTGCTAGATATAGTAAGTGATGTCTTGCCATTGTAGCATGGCCTGCTCCCTTCAGCCAATCACAGGCCTCGAAAAGTGTGTTCTTTTTTCTTGAAGAACATGGCTAGCTGTCTTTGTCTCACCCACACAGAGATGTTTGCTGAAAATACTTTTCGAGGCCTATGATTGGCTGAAGGGAGCAGGTCATGCTACAATTGACAAAGAACTACTCAGGACCTGTGGGTTATAGTGGACCACCCTCGGTTCCTCACTGGTGCTGCTCACTCCACTATAACCACCGGGGGGGGGGGGGGGCACTTTGGTATACGCTCGTTATCAAAATTTAAAATACCCCTAAAGCACTGATATCAGGCCAAAGAAGCACCCTTATTTTCAAAAAACGCTGACTTTTTCCAGTAAAAAAGCTTCTTTTATCAAAACACTGACATTGGATGAATGGGAACATTTTAACTTTATATTTTACAATCCTCTGCCTGTTTCACGGCAGCAGTAGTGGCAGCAGACTAGGAAGCCCAGCCATTTCAGAAGTCACTCGGCGTCAGAGCCGCAGACATTTCCTGGATTTCAATGGGATTTTCACCCCCATACTTCGTACCTGGGTACAAAAAGTACCCTTCTTTTACAAACCGCGGACATGCGGAGTCCTTAAAGAAAGGCCCCTTCTTCCACGAAATACGTAACGCATGTGCGCCCCCCCCCCCTGTACATGAGTGCCCTCCCCGGGCTATAACCAATAGCCAGTCACTCGTGTTCTTTCTACTTCATAACCCACAGTCCCATTACCCCGGGGGGGGGGGGGGGGCACTTGGGTATTTAGGGGGGCGCATACGTTCGTTATCAAAATTAAAAAATACCCCTAAAGCACTGATTTCTGACCAAAAAAGCACCCTTATTTTAGTAAAAACGCTGACTTTTTCCACTAAATAAACACCCCTTCTTTTATCAAAACACTGACATTGGATGAACGGGAACACGTATTTTAACTTTAGATTTTATAATCCTCTGCGTGTTTAGCGGCAGCAATTGGCAGCAGCAAACTCGGAAGCCCAGATACTTCGGGAGTCAATCGGCGTCAGAGCCGCGTATGTTTCGTGGATTGTAAGGGCGATTTTGACCCCCATACTTCGTACCTGGCTACAAAAAAGTACCCTTCTTTTACAAAATCGCGGACATGCGGAGGTCTTCAAAAGAGACCCCTTCTTCCGCGAAATACGTAACTAAGGTGCGGCCCCCCTCTGTACCTGAGTGCCCCCCCCCCCCCGGGCCCATTACATAGTGAATACTGTGCCTTCGTCGTATTCAGTACCCCGCCCATTGACTGGTCTAGTGTTCATCAGCCGTGACAACTGCACTGTGGTAATGCACTCGCTGCTGAAAGCAACTAGACATCTGGTAAGTGAGACATTTTATTAATTTTGACGAAAGGAACTGTTAATGAACTAGGTTCACTGGACAAATTGTAAAGACTACTTCATTATTAATGGGTGCTGTGGTGTGAGGTAGTCCAGAAATTGGCTGACTTCAAGTATGGTGTTAATCAACACTGACGTTAACATCGCTGTTGGTGTTACCAGTTGATGTGCATACGTTAATAGTCCGTGAGCTGACGTTCGAAACCCTCCCCCCCCCCCCCCGGGGCAATTTCGGAGACCTATATTTCCAAAAACCTTATACCCTCAGCTGTTCAGATCAGCTTGTCTGCACTTATATCGCGGGTGCGTTTGCCCTGGAGGGCCATTTGAAGGTCGGTACCTCCCTCATTTTAGGGGTGGGGGTGACATTTTCTAAGTGGGGGTGGTATGGACACTTGCAATTATCTGGGATACTCCAATTTTGTTGTGCTGGTCAAGTGATCAACAGGTACAATTACCAAATACCTTTCAGAAGCACCGTATTACTATCCATGGAAAAAAAAATTCAAAAACGTCTCAAAAAATGCCATTTTTTTGCAGTTTTTTTGAAAACTTTCACAAACTTTAAGTTTTTAGTAGTCAAATGAGTACAAAACCACCCCATATTATATACCTAAATTACAAGCAACCTCATATCTGCATAATAAAACAAAGATGAGCTCCATTGGTTGTTCAAGCATGATTTTACAGGACTTTCTTTTCCCCTACCCCTATGTTGAAAAAATAACCGAAAAATAGCATAAAATACTAAAAAATATTTTTAAAAATCCAAGATGTTCCTTAAACACATGTTTGGTACTGGAAATAGTTTGAACATGACAAAGACTGATTGGGCTGAAAAAAATGGATTGCCCAGTTGCCCGGGACAACCAAATTTTACCAAAATATGCTAAAAATCCAGTTTTAGGCTAGAAATCAGAGTTTGAATAACAATATGACTACTGAAAAGGTGTTTAAAGCTATTATGTGAGACTGTAGGTGTTCTATAGTTAAAATAGTCATAGCTGGATACTTATCA
This sequence comes from Maea johnstoni, assembly GCA_963942565.1. Taxonomy (NCBI): domain Eukaryota; kingdom Metazoa; phylum Annelida; class Polychaeta; order Spionida; family Magelonidae; genus Maea; species Maea johnstoni. Next base: position 22,419,268 of record OZ012699.1, on the reverse strand, counting down.
ATTGTTTTATTTCAGTTTAACCCTATTTAGAAGGTAATCTAGAAGGCCAAAGGTCTCAAAATGTAGTTATACTACAATAATTGTAGTAAGTCAATGCCGGTGTGTGGTTTTTAACATGGTCAGAAGATCAGGATAGACTGCTGTTGGGCCTTAACCTACTGGGGCTTATCAACCTAGTAGCCCAGTTGCCTGGGACTATTGAATTTTACCAAAATCTGCTTTAAATCTAAATTATAGTGAGAGAACTCAAGTAATTTTGAGAAAGTGACCCTATGTGCAATATCAGACCTCTTTTGTGACATGATGCTGTTTTCCTGTTGTTTGCATTCTTCTTGTTTAATGATTTTGTCCACTGGACATATGTGAGGGAGCCCCATCCATTATTATATTATATCATGATTATCAATATTATTATCATTATTATTATTATCATTATTATCATTATTGTTATTGTTATCATTATTAGCATTACTATTATTATTATTATTATTATTATTATTAGTATCATTATTGTTATTATTATTATGAATTATATTATTATTACTATCATTATTATTATTATCATTATTTTCATTCTTCTTCTTATTATTATTATTATTAATATAGTTATTATTATTATTATTATTATTATTATTATTATTATTATTCTGATGATGAAGATCACAATAGTAGTAGTAGTAGTAGTAGTAGTAGTAGTAGTAGTAGTAATAGTAGTAGTAGTAGTAGTACTGCTACTACTACTATTACTACTACTACTGCTGCTACTGCTACTACTCCTACTACTACTACTGCTGCTGCTGTAGCTACTGCTGTTAGTGGCTGTTGCTGCTACTACTACCTATGATGATAACTATCAAAATGATAAACGATCATTATGATACTAATTATCATCATCATCAAGCAATAAATATTGGATGAATAAGGATTTTTCAGCAAAATACCAATTATTGAGCCGGATCCTCATTACTTTGATAGTAGCACTCAACTAAGCATAAAACAAAGGTAATTGTCAATAAACAATCCCTCTGAAATGCGTCCAGTAAACTAGTCAAAAATGACCCTCCTATTGTCAGGGATTTAGTCAAATCCCTGGAAATTTTAGGGATTTAGTCAAATCCCTGAGTGAAACAGGGATTTGACAAAATCCCTGAAAGTGTTAGGGATTTGACTAAATCCCTGGTTTGACACTCTTACTGTAACATATATATGCGAGAACAGGCATCTGTGTAAGAGTAGGAGGGGGTCTCCCTCGTCGTGTCCTCAATACATATACTCTGTCCCCATGGTTCCAGTTGAGAGAATTTCAGGACGGTTCTGTATTATACCTGGGAGGGCAAGGGCAGAGTCGCTCAACGTGGCAAACCCATGCCTACCCTTCATGCCCGAGGAGCACTCCAATAAGGTCAACTTAACATCATCGCTTCTGACTCAACGCAAAAAGCACTTACACAACTTGCACAACTTGCACGAAACCATTCATACTAACAGGCAAGGGCAGAGTCGCTCAACGTGGCAAACCCATGCCTTCCCTTCATGCCCGAGGAGCACTCCAATAAGGTCAACTTAACATCACCGCTTCTGACTCAACGCAAAAAGCACTTACACAACTTGCACGAAACCATTCATACTAACATAAAGGGAATCATACATGGTTGAAAAACATCATCATGCATGCAGATTTATGAAGATATAAAAAAAATATATAAATAGCATTTGAATTTTTTACCAGTATTCATAATGCAAATTTTCTATTTTCTTACGTTGATTAATTGGAATTGGCAATGAAAATAGTTTTTACCACAAATCATATAATAGAAAGCGTCTTCATATGATAAAGTGTTCGTAATGCTAACTTAGTATCCTTTTCTGAACCAGATGCGTGTGTGTTACTGATACACGAACATATAAAATGCCCATTATTAACCCTTATGCTGCTGGTAACTAATTTGACCAATACAAAATGACGAAAAGAAACACTTGATAAATGGCTGAAACCCGGGCAAATGGGTACTCATCTGAGAGAAGTCAGCAAGAGCTATCTCATGAATAATAGTACCACCATGACACGGTTCATATGGTTTCCAAAAATATTTGCATCCTTGTGTTTTGGACGAAAGTATATATATATATATATATATATATATATATATATATATATATATATATATATATATATATATATATATATATATATATATATATATAGAGAGAGAGAGAGAGAGAGAGAGAGAGAGAGAGAGATCCATTACAAATATAAGCAATTAAAGCTAGTAAAGCTATAGTAGGGCAGGTCATATTTGATGATTAACTGCCCTTTTGGTGAAGTGAACAGTGAGCAACACTAAATCATACACTAAATCACTGGTAAATTTAATTTAATATTACGAAATATGTGTGTTAGAATATTTCTATATGATATGTAATCCAATGTTTTTCTACTACTTGAAAAAAGGTTTATCTGAAAATGGTTCCATATATATACATATACATGTATATCTATGTCTATATGCAGTACTGACAGAGCATAAAAATGTGTTTTATTGATGAATTTTGAATAAAATGATCTTAGTTTTAAACTTATATGTTCACTAGTTCATTAGCTCTGGTTCCACAAGCAGAAGAGCAAGTAATGTACTAGGTGGAACCTCCTCAGGAAGGTTCCACCAGTAAATCCAAAGTTGGTGGAACCTTGTCAAGAAGGTTCCACTGAGTCAGGTGAACTGATTTTCTGAGGTGGAACCCTCTCAGGAAGGTTCCACCAGTTAAGCCAAAGTTGGTGGAACCTTGTCAAGAAGGTTCCACCAAGTCGTGTGAATTGATTTCCTCTCATAGAACCTTGTCAAGAAGGTTCCACAGAGTGATTTGAATTGATTTTGTCTCATGGAACCTTGTCAGGAAGGTTCCAGCAAGCGCTAGAACCTGTCAGACAGGTTCCACTTAACTTACTGGTTCCCTTTAGGGTATTTACGTTACAAGCCCTGTCCCAAAACACACCTCAAAGCAGCATAATCCTATAACTAGGTGTATCTCCAGGTTCCTGAGTGTTATCAGGTAGAGAATATCTGTTATATAGGGGTAGACTATCATGTTGGCAACCCCACAGAGATGTCATATTTGTTTTATTATACCAAACACCCCCCTCACCCCCGGTACCCAAAATCCATGACAAGTTGAAACTTACAAAATCCACTTAGGCAGTGCAATTTCGGAGCAGCAGGTTTACCGTGCTGACCATGCTGGGATTTCATATTTGTTTATCATTTATGTTCTCAACAATAAGATGATTCTATTGTTGACGCCAGCATTCTGCTCATTCTTTCGCCACGCGTGGGGATCTTGAAAGCGCCTTGACAACGGGTGCTAATACGTCGTCTCCTTGACAGCGGGTGCTAATACGTCGAATGGTGACCGCTGTCAAGGAACCTGCAGAGGCACAGGTTGCTAACAGCTTTGAAACATGGCTCTCATCCAATGGGATGAGAGTATCCTCACGTGAGGTATAATAAATATATATATATATATATATATATATATATATATATATATATATATATATATATATATATTGAGCTTAATAATGTTAATTCAAAATGCAGTCAAGGGAGCTCAGGGCAAATTCAAATTAATTGATGGAACCCTTATTGTTAAGTGGAATGATACTCATCCTACACCTTGCTTCAAGATGCAATTGAGTGAGCTAATTGCTATTCTAATAAAGAGGATATAAAGCATTTAATAATATTTTCAACTGGGAGGTGAGATAAGAGTTGTATACTCTTTTCTCTTTTATTTTATTTGAATATCGCACAAGTGCAATAACATTATTCATATCATAATGCACTCATTAATAAGCTTTTCATCCAGCTAAATAAGCCATATGATATTTGTTCTTATTTACTCTAGGAAACCTGGTCATGACTTAAAATCTTGAAATGGAAATGTAACATCTTAAAGTAAGGAGACAGGAAAATCTGAGAGTTATTGTCCCTAAGGAGAGTGACATTTGACAAGAAGAACAGCCACAAAGGAGACAGTAATATCTTAGAGTGACGGTTACCAAGGAGACGGTTACAATCGAGGAGCGGTCACCAACACAGGAACTTCTGCCACAGACGCTCACCAAGGGTGATGGATCTCTTCAAATATGGAGGCAGGAAAACGTTTATGGCATCGATGACATTCATAGTTGCTGTTACATTTATTTATGTTGTAAGTAATCATGTCTCTCCTTATCAATCATGTCTCCAGTTAGTAATCATGTCTCCCCTTATCAATCATGTCTCCCCTTATCAATCATATCTCCCCTTATCAATCATGTCTCTCCTTATCAATCATGTCTCCCCTTATCAATCATGTCTCTCCTTATCAATCATGTCTCCCCTTAGTAATCATGTCTCCCCTTATCACTCATGTCTCCCCTTATCAATCATGTCTCCCCTTATCAATCATGTCTCCCATTAGTAATCATGTCTCCCATTAGTAATCATGTCTCCCCTTAGTAATCATGTCTCCCCTTATCACTCATGTCTCCCCTTAGTGATCATGTCTCCCTTTATCACTCATGTCTCCCCTTATCAATCATGTCTCCCCTTAGTAATCATATCTCCCCTTAGTAATCATGTCTCCCCTTATCACTCATGTCTCTCCTTATCAATCATGTCTCCCCTTATCAATCATGTCTCCCCTTATCACTCATGTCTCTCCTTATCAATCATGTCTCCCCTTATCAATCATGTCTCCCCTTATCAATCATGTCTCTCCTTATCAATCATGTCTCCCCTTATCAATCATGTCTCGCCTTAGTAATCATATCTCCCCTTAGTAATCATGTCTCCCCTTATCACTCATGTCTCTCCTTATCAATCATGTCTCCCCTTATCAATCATGTCTCCCCTTATCAATCATGTCTCCCCTTATCAATCGTGTCTCCCCTTATCAATCATGTCTCCCTTATCAATCATGTCTTCCCTCATCAGAGGAGACATTGTTTTTTTGCAGAGTTACCATCTGCATCAGTACCGGCGTCGGTGTCTGGACTTGTCTGCAAGATATCTAAAAAAAGCATTAAAGGACAATTCCACCATGTATAAAACAGAGGCCCAAATAGTTTCGTAGGGTATTCTCTACTTAAACCCAAGTTCCCACCAGTGCCAACCTTCATACAAGAAGTATATTGCTGTTCAAACACCCCCTAATATAGACACAAAATAAGCTCTGGGGGCGGCCATCTTAGCCAGTTAATAGCCTCTAAGCAAGCTGTTGGTGCAACTAAGTCTTTAGCAGTTACCTTACTGCTAATGACTAATAGTTGCACTGGTGGGAACTTGGGTTTAAGTATAGAATACCATAAGAAACTATTTGGGCCACTGATTTATACATGGTGGCAAACTTACAAGGTTCCTTTCCTGAAGCACCTACATGAATTGGTTCAATCTCTCTAACCTCGGAATTGGGTGTTTTGGGTCCAAAATTCCTATTCTGGTCCAGATCGATTAGCTTGTCTGCTAGATATCTCAAAAACTTTACACCAAAATCTTTTCAGATTTTCAGGGATCCTTTTTAAGGCGTTTACATGAAATGATAAATTTTTGGTAATCTTTGCTTTTTTTCAAGGAAATCTTAGGATTTTTTGACAGCCAGCAATTGGCTGCTTAGGTAGTGGACCTATGAATAACAATCCATCTGCCTTAGTCTGCATTGTATTTGGGCCTCACAGCAGGCCATTCATTAGAGGCGTGTGAACCTGCTTACTAGTAGACTAGGCTCCTAGTCCCTAAAGTGTTGACAATCCCTTTTGTGTTGACTAAGCAGTTTGGTGTAGCACCAGTAATGGTAGATAGATGGCACCACCTGGATCTCCTTTCTCAAGAGGGTCCGTCTCATACTGTATACGGCTTTAATTTGGAGTGAGTATTTGTGCTACTTTGAATTCGCACAGTACTCAATAAATACAAAGCAGAATATTCATTTGAAGTATGTTATTTTTGCGCTATCATTGGGAGCGCAAAAATAGTTCATACTTGGATATTATGTACGTATCGGCTTTTCGCTAGGCTATGGGCTAAATCTGGCTAAATCAGGCTAGGCTGAATGAGTTCCTTTATCAAGACATTCGTGGGTATTTTCATCACCAAAATTGTGAAATCAAAAGCATTGCATGGTCTGTAGCGTAATAGTTTAAGCCTGGGAAAATACGGAAATTAAAAGATTTTAACCAAAGATCACTCACAGCCGGGGACACATTTAACCTCAACTATCACAAAATATCCTACAATCGTGAGCACCAATATAAACACATCTGTGGCAAGTTGTATACACCTATATCGGGACTTGCATTTTTCAGAAGCAAATTTCTAAAATCGCATGAATTTAATATGACATGAAATGGGCAAGCATATCTTATTTCTTATTTCCCTTATCTGTCTGTTCTTGGTTAATTTTCTGTAACAGCAATATCAAGCTAGAATCCTGGTATAATACGATATAAAACACCTTGACCCACTTCGGCATCAGACGTGCTGTAGGGTAGCACGTCGTCCGTAGGACATTCATAGATTCAGCATGCTGCCACTCGCTAAGTTGGCAATATACTAGGTGTATAGGGAAAAGTGCCAGAACAAAATTCTTCGGAATAACGGTTTATGGCAGCGAGTTTATTGATGAAACTGAGCGGCCAAAAATCAAGTCATGCGTGCGATTGAAACATTGTCTGAAGCTTATATATGGGAAATTTTTTGGCATATTTTCGCGCCCGTGTACTTTTAGCTAATATGTCGAAAAAGGGGAACGACTTTACGGTAATTCCGCGAATAGCGAAACAGCGAAATATGTATAGGACGTACACCTACGGTATACTATTATACTACGGAGATGCCTCATTCTGAGAATATCGCTAAACTGGCCATAAGTTCTTAAATCATGGTACGTGTGTGTTATGAATTGTTCAATTGATATTGTGCACGTACGTTGGCATACCCGTCAGCATTCAACAATCCAAAATCAGGATATTTCACTTATCAGGCGGTTTACTATACTGCGACGTCTTTTGGTTTCATTTTGTTTAGTTCCAATTCTGGGAGGGGCCAGGTTAGTACTTTTGCTTAAGGAGCGGGCCTTTAGAGTTGGTAATCATGGAAACATATGTTAATAGGATAACTTTAATTTTAGCAGATCACAATTGCTGCATGATAATATACACACAGTTTTCAAAAACACGCAGATAGCTTTGGAACTGAAAATGTCTTCATCAACAACATTTACATTGTGTGATCTTTCCAGACATTGTGTGATCTTTCAAGATCAAATACTATGTTCAGCATATTATGAAATTCTTGGCTCTCGGCTAGAAAATAAATTTATTCTTGAGGAATGGTGGATGATTTTTGAAAGTTGGCAAATCAGTAGCTAATCTGAAGATTTCTGACCAAGTTATATAATTCATACCTGTTAACATTCAACCATCCAAAATCAGGAGATTTTATGCGGTTCCAATCCTGGCCACCAGGGGTCAGATTAGTTTATTAGGATGAGAGCCATGTGTCAAAGCTGTTAGCAACCTGTGTCTCGGTAGGTTCCTTGACAGCGGTCACCATTCGACGTATTAGCACCCGCTGTCAAGGAGACGACGTATTAGCACCCGTTGTCAAGGTGCTGTTTCATGATTCCCTATTAGGCTATATTGTTGAGGACGTCATGCTTTCAAAATCCCCGCGCGTGGAGAAAGTATTTCAAGGCCTCAACAGAATGCCGCCTTCAACAATGGAATTATCTTATTGTTGAGAACAACATGCGCGAGTGTCTCAATTCAGGGAAAAAAGTAAAATCTCAACCCAGTTGAGATGGTAGGAACTGTTCAGGAAGGATAAAACAAATACATGTAGTATATCCCAACATGGTCAGCACGGTCAACATGCTGCTCCGAAATTACACTGCCCAAGTGAGTTTTGTAACTTGTCAGGGATTTTGGGTGCCCGGGGGTGAGGGGGGTGTTTTTCGGTATAATAAAACAAATGTGACATCCCCACGGGGTTGCTAACATGGTAGTCTACCCCTCGTGAGCATTGTCAACTTCGGGCTACGCCCTCGGGTGTTGGCAAATTGACAACCAGGGTACAACAGCACCCGGCCAACCCAGGTAGTCAGGCGGGGCAAATTGGACCCAAGATCAGATAGTCCCGCCAGGCTTTCAGATAGTCCCGCCAGGCTTTCAGATTGCCCCGCCAATTTGATAATATCTGCCTGTTTTGCTTTGTATTTCTTGTATTTGTACCTCCACATTTTTATTTGAATTTCAATTGTATGTTTTTGCCTTGAACTGAATCTTCTGTATTGACTTTTTGCATCAGCAATGTGGCAACTTGACAATCAGAATATGGAGGCTGTAATTCAACACCTTAATTTTCTGTTCAGTCGATGATTTGTGGAATAAGACATAAAAATCTAAAGAATAAAAGTACATATAGGGCGATTGAGGAGGTTTAAAGTGTTTAAGATATTAATGTTTTTTTCTTTCGGATATTTTTTTCTTCATCTAATGTGGTACTCTTATAGGGTAAATGAAATTTTGTAATTCCTTATAATCTCAGAATTCTTTCCTTGCTGATCTCCCTTTTCCTTCATGACTTCCAAAGACAAGTTCACCTATAGAATTAGATAAAGGATATGATTAAGATCCTAATAGTTACACATTAAGAAATCACAGGGGATTTTTAATTTACACATAAATACATACATACATACATACATACATACATACATACATACACATACATACATACATACATACATACATACACACACACATTGTGATACATATAATATTACTACTTTGTAGTACTTTATTGTTATTGTCACTTACTGGTAAGGTCCTAAGTCGATGTGAGTCTGTGAGTGATATAAACTTGCCACCCATGAATCAAATATCAAACTGACAATTTGCTTCTTGTATATTGCAGCAACAGGAGTATCTCTCAGGTAAGTCATCGTATTACTTTTTTTTTTTAATTCTCAAAGAGATGATTTTTATTACATCTATAAGTACATATGTGTCATTGTATTGTAATTCAACCGGAGGTAATTACATAATCCTCACAGAACGTTTAAGGTTAAATACAATGAAAAAAAACTTATTGTTTGGTCAAAGGATGTACAAGCTGAAACGTTGAAAATGCACAAGAGTCAATTCGCATTTTGCATAATGTGGACATTTGTATAAGCACTTATAAAGAAACATTTAAGGGTTTGATAAGCGACACATCAAAAGTTAATATCATAGACATCAGAATATGTAGAAACTGCATATCGAAAGTCAGGGACATGGGTGGATGAATTGACTGAATGCCTTTGGCCATTGCCATCTTTTCTTTATTTGTTAGTACAATATACTTGCCCTGAATAAGTATACAGCGTGTGGCATGATTGCCGGTCTGATAGTGCTCAGTGACCCGCCTCTCTGGCATATTATATATATATATATATATATATATATATATATATATATATATATATATATATATATGTATATATATGTATATATATATATATATATATATATATATATATATATATATATATATATATATATATATATATATATATATATATATATATATATATATATATATATATTGGATTCCTCTATTAAGAGGCGGCAACCACCGAAAACCTTCATTTCTTACTTTTTATTATCTGCCGCCCACTTATTGGGAGAGACTACTTTGAGGAGTTTCATATTCATTTCACATCATCATCGTGCATGCTATCTGTCTCGTCTGCATACTCAAAAAAGCTCTCCTATTTGTATGCCATAGCCACCCTTTAGAAAAGGGGGCGGTTTAAAAATAAACTGCGTGTATATTCTGTGTCTTTCTTAGACATTGGTTTGTCGAAGTTCAGTAAGCCCCTACACATAATGGATTTCTTATATAATAATAATAATAATAATAATAATAATAATAATAATAATAATAATAATAATAGTTATAATAATAATAATAATAATAATAATAATAATAATAATGATAATTAAATTGTCACTTATAAAGCGCTAATTCCGTTAAAATGTCCAAAAGCGCTGAACAATCATAGGATAGAATACAACTTGTTGCAAGTGAAGTTAAAAAACATTAATATTATTCGTTTTTTCTTGACCCTGATGGATAATTGTTCTGTTCTCTTTTATTAAAGAAACTTTGCAAGGAGTCTTTGAGGATGCTCGGGAAACACACAAAACATACACCTCTTCTGACATCCAGCGATTACGCCAAAAACGAATTGGTGACGTGTGCAACAAGTACTAACTTGGTCAATCCTACGAGGATATCGTAAATGATGACGTCACCATGAACCACATGCATTACAGTGACGAACACAAGCTCCTCTACTGTCTCATACCAAAGACGGGCTGTACGAACTGGATGCGCATTTTCATGGTGCTCAACAGACGTCTCAATGCGAGCTATGCGATGAAACTCAATCGAGCCAAATTGCAGGATTTGGCAGTATATGAGAGCCGCTCCAACATAACCATTCCAAAGATGTTATCTCTTCGGGTAAGTGACACACAACACCTGCGATATCATTAAGACCTTAAGGTCTTACGATACTCTATACCGGCGGCACCTATTGGGTATTGGACAAACTAAAATACATTCACCAATTTACTGCAACGTACTACTACTACTACTACTACTACTACTACTACTACTACTAAAGGTATTCCGTTCATAGTCTTGTATCCACCGAAGTGCTCACACGACCTTCTACTACTACTACTACAAGTACTAGTACTACCAGTGCTCGTACTACTAGTACTCCTCCTACTACTACTACTATGAAACGCTCACTATTTTACAAACACCATGGTCATATATATGTTCCTACTGTATAATTACTTGATACATTTAAAGATGGTCTCCTACTAGTGGCTACTACTAGTTGGTCATATGTCCCTGGTCAAGACGACCACCTTCAAATTAACAGCGCCTGCCCAGATAACAGTGATTACTTACCTTCTTCATAGGTTGAATCCGGCTGAAGGCATATATGTGAAATTTGCCATTGACATGGGATTTGCTAGTAATGTTCCGCGGATGGTCCAGAATCCTCCATCATCTAAATTCTAAATTAATTTCAGTTACCCTGAATTATGTACACTCATCTTTTCAGGACAAAAATGAGAGACTGAAACGCCTAAAGGAGTATTTCAAGTTCACTTTTGTACGAGAGCCAATCGCGAGACTACGGGCTTCCTACCAGGTATATAAACAGATAACAAAAAACAAGGACAAGTCCTTTTCTGGCTTGGTGGATCAACTCGTATATAAAGAGCATAACGGTATAACTCTTGATCATCATTACGAACACTTTCACAGACTCTGCCGACCATGCTCTATCCCATATGATTACATTGGAAAGTTTGAGAATCTGCCTGACGAGGCCAATACATTATTTAAGTTAAGGAACATTGATGATCTTGTGTCATACAGAAGTCCGTGGGTTAAACGTCGACCAGCAGAAAAGCTCACCAGTAGGGATGCCTACTTGCTACCTAAGATGATTCGTTTAGATAGAGAATTGTTTGGATACGAAGAAGGACAATTTGCAAAGACAATAAGTTAAGTGATAGATAGACCCCAAGGAAGCTGTGGTGTATGTGATATACACGAGGTGTTACGTGGCAGAGCCGAGTAACCTCAAGGGTATCCCATACACCACAGCTTCCGAGGGGTCTATGTGGCTTGTACCACAGTTGACTGCCTTCCACCAATCACAAGCCGAGAAACGCTTGGCAGAGCACTCTTGCTGAATTACTTAGGAGTTGCTAGGCTGGAGGGCTGCCTCACTGACATATATACATGGATGTCACAGAACAAGCTAAAACTGAATGCAGACAAAACGGAAGTCCTAGTGCTAGGTACCCCTAAGCAGCGAGCCAAAATATCTGTGCCTAGCATCTCCGTAAATGGTGAGATTGTTAAGATTCTCAATATACCTATGGGCAATCTGGGCTCTGTTTTTGATCCAAGCATGAATATGGCCGCACATGTGTCAAAGGCAGTCAAATCTGCAAACTATCACCTTCGAAACATTGGAAGGATCAGAAAATACTTGACTGCAGAATCAACTAAAGGTGCTGTCATATCCCTGGTAACCTCAAGATTCGACTACTGCAATGGACTTCTCTGTGGAATACCTGAAGAGCTAATATGTAAGCTCCAGAGAGTACAAAATAATGCCGCCAGGGTGATCACACTCACAAAGAAGTATGACCATATCACTCCAGTACTAAAGGAACTTCACTGGTTACCAGTCAGGAAGAGAATTGAATTCAAGATTCTTCTCCTGGCGTACAAGTGTTTGCATGGAACTGCACCCTCTTACCTGAGGGAAATGCTGAAAGAGTATGTCCCACCACGGACACTGAGATCAACATCCAAGAACTTACTCTGCGAGCCGAGAACCAACATGAAAACCTACGGTGACAGATCATTTAGTGCCTGTGCCCCAAAACTATGGAATCAGCTCCCAAATAATATTCGGGCAGCTGGGAGTGTGGCAATCTTCAAACGACAATTGAAAACACATCTGTTCAAAGATGTATTTATCAAATAACTATGTGGGTATCAACATCTATCCTCTGACAATGAATGTAATGCGCCTTTGAGCATGTTTATATGGAAAGGGCGCAATATCAAATGACAATATTATTATTATTATTATTACTTTGGGTTTAGGCAGCTTAGAGAACAAAGGCTTGAAAAGTGTGGGTTACGTCCTATAACCCTACCCCAGGGGGAGGGGGGTGCCCGGGGGGGTCACTTAGGTATTTAGGGGGGTGCATACGCTCGTTATCAAAATTTAAAAATACCCACCCGCACCCGCGTTACATATTTCGCGGAAGAAGGGGTCTTTTTTTTATTAAAATAAGGGTGCTTCTTTGGACAGAAATCAGTGTTTTAGGGGTATTTTTAAATTTTGATAACGAGCGTATGCGCCCCCCTATATACCCAAGTGCCCCCCCCCCCCCCCCCGGGAACCCTACACTTTTCGAGGCCTCTGATTGGTCGGAGGCAAGCAACTGTGGTACAATGGTTCGTGGAATACGCACATGTTTTGGTGAGCGTGGCACTAAGGACAGGAAATACCGGTAATATAAAGTGTGTGAGAAGCTTATAAATATCGTTATGTTCTCGATAAGTCTTAAAATGATAACCAAGTAATATTTTAGCCAAATACAATGGCTATTGTTGGGTGTGAGTTTGAAAACTTTGCACATAGTTTTATTTAACCGGTATGTGAATTTTGATGGTCAAGCCAGATGGTAAGGGGGATCCGCCGTAGCCTAGCGGTTACGACGCCAGTCTCCCAAGCGCGAGTTCCTAGCTGTGTAGGTTCGAATCTCGCTGGATCCCCAAGCGGTTTAGCCTGGTCGTTATATAAATGTGCGGTGTTGTGGAGCTGTCTATGGTCCCTCCTGCAACTGAAAGACCCCTTGGAACGATTCGTAAAGAGTAGGGAATTTCTTCCCTGTTCCAGGTTTCTATCTCGTCGCGATATGACCTAAGCTGTTGAAAGCGACGTAAAACCCAATAGATGGTCTAGAAGGAACAACCATTCACCCGGTACTATATTGGCACATTCGAGAAAGCACTTGACTTTTGATCAAGGACATTAGGTTTTACATCCTTACTTATTTGCCAGTGCAAGATAGTCCATTGGCACCGTAGAAATTATTTAGGATTTACATATTTCTGTTTCTTATAAACATTTTTTCAGAAGCCAGAATACTGAGTGAGTGTTGCACATAGCAACCAGAAGGATAGGTGTCCAGCTAATGTTCCGGCGGCCCTGTTTACACACAAACAAATGCCAAATTTAGAAAGTCCATCTGGTTGCTTCACTCTGGCAGCATTAGATTAAGAGCTCAGTATTCTGGCTTCTGTCAACCTGGACTGTGACTTTTAAATACTGTAACTTTTAACATCATTCAAAGCTAAATTTTAAACACTTTTATCAAAATGAATTTAGATTGAGAGGACTGCCAAATGATAACTGTAATGTGCCAAAGTGAATTTGGAATTTAGTTTGAGAAGACTGGTAAGATAAAATGATATGACATGATGATTTTTTAAAGATAAAGAATGTATTTAATGTATCTTAATGATATGAACTGTGACATTTTTTAAACGGATTGAAATTAATAAATTCTACAGAATTCAAATCTACACTGTTACATTTGTAACAAATGCCAAATAAGAACTGATGAACTGGTAAGATAAAATGATACTAGTATGACATGATTTTTCAAAGATAAAGAATGTATTCAATGTATTTTAATGATATGAACTGTGACAATTTTTTCAACTGTTCCGGTCCAGAAAACAAAGTATATACGAGCGCCCCCTTTTGAGAGAATGCTGAAGCATTCTCTGCTCAAATTAGTTCGTCTTTTTTGCGACAGATGGCGCTGTCAGCAGCTGCGGCTACGGTAAAGAGACGCTAATATAAAGATACGCTATGATGCAAAACTCCCCAATTCGCTATACTTGGGACACGCGTGAATTTCGTGTTCTACAGTATATATATATATAATAGTTAATCAGATAATGTATTGCTAAATGATGTACATCGGAAGAAATATGTAGTTACAACCTACAGTTGTATTACAATTGTAATGACTGAGATAATCATCAAAACAGTTACAATCTGCATTTGCTTGTATCTTTATTGACTATGATTCAATCATACAAATACTGTATCCATCATTATCGGGATGTTAACTATGATTAAATAATAGAGGTCGGACAGGTGATCCACTGCGCAGGTGGCACCTCATCATGCACATGACAACTGTCCAGTTAGGCAAGGTGCACTGTGTTGATAATGCGCAGTGAGTGTTTCTATCTGTTAGTAGTCATCCAAATCTGTGTTTTCTTCATGTATGTGTTTTTTTTTTCATTTTTTCAACATTATAAAATTCTGTGCATTTCATTCTTTTGATATGTATGGTGTCGCAGGTGTGAAATACAGTATCAACTGGTATGGTGTCGCAGGTGTGACAGGGTGTATTGTATCCTGTGTGTATATACTGTAATTCACTTAAATATGGTGAGAACATTATATAGCGCAATCACGGTGCTGCGCTGGATAGCATTATCTTATTATAGCGGTGGGAGAACCACACTGTTTATTTTTGCCTACATAAAATTGCAGTTAGCCGGGCTCACTAATGATCAGGGGTCAAGTACTTGACCTCCAGGCCCTGCCAGATTGTGGAGACAATGGTTAATGGCCGCATGCAGTATCCACGTGCCACCCATGATTAGGCGTTTGTTCTGCCCTTCAATATGTATATTGGGCAATTTAGTAAAGACAGGATTTTAAAATAGCGCTATTATTGCTATATTATTGTTCCCGCTATACTTAAGTGATTTACAGTATTTGGTTTAATTGAAAAAGAGCGTTATAAGTATGTTGTATATATATAATATTCCATGGGTGACTTTTTAGTTGGATGGCACTGGTCTGTATTTGCAGTGGTTGATATGACATGGGGGTTGTGTACCATATATCTGGTTATTTTGGCTGTGTGAAATTTTGGCTCTTTTGGGCCAAAACGGGGGTAAGGAAATTATGGCTCATATTAATTTTGGCTCTCCCTGGGTCTGAGCCAAAATTACCTCACTTTTGAAATTATCTTACTACCTAAAATGACAAAATGTCTGTCGCTGCATAGCATGTATTCTAGTTCAATCTGTTAAAAGTAACTTTGTACAGAAATAGTTTTGTTTAAATTACAATTTGATTGGGGTAGGCTTACCTGCAAAGCTAATGGAAAGTGGCATAAATACCTGATGAGTTCTCACTGTGTAAAATGCACTTATTACGTACGCATTGGGAGTACCTGATCAAGTAGTTAACTTTTAATTAAGTTTACCATGGTGAATAGAACTCAGGAGGTGGGTAGTGGCACCCCTTGTAATTACAAACAAAGGGATTTTGCAAGGGAGTATGATCAAAAGACAACTGTACGTGTGTTTTCTAAACAAACTATACATAACATGCTGCTGAGATTTTTGATTGTAAACATGAAGCATGCCACTTAGGCCAGTGACACACTGTAATTTGCATAACAATACTGCAGTGGACAACTAGTTACTTTAGATAGATTACCTCACATTACATGCCATGCATTGACTGGCATCTGGTGTCCACACTAGAAACTAAGCTCAACACAACCTGAGCTCAAGGTTGAAGTCGGGGTGTTCAAGGTATGCATTCTTGGCTTTTATTAATTTTGGCTCTTCAAGATGGAGAGCCAAAATAGGCCAAAATTAGATTACCTCCAAAAAAACCAGATATACGGTATATATATATATATATATATATATATATACAGTATACATGTATATATATATATATATATATATATGTATATATATATATATATATATATATATATATATATATATATATATATATATATATATATATATATATATATATATATACATATATATGTATGTATCTATATATATCATGACATTCTGGATGACTTTCAAAAAAGGAAAGTAAATATTATTAATCTACAGGAAATCCACTTAATACCTGTCAGAATTGCAAATTTTTAATTGCAGGTGAAGAAAGACAATCATTGGGAGTAATAACAATCATCAACAACAACTTCGGTTATAAACTTCACATGGTTCATAAAGATAAGAGAGGGAGATATACATTATGTGACATAGAACTTCCGGGAGTGGCTCGATTTTTAATGTTAAATATTTAAATATTTATGGCCAAAATCAAGACAAACCAGATTTTTTTTCTGGAAGTCTTTAACAAACTAGAAAATAACATTATAATAAACTGGATATTGTGTGGTGATTGGAATCTTGTACTCCATCAAACCATGGACACTTTTGATATATAGAATACAATAATCCAAATTCTGCTAAGAGTTTAAAAGATTTCATAAAAGAAAACATAACTTTATAGATATTTGGAGAAAAGATAATCCTGGAAAGAAAAAATAAACATGGTTTCGACCAAGTCTTTTGAAAGCAGCAAGATTAGATTAGTTCATAATCTCTCCTTCACCTTAGGATATCCATGCAGACTCCTTTATTTCATCTAAATATAGATCAGATCATTGTCAAATTGGCATAAACCTTCATTTAGACAAATCTATCAAAGCTAAGGGAATTTGGATATTAAATGCAGATTTGTTAAAGGATGGTGAACTTGTCAAAACTATTGAAAATGGCATTTTGTTAATGGTCGAAATACATGCTTGCACACCGTACAGTCCAGATTTCGTCAAAAACTTTGACACTAATGATATAACACTAGCTGCAACCCGTGCAAAGCAAGGGGGGCTTATACAAAGCATCTTAGTTTTATGAGATAAGAACAGCTAACATTAGTACCCAAGGGAAGAGCTCTTTATGAGTTTCCTAACAATGTCGTGATTTCAGGACCCACAATTACAATTAAGATACATTATAAAGAATACATGACCACTTTTCTAAATATATACAATTTGTTGTCTTAGGCCCAATTATGAGTGAGAAATTATCGAATGAAAACGGACATATTTTGCCGAGAATGTCAGAAAATCAAAACATCTGTTCAATGCGTTTTCATTCGATGGTTTATCCGTGGTTACTGGGCCTAAAATTACGATTTTAATATTTCTTTAAAAGAAAGTATTACGCACTATCTAGATATATATTATTTGTTGTCTTTAAAAGCCCAGTAATGTATAAATTTAGTTTATATGATGTTTTGCTGCTGAGGTGGTTGCAATGGTATATTTTAGGAATTCATTTATAAGATCTCGTATTAAAGATTACACTTTAGGGGAAAACCAAATAAACATTTCCTAAATTTGGAAAATTATAGTGTTGTTCCAAAAAATATAAAGGAGTTGTCGTTGGATGATGGTAAGAATATTACAAAACCAAACAATATTTTAGTAGAAATGCGAAGATTCTATCAGTCCCTATACAATTCTAAAACTACCAACAAATTGGAAGACTCAAATCTTTCCGAATTTCCAAAAGAATTTAATATACTGGATAATGATGAAAAACTAGCTGTTAACAAAGAAATCCCTGTAGAGGAACTTTAAAGAACTGGTTTTCAGAAGTTGAGCAAACAAAAGCCCCGGCCAGCATGGGTTCACCAATGAGTTTTACAAGGCAATGTGGACCAAAATAAAACTCTTACCCTTGAACTTGATGAAACACTTCTTTCGTGTAAAAACATCAGTCAAAATCATCTGATGGGAATTATAACATGTATTCGTAAAGGAGATTACCTTAGAAACAAATTAAAGAACTGGTGTCAAATCACACGTTTGAATTCTATTTATGAATTTTATTTATTTGGGCCAATAGAATTAAAAAACGCTTACCAAAATTAATAGGAAAAAATCAAACAGGTTTGGTTCAAAAAAGATTTATTGGCGAAAACAGCAGATTAACTTTAGACATTTTAAGAGAATCGGAATTTGAAAAATTTGAGTGGCCTATTAGTTTTAGTAGATTTCGAAAAAGCTTTTGACTCGATCTCATGGGACTTCATTACGAAATTCTAAATCTATATAACTTTAGTGACCAAACTATTCAAGTTATTAAAAGTTTACAGTTAAGTTTACAAAAAAATTCACTTTCGAAAATTCTCCAAAAGGGTCACTCCTATCAAGCATTCAAGAGTATACAGACAAGGGGATCCAATATCCCCATACATCTTTGTCTTATCAGTGAAATTATTAGAGACTGCATTTCGGGCTCATAAAGCACTTCAGGGATATAGAATTAAAAATCGGGAACACAGGATATCACAGTTTGCTGACGATACTACTTTATTTATATCATGTAGTGAGAGGAATTCGAGACTCTTTATGGATATTCTTGAAGAATTCCACCTATTTTCTGGACTGAAAATTAATGTAGACAAAACCAAAGTGGTTAAATTCGGAAAGAATAGGGACAGCAGTGATATTCTTTGCCCAGATTTAAACTTAATTTGGACTGAACAATTTAGCTCTTTAGGTATCATTTATGATGTCACAGATATAGACAAAATTACTGAACTTAAAGTGGAACCTAAAATTTTGGAAATCAAAAAATTAAAAGGAATTTGGCAAAACAGAAACTTAACCTTAATAGGAGAAATCACTATAATTAAAAGCCTTTGCATTACAAAATTTATACATATCCTGCTGTCCCTACCCACTCCAAAAGAAAACCCATCTATTAAGATTGAAGCTTTATTCAAATTTTTTTTATGGAATGGAAAACCTCCAATTTCTTTTTAAAGATTATTGAAAAACAGATAACAGTTGGTGGACCTCAATATCTGAATATTAGACATGTTGATGCTACTATGAAGATTTCTTGGTTCAAAAGAATATATATGACCTATGAAGGTTGAGCATTCTTTTGATATTATTTTAAATGGATATGGTCTATATGTATGGGGACATATATCTAAAGAAACTTCTGAAGTCGGTTAAACATCCTTTCTGGAATGATGCCATCAAATCTCTACTACTATATATATCAGTATTACAATTAATACAAGTTGATACATAGAAGAACTGTCAATAATCAACTTCTTAAAAAAATGAAATTTATAGATTATGAAAATTGTCTATTCTCTAAAGAATACCCAGAAACAATTTAACACATTTAAATATCATGCTCAAATTCCATAAAATTGTGGAATACATTATATCTTGGGTCAGAAACATCTAGGATCCCCATTTCATGATATCAGACCATGAATAAATATTTGGTTGTTCATCAAATGATCAATTTACCCACTTAGAAATAATCAGTGTTAAAGATGTTATATATCAAAAAAGGAAAGAGGGTAAAGAAATGGGGATCTCAGATGTAAAAAAGGGTTTACTTAAAAATTTGAATATAATCAAATCAAAAGATGTTGTACTTGACAATCA
>OZ012699.1:22332599-22396599 GCA_963942565.1 Maea johnstoni | reverse complement strand
GCGTTTTAATGGCCAATTTAAAGGCACAATGACGTCTCACCATGCGCAATAACGTCATGAGAAAAATGATAATGGCACCATCCATGTTGATGTCAACACTAGCACCAATGATCTTTATGCAGTGGGCGACATAGCAAAAATGAATTACTCGGCTTTCTGCGGGTCAATTTCAATGCGATCTAAAATCGTTAGAACCGCTACAATTAATTATACGTGTCTTCTAATTATAGTTTCTTGCAAAATGAAGATTTTGGAACAGGTTGAAATCATTATTTTTTTGCCATCGATATTTTCGGTCAATCGCTACTAGTACTGTGTGTTTATTGCACAAATATAAAGCTCATATCAAGGGGTTTCAAATATGTTTCCACGAAGTACCACTGTACAAGTAAATAATAATGTCACAGATAAAACCGTTATCAAAAGTTTTATAGAAATAGTCCATCAAATGTTCAATTCTTATGATAAAATAAGCAATATTTGACAAATTAATGCATATGGTGCTCGGATACTGTTTTAGTGTTTTTTTAGCGAGTGAAGCTCGGAAAGGACGCTAGCCTTTTGCGAAGCTCCCAGTCATGCAATGTAGCGTGAGTATTCAATGTCACCAAGAAATCCATACAGGGACCCAGAAAGTCATCATGACACCACGTGCGAGCCACTTCCACTTCAGGCACCGAGGTGGTGTGAGATTGGTACGTCTACGTATGGCCGTCTTACTATGACTACCCAACTAGGATGTGATTTAGCACCATGAGAATACCCTAGTTGGAAGAGATTTTGTGTCAAACGGGGTAACTGAATGGGTTGTACGTTCACATTTAAATAAATAACTCTCCTCTTTAAGGAGCAATTTCAATGCGGTTTGGATCGCTAGGACCCCAATAATCAAGTCTACTTATCTTTATAGTTTAGTTGATATCTGTTGGGAAATGATGATTTTGCAATAGGTTGAAATCGTAGTAATTTTATGCCATATTTTCGAACAATTGCTACTTTCATACTATGTGTTTATTGCACAAATGTCTAATATGGAGCTCATATCAAGGGGTTTAAATATGTTTTTCGCGATTTGGAAGCGAAGAATGACGCCATGGATAACAAATCCGCCATATAGTGATTGCATTTGAAGGGAGAATGCATAAATATTATAGAGCTGCGCAAGCATTTAAAGCTTTGCTTTCTCGTTATAATAGCGTGCGCAGTGAGCGCTTACGGTATAAGATGTCAACAATGCAAGTACACACTAAGGCCTATAAAATGGTGTCCACACTTCCGGCTGTTCCTTTCTCGTCTCGCCAGACAAAAATGATCTCGCGTGAAGTGAACATCACTTTTTGCTTTAAGAGCACATTTTGCTGCCAGATCTTTTCTTAGATGACCAAACACAAGTGGATTAGAAACCAGCCGGTCAACCTGAACATGCTAGCCTCAACCAGTGTCACTAATAGCCCCCTAATAGCCCAAAATTGGTGCCCAGCTCATTGTGGGATCAGGTTTTTCTGTAATGTAAACGATACGAGAGCCCTGATTGGTCCTTGTTTCCACGTGACCTCACGCTGCTGCCAGTCAGAGACTCCTGGCATGAGTCCAGCTCCTCACTACAGCGCATATAGTGATTGATCTCTCGCTTCACATCCATTCAGATTTCAAAAATTGCTTTTTCACATAGTAAATATGAATTGTTTCCCTTAAATTGTATCAAAATAGCATATTGACTGCCCCAATAACGCAGCAACAAGTGAAACTATGCAACAACTGAAATAGAAGTGTACGCTCCATGGTCACGTGACCGCGACGTCATGATTACAGAGGCTGGAGAGCTGCCAATGGAACTGAATGGGTTGTACGTTTAAATAAATCACTCTCCTTTCTGTGGATCAATTTCAATGTGGTTTGAATCGCTAGAACTGCAACACTCAAGTCTACTTCTCTCTTTATTCTAGTTAAAATCTGTTAGGAAATGATGATTTTGGAATAGGTTAAAATCGTAGTAATTTTATGCCATATTTTCGGTTAATCGCTACTCTCATACTGTGTTTATTGCACAAATGTCAAATATGAAGCTCATATCAAGGGATATTAAATATGTTTTCGCGATTTATAAGCGATGAATACCGCCATGGGTAACACATCAGTCATTTAGTGATTGAATTTGAAGGGGGAATGCATAAATATTATCGAGCATGATTACATGATGATGAGGCTGGAGAGCTGCCACTGTAACTGAATAGGTTGTACGTTCACGTTTAAATGAATTACTCTCTTTTCCAAGGAGCAACTTCAATGCGGTTTGGATCGTTAGAACCGCAACAATTACGTCTACTTATCTCTATATTTTAGTTGAAATATGTTGGGAAATGATGATTTTGCAATAGGTTGAAATCGTAGTAATTTCATGCATATTTTCGGTCAATCGCTACTCTCATGAGGTGTGTTTTTGGAAGGGGCTTTAAACTAGCTTGCAATGGTACTCATCACCTTAACTCGCCGCCGCTTCGGGGTCTGTTGTCTCATTTCTACAACATTTAACTGGCCGACAGAAGA
Source organism: Maea johnstoni (assembly GCA_963942565.1). Lineage (NCBI taxonomy): Eukaryota > Metazoa > Annelida > Polychaeta > Spionida > Magelonidae > Maea > Maea johnstoni. The sequence continues at coordinate 22,394,052 of OZ012699.1, read as the reverse complement.
CAGGTGTCCAAATATTACAATAAACTTACCAACAAAACCACAACACACGTCGAGAAGCTAGCATGGAAGCCGTATACAGCCAGGAAACGAGCTGCATGCACCAGCTTAAAATGTACTAACCCGTTAGGTCCTTCCTTCTCACAATGTCCATACCTGCGGCAGTTGTCCATGCCTGGGGCATGGACAACTGTACCCTGAGGGCCAGAGGGCGGACTTTGTCAATGCCTGTGGCATTGGACAAACTCGATAATGGATTGGCTCAGCCAGTGGAAAACCTGTCATACGGGTGCAACTCAACACTCTAAGAATATATATATCTGACCACATCATGCCTATTCATGCACAGGTACAAACTTATCAATCATACGAGGCAGACATATTATCTGTACATGGAACATCTTTTGAAAACAATACCTCGGTGACAACACCATATGGGAGATTTGTAACAATGATAGAAAACTGCATAAATATAAATGTGTACAATAAGAACCGCATTATCATACAATTGACAAGATTCAAATACATAATATCAATATAACATTTACAATATAAAAACTCCTAATATTACTACTATCACAATAAACCAGTGATAATTGGCTATTTTCACTGATCTTAGGAATGTTTATATAAATATCCCTAGTGGTAATGCTATACTTTGTCGTTTGATAAATTTGAACATACTTTACATGGACTCACAGTATCTACTCACCATGCATGCAATCAATCAAATCACCACCATCATTTACAATTAATAGTGTTTCAAAGCGTGAATGTGCTTTCTAATGAAAATGGTATTTGTAAGCTCATGATAATGATACACAAAGCCTGATAAATAGGTGCCATCATAGATCACAGAACTATAGTTCACAACATTAAAGAAAAACAAATGGTTGGATAGTGAAAAAGAGTGATTTAATCAAATTTCCCAAGTACCTCCCTTGAGTCCCAGTAAAGGTTTGCATTTACAACTCCCAGAGCAATAGGCCACATGTAGGCTTCAACCCTTTTCATACAGTTGAAGGGGCATGAAGACCAATATCTGTAATAACATATTTGATACAAGGTACACCGTTATGTAAAGCAACTCAAAATATAAGACTGCTTTTGAACAAAATGAGAACTTTTACTTTCATCAACCAAAGTAATAACACATTTGTGTTATATTGCCTATGAATGCATTTAAAGGCATCATCACAAATCTTGGAATTTATTGTTACTTGGGGTCCTCTAATGAAATGATTCAACAAAGCATGGAGTTCATTGCCTATACCTCCTTTTAATTAAGTTAATACTACAAACAATGATGAGTATATATGATATGAGCAGCATACATGGTTCTTCACCCCCAGTTAGTGGTAGTCAAGGGTGATGACCTTGATTTGACCTTTGGTTTGACCACTAGGTGACCGATGTGGGGGTAGGGGGCAGGTGTTTGGGTGGGGCAGGTGGAGTCCTAGGTTTGACCGCTAGGTTACCACTAGGCTAAGGGTGTATGTGTAAATTCCAGAAACAATACAATAGTTTTTTCCTTATTTCAGGCAAAAGACTATTATTACAATATGAAATACGGCTTCAACCGATGCATACCTCAAGTGAGACACCTTCAAAGTGCTACGTGGAGAGTGAAGAAAATGAGATTGTCTCTGTTTGGAGATTATGAGTTTCTCTCAAAGATCATGAGTCTCATTGGTCCAAATGGAAAACATCCATGCCTATGGTGCACCATCTCAAAAGATAGTATGCAAATCAGCCTGCTGGATCGTGGTCAATCACGGAACCGATTACTGACCACCATGAATACTGATTATGCAAAATTCATGGATAAGGGAGGTGGTGACTCTAGCGCTTTTTATGACGAGTACATAGCCAAGCTAAGAGAGATTATGCATCTTGAAGATAGGGAAACAGAGATGAAAGATGCTTTAGATGGCAGTGATGACAACACACCCATTGCAAAGGTGAGGGATAGAGCAGATGACATCAAAAGAAGAATTAAAGGGATGGATGAGCAAATACTCCAGAAAAAGGTTGATGCTGATCTGGGAATACTGTCAGGACCAATTGTAGCTAGGATAGATGAGGCATTGAAAAGTCATAATATCATCATGGCTGCATATCATGGGCGCAGTTTTGTGGGAAATGACTGCAATAAGTACCTGAAGGAAAATGTCTACACTGATATTACAAGCCAAGCAGTACATTGTGTTCAGGAGCTCAATTCAAATGCAGAAATCATAGAAGAGGCATATGAGATTAAAGACCAATATTAATCAATGCTATTCATCAGTACACAAAAAGGTTGCCCATGATAAGTTTATCCCTGATGAGGCAACACATGAAATTGGTGTGGCAATCCAGGCATACATGAGGGCCTATAGGAATTCATTTCCCAATGCCAAGATAATTCCAAAACAACATATCTTGGAAGACCATATCCTACCATGGATAAAGAACTGGCATTTTGGATTGGGCTTCCATGGGGAACAAGGGGACGAATCTATCCACAGTGCCTTTAACACTATCCAGAGAAGAATGAGAAACCCCAATCCCCTCCATAAACTGGTCAATGCCATGAAAGAACATCATGCTCAAGTTCACCCTGCCCTACAGCAAGAGGAACCAGAAATTAAAAGAAGGCCTAAAAAGAGATTGTTCTTTGACTGTAATTGATATAAATCTACATTTTGGCACCTTCATGCTGATTGCAGTTTCAACACTTAGAGAAATGACTTACATAGTGACTTATTTGGAAACTGCACTGGATGAAGAAAAAACGATTGGCTAATAAACTCTAACAAGTTGGTAAATATCAGTGTATACTGTCAGATAGGATGTGATAGATAATAGTTCTCTACCACTATTGGTATATATTCTCAATTACTAATGTTGGTACTCTACTGTGAAAAACATTGTATATCAATTGGATTTCGCTGGTCAATGCAAACTCTGCTTACAGTAAAGAATATTTGGTAAAAGCAAACCCCTGTCAGGAGGGTAGTTTTGTTTTAGAACTGACTGATTTTTCCACTGAGTGTATCTTAGACATACAATGTTTGTTTTAGGCTAATACTAGATCACCTTAGTAGTGCAAATGGAAATATGAATGAAGCTCTCAGTGTATACATGGTTACTCTGTGTTTGTTTACATATGAGATAGATAGCAACTGCTGTGATTAAAGTCCGATTTTCATGCTGATAATGAAATGATACCAGTTAACCAAGACCAGTTATGTACTAGCAACAATTTTGACTTACATCTTACCAACTTAGCTTTCTAATAGTGAGTAGGATTAAAGAGAATTCTAATAATATGTCAAATTGCACCCTGTCAGCTGCAACTCAATTGACATAACATGTACACTGTACAATCTAAGGAATGTGGTCTATTACAGCTATTCAGTTGTATGTTGCTGTGATAAATCTTGACATAAATCAAAAGAAAACCTTTTTTTTACCTTTTCTAAAAGGGTTTTGTCATTGCAATTATTATCTTACTAGTTTTGATATATACCAAATTCTATAAGGATGCTATTAACAGTATAACACATGAAGTCAGTAGGGATTTTGAATACATTGACATTGCACCAATCAGGAACCTAAACTATACGTATATAGACAATCTCATTACAACTAGACAGCCAAACAAAACAATCACTGAATTGGACCTTGAATACAAGCTTGACAGAGGACACTACGATTAGCCTAAGTAACTACAAAATGCAGTAAGTACATTTTATAATCAACTCCCACCAGTGGCTGGTCATGCAGGCATTGTATACAATAATCAACCTAGAAGACAACATAGGGGATAAAATAAGTGAGTATTGTATTTTGTATACTATTAAAAAGTGCATGCAATTGGACGCCAATGACTAAAAGGGGGGTTGCGTTCTGTGGAAGTACTAATATTACTTCACACATGCCGAAATACAGTACCAATGAAGCGTGATACTTCTGACTCTTTACCCTTTGCTTTGTGACCTTATATCTGAAGAAAATGACATCACATGTATCAGATACTATTTAAGGGGGAGCATTTGAAATTCACTTTACTTGGTACATTCGTCACAGGAGTTATCAAGTACTTTTCACTATGAGTCAAAAGATGTTTGCTTTGAATGAATACTGCACACTTACAATCAGCAATGGAAAAAATGGAAAACCTTACATCTTCCTACAGCAAAAGAAGGGTGAGAAAAGTAATTTCATTTACTTGACATTAGAAGAATGGGAGAAAGTTGTGATAAAGATACAAACTATCCAAGCTATGATTGCTCGTCTTCATAATGCTGGCAGCGGGTCTGGAGAAGAAAGGAAGATAAATCTTCGTCCCATGCTTAGGGTATCCAACTTAAATGGCAATGTATATGTAGGTATCTTTGAATTCAAAGGAGACATTGCCCATTATGGTCAAGGAATAAATATTGAGGAGGAGACCAGGATAAAACTGACTAAAGATATGAGTAAAATACAGGTGGCTCTTCTTGATATGAAGGCCCAAGCAAAACCATTTACCCCACCTTCAAGCCTTCCACTGATGACACCTACCTCAGGCGCTACGAGTACAGATGACTGTACAAATTCTGTTGTATATAAAATCAAAGTGTACGACTGGAAATATACAAGTAGCTGTGGATCAGTGCTTTACAGAGAATCAGATCATCAGTTCTACACGTGGGTTGGGGCTGAAAAATATCCCCAAATATATGATTTTGACTTTCCAGACAGCTGGGGCTATGACCTTAAAATTGTTGACTCTACACAAAAAATGGAGTGCAATCTCACACCAGCTGAACTGTGCGACAGGTTGTTTATCAAGTTTCTATGGAATTACATACACAAGAAAATGCAGAGTAACTGTTATGGGTGTAAAGTCAATCCTCCATCTAAATTGCAGCACCTCGAAAATGGATGCCTGACTGACATCACCGAAACTGATGTAAGCAGTTATTTCACTCCAGCAATCACAAGTATAATAAGAGGAAGCCATATGCCCCGTACATTGGAGCAACTAAAAAACATTATTCCCTCACCTGAAGATATTGACATCCACATTCAGGCATGTTTTATCAAAAAAGAGGAGGACATTGCAAAAGAACTGCTGAGCGGTAAAGATTATGCTGTGGATAATATATTTAATGAACTTTTTAGAATTCAATATTGTTGAGAATTATAAGTGTATCCTCCCATGAGTAATCTTTTTTCTCTAATAGGTTTGTAGAGAATGTGTTCATGAAATAATATGTTTGATCTAATGAAATGTTTTCATTTGAAATGTGTTGTCTGTTATTATTTATCTTTAAAATATATTTAGAAATATTGTGTCTTTAATTCTCATAACCTTACTGATTACTGTTTCTACATCATGTCCAACTGAGAAGATAACTTGACCCTGTCTATCATAAACATGATACTCTCAAGAAAAGTCAAATGCTGAGGGACACGTAGGGACACATAACCTTTTATAAAAGTTAAGGCCAGTAAAATGAACTTCAGCATTATCTCGACAGGTATGTATAAAATAAGAACCATCATAAGAATCCCTCATCATACAAGTAAGGTGAGCAGTTATTTCATTTTTTATGGTCTAAACATGTCTGGGGGTTTAGGGCAAAATTATACCAACATTCCTAGAGGGTATGAGAATATGCTCAGACTTAACCATATTGTGGCGAAGGGTACCACAAACTTTGCATTATCCTACAGTTTGGACATAATGTATTTCTTTTCTTTTTGGCATGCCTCTGGGTATTCACGAATATCCTATTTTTTATGTATATTTTGATGCAACACCCGACAGTGACGGGTCATACAGTCCATAATCAACCTAGAAGGCAGCATAGAGGATAAAATAAGTGAGTATTGTATTTTATATAATATTTAAAAAGTGCATGTAATTGGATTCCATTAACTAAAAGGGGATTGCATTCTAAAGAAAAACTCATATTTCTCTACACATGCCATATCCATGTATTAGAACAATAGTACTCACAAAGACCAAATTACTGTGCTTAGCACTACATTCACACTCATAAAATGTTGAAGATGATAGTTTACTGCACACTGCCCTATAATCCCATCCCATACAGGTGATAGACAACTACCACCTTGACCACTGGCTAACTAACACACCTGCCCACACACATACACTCTTAGCCTAGTGGTCATCTAGTGGTCAAACCTAGGACTCCACCTGCCCCAACCCCATCACCTGCCCCCTACCCCCATCATCGGACACCTGGTGGTCAAACCCAAGGTCATATCAAGTTCATCACGCTTGACCACCACTAACTGGGGGTGAAGAACCATGTATGCTGCTGGTGTGAATCAGCCACTTGCTATCCATTAGGAATTCTCACCCAGATTTTGAAATATTAGGAAGGATGTAATATTTCTGTATATTCTTCATCAATTGGCCACTTGAAATAAGCTAGCCATGACTTTAATACCACCCCTCCACACTTTATAGTTTCACATTGAGTGTAGTCAGGAGCTATGTCGAGTGTGTTGCAATGTGGCCCAGACTAGTAAACAGAAAACAGCAGAAAAAAGTTTATCAATGGAAACTAATTCCATCTGATATATTCATCAAAATGTCTCAAAATGATTGCACTGATAAAATCTGCTACGGAAGTTACCAGAGAATGAAAGATCCACAAAGAAACCTAAATGCCACAAGAAATAATGATATAAGGGAAAGGTGCAGTGTAAATAATATTCTATCAGGAGGTAAATACAATGCACAGGAAAGTGTGGAGGAATGTGCAGTGTGCTCCACAGTAACAAAACAAAACGTACAAGGTGGCCCAAAAAAATTAAAGCAAAGGCATAATCCTGCAAACACTTGTGCTACTGATTATGAATCAAATTTAAGAAGCAACTCTAGACTGAGGCGGAAAGAATATCAATCAAAACAAGTGGGTATTCTCAAAGTCAAACCAGAGGACGGCCACTAGTATATCAGAGACTTGTGGTACCTGGTGAGACATCAAGTGCTGCCAAATCTCCACTTAAGAGACTGCTGTCATATCAGTTAAAGAAAGCCAGGAAAATTCTAAGTGGTGGAAAAGACTTACTTCACAGATGGCATCTGAGATCAAAAAGCTACCGACAAAGATGAAGGCTGCAATTGGGAAAGCCGGCTTCAAATCTCCAGTTATCAACAAAGAGACCCATGCTACAATAAAATCAGACTTGTGGCTTAGTTGGAACCCGGAAAGGGAAAGAAAACTGCGCAGGTATTTGAAGACTGCTGGCATTGAACAAGAAGGTGAACACAGTGAGAGGAAGTACAGAACTGAAAAGCTTGGTGATCACTTGAAAGTAGAGGATGTGACATTGGAAGTTGTAGACTTTGAATCCCGAATCAGCAATAACAATAGAATGGGAAATTGAACATTTCTATGGAGCATCTCATGGACAATGGAACCGGAACCAAGTACTAGTGGGCTCACATTTCCACAGACCGCTGCTGTAAATACGCAGACTGAGAACATTGCATTAGGATCACCCAAGCACCCCATTGAAGTGGATGAAGACAACGCGAAAACCACCCAGTCTAATGGAGTTAACTTGCCAGCAGTGAAGAAATCATCAGTTCCTGTAGCGAGGGTTGCCCCACAACTACCTGAGACATTTGGAGACTTGGAAAGACAAATGAAATTTTATCAACAAGCAAAACGAATCCCGCCTGCTGCATTCATCGTTGCATACCAGAAAGCACAGAAACAGAGAGCTGAGGAGCGTGCTCGTAATGCCCGGAGAAACTAGCCCTGAGAAAAACAAGAGAGACGCTTTGCTGACTTTGTGCACTAGAGACTTTAGACTTATGGAATAAAGTCAAAATAGGAACCTGTAAGGAAAGGGAAGCCCCAAAAATTGTAAGTCGTATCGTTTCCTATTTCACACTCACTGGAAAAACGTAAGTACCCTTTCTTGCTTGATTTTGGTAGAGGGATAGAAAGGCTTGCCGGTGCACATTTCTTTGATGCTAGTGGGAAAGTGTTAAATAGTTAAAATAAAGCTGCAGTAATTGCTAGCGGATGGGATAGCTAATTTAGTAAGAGAGATAAGAACAGATGAACGGCTTCCTAGGGACGCACAGGGGTTAAAGGCACTCATTAAGGAGCAGATAGATTCAATCACTATGTGTGATGGCCATATTGCCCAGGATGGGAGAGATTGGGTGGATAGCATTACCCTCTCTTGTAGGTTAGTTCGTGATATTCCGAATCATGCAATGCAACTAGTCACTGGTACGATAAGAGGCCCTCTTAGGAATGAGGTGGAGAGATTTCTGTCATTACAACAAGATAGCCTTCCAACACCATGGCCATTAGTTAGAGATCACATCAGGAATACCTTTTTATCCCCCAATGAAACTGATACACTCAAAATTGAAATTGAGAAGTTAAAACAGCCAAGCCATGAAAGCGTAGATATATTCAATCGGAAATTTAGGGAGTTTGCCAATAAAGCCTACCCAGAGCCTCGCACAGGTGACGCTGAACGTATTCTCGTTCGGGCGTGCTCAAAAGCCCTCTGAGATGCGGACTTAGCAATGAAATTAATGACCGATGGGCACCCTGAGAATTAGATATGGCTTTTAGGTATACCGGAGTACAGGCCTCGGGATTGAAATGTTTAACTCCTTGGGTAGAAGTGAGGAACCAATGGAGATAGCAGAGATGGCAGGAAGTGAACAACAAAAAGAGGCCTCTGTTATGACACTCAAGGCTCTCAATGATTTGACCTTGGCTGTGAAAGGCTTAAGAAGCACCCAGGATAAAATGATTACCAAGGTAGCAAAAATTGATGCTCAGAATAGGCAAGTGGCAGTATATAGAGGGGACTTACAGAAATCCCCAGGAGAGAAAGGTTTTTTCTCCAAGAAACGGCCCGCCTCCTGAACCGGGAAACAGATATCAATGGACTCCTGAGCGGATTCCAATATGCGCTAAATGTAGGAAGACAGGTCATTTTGCAAGGAATTGTTATCAGTGCCAGGAAGATACAAAACACTAGAAATGGCAGCAGGAGATGCAGCAAGGTTTAAAGTCTCCTTAGCTACCGGAATCAGTAAAACATTCTCCCAATTGATAATCCAATGACAGGAGGAAAAAGAATCCATTTACTGCGAGGGTCTGGCTGACATTTTTGCACTGCAGACGGCGCTCCATTAACTCATCAAATCAAAGAGGGCCGAATATTCTTTCAGCCATTCTCAGAGGAGGAAATTCAGCCAAGAAAAGCAATGGAGGAGCCTCTATATAGAAATTACCTAGGCCGAGTGTCGTATAAAGACCTGCCCTTATGGTTTGGTCAGTAAGTGGTTAAGTAGTGACATTCCGCAGTCTCTCTTAGAAACTGATACCATCGTCATAAATCGCAAAGATCATATTACAGGCGTAGGGTATAGGGAGCTAGGCTCAAGAGAAGCAGGCAGTTCGGAGTTGGGGTTACGAGCAAGTGTACGTTAACCGAGTATACACACTATAATGTAGCCGCTACTACCAATAAAGGTTTGAATGATACTGGAAAAGGATTGAGTCTTATTCCCCACAGCCTACGCCACAACACAAGGTTAAATTGGCAACATACCCCGGCAAAATATGTCGTCAGAAAAGGCATTTTTTGAGGTAAATTTAATGTATGAATTAATAAGAATGTACATCTGGGATATTTGGTATAAAAGTGTAATATCATTTTCTCTATTTTGGTATCATCGTACTTTCTATTATTTTGTGTGAGACATGGTTTATATCTTATCCCCGTACGGGGCAAACATTGCTGTCTTTGCGACATGTGTGCAATTGGAGTTTGGCAACTCCCGGGGCACCCTATGCTACTCGCGAGATGTACAGTTGTACTCTCTACTCCTCTTCATCCTAAGGCCTTTCCTTCATGAAAAAAGTAATTGCTGTTTAAATGTTAAAGCAATAATACCCTTGTTAATGCCGTGTGTTAATAACTTGTATATATAATATTTATTGGCATGTCCGAGCATAACTATGACAATCATCTTTCATATTGTACAAGCAATACAGATAACAAGTGTTGGCAACATATAAGCCGAGCCTATTCTGACCTTTTGTTCTATGTTTCACTCTCACACTCCGTTCTCGTCACCATGGAAAAGGCATGTAATGCAGCACCTTTATCAATTTCATCTTTTGAAAAAATGCTGAATTGGTAATTGAAAATAACTGGTAAAGATGCATTTCTTAAAACAGTACTTTAACAGCCTAAGTACCTCTCTTTTCTCAATTGAACTTGAGAACTAGCAGAATTTTGCAACAGAGTATAACCCCTAGGCTGTGTTCTAAGGCCTCCGTAGGGAGCATGTGAATCAGCCACTTGCTGTCCATTAGGAATTCTCACCCAGATTTTGAAAAAGTAGAAAGTATGTAATATATCTGTATATATTCTTTATCAATGGACCACTTGGAATAAGCTAGCCATGACTTTAATACCACCCCTCCACACTTTAGAGTTTCAAATAAGAGTAGTCAGGAGCTATATCGAGTGTGTTGTAATGTGGCCCATAGTAGTAAACAGAAACAGCAGAAAAAAGTTTATCAATGTAAACTAATTCCATCTGATATATTCAACGTGTTGGGCATCAACACGTTTCAGAATGATTGCACTGATAAAATCTGCTACCGATGTTACCAGAGAATGAAAGATGCACAAAGAAACCCAAATGCCCCAGGAAATAATGATATAAGGGAAAGGTACGTACAGTGAAACTTATATTATATCAGGAAGTAAATACAATGCACAGGAAAGTGTGGAGAAATGTGCAGTGTGCTCCACAGTAACAAAACAGAAAGTACTAGTAGGTGGCCAAAAACAATTAAGGCTAAGAGGTACCCCTGCACGTTTTGCTGAATCAAGTATGAATTCAAATATAAATGTTACATCAGATGCAGTATTACAGAATGCTGAACCTGAAGAGGAAACATGAGAGATGACAGAGGAAAAATACCTAAAATTTGTTGAAAAATGACAAAGGTAAGTAAAATCAAATTTCAATGATAATACTAACATTCATTTTTACATATTTCATGTCATTTTTATTTTAAATTTATTATTGAATTAATTATATACACATATTTCATCTTTAAAAAAAAAGCCTAAACCCACACAATCAACATTGTCCTGTACACAAGGGGGGAACAAATGCCTGACATGATGCAACACTGGTAAGTGGTAAGTAAAATTTAAGTAAATAATTCACTTTTTTATCATGACATGTACATGCATATGTAAAAAACAAACTCACTGGCAGATGTATGAAGCACTATGAAGAATCATGGTCTTGCTCCGGTAGATCACCTGGATATGGTCAGATCTAATGCTCTGATTAGAATGAAACATGGCAATTTATACCCCTTATATGGCTTGATAATTTCCATCCATTTCAAAAATAGATATTATGCTACCAACACAAAAGATAAAAGTATGCCTCGTCTCTGAATAAGAATTTTGTATGCGTCTCTACACATGAATTTGGTATCGCGTCTCTGCAAATGAATCAAGTGACCTGATAGAAATTGCTCTGTGAACTATGATACTATAAAACTGACTATATTACCATATGCTATTTAATAAAGGCCCCATACTATGATACCCTAAATAAGATTGTGATTATGTCTACTATTTGATAAAACAGACATATAACTTAGTTCAGGTGAGGACAATACTGTATTTATCAGGATATTCAAGCATAATATGATAAGGCACAAAAAAATATATGAATTTATAAAGAGATCGTAACATTACTGATTCATTTAAACTTCATTCACATACACAGAAACATGATGGTGATGATCATTTTGTGTGTTTTGTATGGCAGGAATGGGCCATACAGTGCCATGCAGTCAGTGTGTTTGCGGGGACACCGATATTGTCTGCGTAGGGGAACATATACTGCGCTTTCCACAATTACCTGAGGATTTGAGTATCATCATGACACGCATGGTGATTAGAGACACCAACATTAGGCCGGATACAACTTGCTACCTTCACTAGACGTTATCACCTTACGGTAATCAATAACCTTTTTTATTGATTGTGGGGAAATTGTAGCATTTTCAAAAAGAATTATCACAGACAGCCCACTACCTGATAGGTCTACTGAGATTAACTCATACAGTACTACGGACTTGACCACGGACTTCACCTCAGATTCAACAATGCCATCAACTTTGCCCACCACCACTAGTGGAGTTGCAGACATTGGATTAGCAATTGGTATTGCTTCTACAATCATACTTGTCTTAGGTGCTGCAATTTTATTCTGCTGGGCATGGAGACGGGGATATGTTAATTACCCAAGGGGTGATGCATTGGAAATGGAGATACAGCCTCCTCAAGGATTAGTGGATGTAGAACACATAGACTTGAACCCTTCCCCTGCCTCTTCTTTTGTTTCTGATGTAAGCAGCACATCAGTAAAACAAATGCATAGGAAAAGTGATTCCACTGAAGAAGAGGAGGATAATGATGATGATGAGGTAACCATTTATACATCACCCGTCGCGCACAGGACCAGATCCAGGACAGATCGAAGGAATAGCTTCTAGACATGACTTTAATACAATAAGGTGAAAATTCTGATAATTAGAATTAATCATTTTGTATCCTGTTATCAATTGTCACTAAGAATAATTGGCATGGCCTGTGTATACATGCAATCTAAATATCAATGACTATGTGATGTGTTCAAGACAGGAGCATTTGTGACTTGCCAGATAAAAACACTTGGGTCAAAACAAGTGGGTATTCTCAAAGTCAAAACCAGAGAACAGCCACTAGTATATCAGAGACTTGTGGTACCTAGGAAAAGATCAAGTGCTGCCAAATCTCCACTTAAGCGACTGCAGTCATGTCAGTTAAAGAAAGCCAGGAAAATTCTCAGTGGTAGAAAAAATTCACTGCACAGATGGCATCTGAGATCAAAAAGCTACCGGCAAAGATGAAGGCTGCAATTGGGAAAGCTGGCTTCAAATCTCCAATTATCAACAAAGAGACCCATGTTACAATAAAATCAGACTTGGGGCTTAGTTGGAACCCGAAGAGAAAACTGTGCAGGTATTTAAAGACTGCTGGCATTGAACAAGAAGGTGAACACAGGAGAGGAAGTACAGAACTGGAAAGCTTGGTGATCACTTGCAAGTGGAGGATGTGACATTGGAAGTTGTAGACTTTGATATACCATTCAGAAATAACAATAGTGTTCCTATGCTACCTGCACCCTTTTTTTCACTAATAAACTCCCTAGAGTGATCCTGACATTCCCGGATAAATTTGAAAAGGAAAATCAGCTAAACTGGCACAATGGAAATATACCAGATGATGAAATATGATTGAACTCTTTATTGCTCCTAAATAGTCATATTTTATTGATCACTGCATGCCATATGCCCCAACAAAAACAAAGATGTGCCAGGTTTAGGAGTTGTGGTCTGTCTACCCTATTTTTATGGTCTAAAAATGTCTGTGGCTGAATTACAGCATTATGTCCATATAGGTGGGGGGGGGGGGGGGGGGGGGGGGTCTACACCATGACATGGAGCAGTGAGGACATGTGTGCTTTTCTTGGATAATCATAAGCATGGATGTTATTCGCTCCATAATCATTCTCTGGATTATATGTTTGATTTTTTTTCTATGTACTGTGGGTAGAATTCACAAGAGAAGGACGCTATATATGCAATTATTGTATCCAGACGAGGGTACAGATGCCATGGACAAATAGTTCTGTTCAAGATGGATTTTATTTTCATATCATATGTTATATATATTTCAGTCATGATTGGTCATGTACTCTAGGAACGTTGGATATATGATGGTTCTGTAGGGCATTATGTAATCCTGGGGTTGAATCATCAGAAATCAAAAAATGAAGATGGGAAACTGATGGTTGTGAAGGGATTAGATGTGATTGATGAGGATGATGGGCAGTCTGCCAAAGAAAAAAACAATGGTTCCTAAGCAGAGGTGCATGGCACCTTACCAGTCCGGAATGTGCCCGGCAACAGTTATCAATATATCACCTGAGTTCTGCTCATTTTACCTTTTCACGATTGCAGTCATGATAAAATTAGTTATGCCAAAATACCTTATTTTATTGTTGTCAATAAGTGCCTTAGTCTCATATGATTTGAAATGTACACTAATTTGAAACTGATGAGGTAAATGTCACCTTGGTGGCTTTGGTTTGAATATGATGTCCCTAGTCCCTCATTAATATATATATATATATATATATATATATATATATATATATATATATATATATATATATATATATATATCGGGCTGTCAGTCTTGACTTCATCAAGACTTATGGCGCTCTGTTGAGGACACCCTCACAAGGCGTTGGTCATTAGTGGTATTATTATGTAAATACTTAGATGTTTTGTTATGCTAACTGTTTAGAATATCAAGGATTAACTATGTATCTATTACATCTGTCATAACAGATGATATGTCTCTTAACATAGTGTCTATTATTATTATTATTATTATTATGTTATTTATTGTTTAACTGACACTTTATCAAATTGTGAACTCTATAAGTATTATTTGTCATATTTTACAGTGGGTAATAATTACCTCTGATGATTTATTGAGAACAGATATGGATTTTATATTCCTGGCTGTTTATTGATACATTGTAATTGTCTATTTACATATTTTGTTACATAGGTAACAACATAAATATTTTCATTTTTATCCAACTTATGTGTTTGTTTTGTCTACATTGCAAAATCACACATTTGGTGAACCCAACAAATGTTTTTTGCAATAGACAAAACACCCCAAATCCTGTCACAGCCAGGGTGTTTCGCGTATCAACTTTACGAGGTAGTTTTTCCGGCGTTAATGACTTTACCATATGCATGTGTGATCTGTCCCAACACACAGGGTATCCAGTGTTTTCCTTTTCGGGGTACCCCTCTAGTGTTGATTACTCTCCCATACATGTCTCCTTACCAGTGTTGGTTTGACCAGCCTTTCTTTCCTGGGAACCTTGTAGACCGTTAGGTTGTACATTTACTAGTGTCCTCTGTTTTTGGATTTTTTCCTGGATTTAACCAACAAAAATCCCTCCCACCCTCCCATTTATTACATGCAACTGACATTCTGACACCGCTCTGTTGAGGACACCCTCACAAGGCGTTGGTCATTAGTGGTATTATTATGTAAATACTTAGATGTTTTGATATGCTAACTGTTTAGAATATCAAGGTATAATTATGTATCTATTACATATGTCAACTTATGTGTTTGTTTTGTTTTATATATATATTTATCTCATGATTGGCAAAATGCTAGGCTTTTGATTGGTCAATTGGCCCATAATATGAAGCTGTGTCATGAACTTCCTTCAATTCACCTCTCAGAATCCTATATTAACCTCCAAGCATTCTTATATTAACCTGCTGCTTTTTAGGGTAGGGAGAATTAAGTATTGCATCATATAATTATGCCCATGAAGCAATTCCCAATTCCCCCTACCCCGTAAGTGCATGATGCAATCACCGATTTCCCAAACATAGCAAGATGGCTGCCCAATCCTAAATACTAAAGTATTCTAAATATTCAAGGTGAGTTTCTTCATTTATATTACCTATGCAGGGGTCAAGGGGGCAATCATGAGATAAATTAAATCATGAGATTGCGAGATATAAGTTGTATCATACTCCAAAACAGTTGATAACTAATAATAATAATAATAATAATAATAATAATAACAATAATAATAATAATATATATATATATATATATATATATATATATATATATATATATATATATATATATATATATATATATATATATATATATTTCTATATTAATAAAATGAAAATTATGAAAATGCCTACACAGGCAGGCTAATTCTTGAGAAGATGGAATAATCATTGTGAATATTACTGTAAAACAGTAATAAAATGTTTTAAGAATACAACAGAATGTGTTGGTCAATACCTGGCCATTCTCCATGACAGCAGGTAAGAGAAAACCTGGCTGACACCTGCACTTTCATATTTAGGGGCCCCTCAGCAAGTTGAGTGGGAGTAAGCAAGGGGTTGAGCCAGAGTAAGCAGACAGATGAGCAGGGGTAAACAAGAGGTTGAGGTTATGGTTAACTTATTTAGATAATTCCTTTAATTGCATGGTAAATTCTTAACTAGCAGCTAGCTGCTGGTTGAGCGGACCTGGTTGAGATTACTATTGTTTTTTCATTTGGGTACAGAATGTCAAAATTCTTTGAGAAATAGTGTCATTTTCTGCTGTTATGAAGGTAGTGACTCCCACAATAATTTGGAAACTGCAATGTCAAAGTACCAAGATTAAGTGAAGGAGTTGCAACGGATGAAATGGGATGAGAAAGAGTTTTCTTCTTTGGGAATTGCCAGTACCTGGCTAATCCCACTGGGATCTCAGGTGTATCTGGTATACATTCATGTATTTGGTGATTGGTTTCTAGGGAACAGATGCAGGTGAGAACACCAGAGAGGCCTATCCAGGGAGGAAATATGATTATGACAAATTTGAAAATGAGGGAAATGGTTACAGAGCACATGCTAAACACTAAAACAGTGTTGTTGCCATTCTTCAACACACCGTTAGACCAGTTATGTCCACCGTCTTTACACATACTCCTATGTGTCATAAAAAACAGACAGGGTAGACATGAACATTGCAACTATTTCAGCTGGAATAGATGGCCCACTGCAGGATAACGAGTATGGGCATATTGTGAATACACTCAGAAAAATCACTGGCATGGAGAAGGAGCTTGAGGAAATTGGTGCAAGAATATTTTATGTGAATGTTTAACTTCTGATACTGAAACAAGTTCCAGGAGGGATCAAGTTGAAGAAATGGCTGACATGATTGAAAGCATGAAAAACAACCTCAGTCTGAAATATGGTCAAGGCCCTTTCACCAGCTGCCTTGAAACTGTTTTACTGAAACATCACATTGCAAGACAGGCCTACCATGGAAAAAGTTTCATAGGAAATCACTGCAACAAATACCTCCAGGAAAATGTTCTAAAAGATCTTTCTGACATAATTGTGGAGACAAGTGACGCCTTGGTAAAAGATCCAGATGTACACACCACTGCTACCAGACTTTCACTGTAGTTCAATGAATTGAACACAAACTTTAAGGAAATCCATGTACTCGTTTCTCACTCTAAAACAATTTCCTCTGAAGATGTAGAGAAGGTTGACAGAAACATTCAAGACTACTGTCACCTGTTCAGAACCTGCTTCACAGAGGAATAATTCTACTCTAAGCTACATTTTCTGGGAGATCACCTAGTTGATTGGATTGGCATTGCAGTTTTAGTTTGGGATTCCATGGAGAGCAGGTAGCTGAAAGTGTCCACAGAGAAATAAACTCAATTATGCAGAATCTCACTGGAAGACAGGCAGCTTAAACCTATATGTGCAGTTAAGGAGCATAACATCAAATGTCACCCAGAAACAAAGAAATTGATTCCTAAAAAGAGAAGTGGGAAAAGGAAAGTCCAGCATCACCAGTTAATCAAAAGAAATATCATGAACCCAGTTGGACTTCAAGAGTGCATGTCACAAGCCATGTTTTATGTGAGATGCACCAAAGAACATGTATATTTAACATCGCCTGAAGTGAGGATTTATCTGTATGTGTCTGGGAAAATTGGTTATTCTCCCTATCATTTTGGAATTGAAATAAGTATTTTAATCTCAGAACTTTCTGGTGAGATATGAATTTCCCAGTTGAAAACTGGCACATACTTCAAGTATTCACATCAATTATTACCTTTGTACTTTTTTCAAAACAAAAAGTATGAACATGTGACAGAATTCCTTCAATTTGAGGATAATTAGAGGTAGGATCTATTTTACCTGACTCCAGATAATTTAAGGTTGTTACATGTTTCATGTCCTAAATATTTATGATTAACGGAGAAGGGTGCAGAGTGCCTCTATGCCTAAGGAACAAGCATACCAGCTGGCCGTAACCCAACACGCAAGTGGGTTACACAGCCGCCTCTGGTAGCTAAAAAGCTCATTCTGATACACCCATGACCAGGAGTTATCTAGCGACACAGAGAAAGAAACCTGTGAAACTGTGAGCATTAATTTTGTTTCATATGCCTTTCTACTCTTTTTCATGAATCAACTTTCCAAAAAAGGTAGAATGTACGTATAAGTACTGGCCTGCGCTCTAGGACACAGGTAATGGAATTATATGTGAAATGCATACTCTGCTCTCAGGTAGACTCTTTGGAAAAAAATCATGTTGTGATGATAATGGACCATTAACAAGTAGGCCTAATAAATCAGTTGAAATTGCAAGTCAAAAAGATGGAAGCTGAGTCTCCATTACAGACAAAATGAGAGGAGTTTAAAGTAGAAGTTTGATAAAATATACCAGTGCTACTGAACTTACCACAAGCTGGTATCCCATGACCACACTATTTCAGAAGAGGAGGCCCAATCTATAGATATATTGATAGGAAAGTACATGAGACTGTACAGAAGTTACTTTTCAAACACTAGGATTATTCCCAAACAGAATTTCCTAGCAGATCACATTGTACCATGGATAAAGCAGGAGAAACTGGGACTATGATTTCATGGCAAGCAAGATGGAGAACCAATATATGTGGCCTTTAATGGGACTTCTAACTCTCTCACAAAATATATGCACACTATGAGGGAACATCATGCACAAGTTAATCCTTCTCTTTGAGAAAGGAGTCAGGTTTAAGGAGATGACCAAAGAAAGGACTAGAGTTCGGGAAAAAACAATACTTCAAAAGGATATTTTTACAGGATATTTTTAACATCATGAAACCAGCACTTCACAGGATAGTATGGTTATACCGATGCTGGCAACCACTATATGATGACATTCAAAATATAGCCCCTATCATAGAGTTTATTCAGGGGATTCCGCCTCAAATAAGTCAGGATGGTTTCTTTGATTCACAAATTCCGAACTTGATCATCTTGGATGATTTAATGTCTTCATGTAGCAAATATCCCCATGTAACTGATTGTTTACTGATGGCTCTCATCATCGAAATCTCAGTGTCATCTGCATCAATCAAAATTTGTATTTTAATAAAGATCCAACGCAGCGTAGGAACTGTCACTACCTTGTCTAGTGTAAAGTCCTATTGACAAACAGCAAATCATGACACTTGCTCGTCAAATGTACCCAGGCAAACCTCAATATTTCATGGAGATTTTTGATAGTGCTACAGAGGAGCCATAAAGGAAAATGCAATTTCAAAAATTATCCGAAAATATCAGTTATCTTTCAGCCCTTTGTTTGAAAGCTATAACATCACTTCAGATGAGGATTGTAAGGTCAGCACTGATGAAGAGGATGGCCAGGATTATATATCTGACAGCAGTAATAAATGATTGAACATTTATACAATCAAATCTTTAATTACTTCGCTCAATGCTCTCAAAACTTATGATATTGGAGTTTTTATTCTATGCAAGTACCTTTTACCATTTGAAATGCTTGTTATTATTTCATTCATTTGATTCCTGATTGTCCATTCTGACTCTTGTCCTTTAAGCCACTTTTCTATTTTAAAAATGACTTTGAATATCTGAGGCAACATCTGGGGGGCAGTCCAAGACATAACTTTTTCAAACCCTGAACCACAAGTTTAAGTCTAAACTATCGCTGTTTAAGCTGTCTTTCCTGCGATTTTCTGTAGGGTTTCCGGTATGTTTTCTACATAAAACCCTTTATTGCTCCTAAATAGACATATTTTGCTGATCACTGCATTCCATACGCCCAAACAAAAACAAAGATGTGCTAGGTTTAGGAATTGTGGTCTGTCTGCCCTATTTTTTATGATCTAAACATGTCTATGACTGAATTACAGCCTGGTGTCCAGATGGGGGGTGGGGAGGGGTAAAAAGTTTAGGAAATAGCCACTGTCTACGCCACTACATGGAACAGTAAAGACGTGTGCTTTTCTCGGATAATAAGTATGGACATAATTCGCCATTTAATAACGCTATGGATTATATGTTTAATTTTTAATTTTATATATGTACTGTGGGTAGTAGCCACAAGAGGGCGCTACGTCATTGTGATACCCAGGCAAGGATACAGACGTCCTGGACAATAATGGATTAAATTTTTATATCATGTTTTATAGTATCTGTGCTTTTTTTTGGTCATATACTCTATGAACGCTGGACCTATAACGGTCCCGTAGGAGATTACATTATTCTGGGGCCAAATCACCATCAGCATCATCAGCATCAAACACCCAAACGTCAAGGAGGATAGGTAAATATTTTATTTTTGTTGATTGTCAAAAATTACTAACACACCTGCCCCTCCACACATGCACCCTTAGCCTACCGGTCAAACCTAGGACTCCACCTGCCCCCACCCCCCACACCACATCGGTCACCTAGGGGTCAAACCCCAAGGTCATATTCTCCATGACTATTTCAAGAATAAAGGTAGGTTTGTACACACTTGTGGTGAAAAATTTTACTTTTCGAACCCTGAACCACAAGTTTTAGTCTAAATTATTGCTGTTTCAGCTGTCCTTCCTGCGGTTTTCTGTAGGATATCCGGTATGTTTTCTACATAAAACCCTTTATTGCTCCTAAATAGACATATTTTGCTGATCACTGCATACCATACGCCCAAACAATAAAAAAAAGATGTGCTAGGTTTAGGAATTGCGGTCTGTCTGCCCTATTTTTTTATGATCTAAACATGTCTATGACTGAATTACAGCCTGATGTCCAGATGGGGGACGGGGAAGGGTAAAAAGTTTAGGAAATAGCCACTGTCTACGCCACTACATGGAACAGTAAAGACGTGTGCTTTTCTCGGATAGTAAGTATGGACATAATTTGCCATTTAATAACACTATGGATTATATGTTTAATTTTTAATTTTATAAATGTACTGTGGGTAGTTCCCACAAGAGGGCGCTACGTCATCATGATACCAAGGCAAGGATACAGACGCCCTGGACAATAATGGATTTATTTTTTATATCATGTTATATAGTATCTGTGCTTTTTTTTGGTCATATACTCTATGAACGCTGGACCTATAATGGTCCCGTAGGAGATTACATTATTCTGGGGCCAAATCATCATCATCATCATCAGCATCAAACACCCAAACGTCAAGGAGGATAGGTAAGTATTTTTTTTTGTTGATTGTCAAAAGTTACTAACACACCTGCCCTTCCACACATACACCCTTCACCTACCGGTCACCTAGCGGTCACACCTAGGACTCCACCTGCCATCCCCACACCTGCCCCCACCCCCCCGCCCTAACACCACATCGGTCACCTAGGGGTCAAACCCCAAGGTCATATTCTCCATGACTATTTCAAGAATAAAGGTAGGTTTGTACACACTTGTGGTGAAAAATTTTACTTTTCCAACCCTGAACCACAAGTTTTAGTCTAAATTATTGCTGTTTCAGCTGTCCTTCCTGCGGTTTTCTGTAGGATTTCCGGTATGTTTTCTACATAAAACCCTTTATTGCTCCTAAATAGACATATTTTGCTGATCACTGCATACCATACGCCCAAACAATAAAAAAAAGATGTGCTAGGTTTAGGAATTGCGGTCTGTCTGCCCTATTTTTTTATGATCTAAACATGTCTATGACTGAATTACAGCCTGATGTCCAGATGGGGGACGGGGAGGGGTAAAAAGTTTAGGAAATAGCCACTGTCTACGCCACTACATGGAACAGTAAAGCTTGTGCTTTTCTCGGATAGTAAGTATGGACATAATTCGCCATTTAATAACACTATGGATTATATGTTTAATTTTTAATTTTATAAATGTACTGTGGGTAGTTCCCACAAGAGAGCGCTACGTCATCATGATACCAAGGAAAGGATACAGACGCCCTGGACAATAATGGATTTATTTTTTATATCATGTTATATAGTATCTGTGCTTTTTTTTGGTCATATACTCTATGAACGCTGGACCTATAATGGTCCCGTAGGAGATTACATTATTCTGGGGCCAAATCATCATCATCATCATCAGCATCAAACACCCAAACGTCAAGGAGGATAGGTAAGTATTTTTTTTGTTGATTGTCAAAAGTTACTAACACACCTGCCCTTCCACACATACACCCTTCACCTACCGGTCACCTAGCGGTCACACCTAGGACTCCACCTGCCATCCCCACACCTGCCCCCACCCCCCCCCGCCCCAACACCACATCGGTCACCTAGGGGTCAAACCCCAAGGTCATATCAAGGTCATCACGCTTGACCACACCTTATCCACTAATTGGGAATCTAGACCCACTTATGCTGCTCCCGCTATATAGGGGAATGCATGATAGTAGGAGGGAAGAGGAGATACGAATAGATAGAGTTGTCTTCTGAACATGGCTCTTTTGAACGACGGAGCTTGTACACGGGTGTTGATCAAAAAGATCTCCCTTGTATAATGGAGTATTAATAAAATACATAACACATTGAAAATGAAATCAAGGCGTACTTTAATAAAACCCATCCCTACAAAATGGGTCGGACCTGGAAAAACATTTTTGTAAAGAATAAGACCTGCAAATTTACAAGTGGCGACCTTGCCAGGACCAGTAATGGAAAATTGAACATTTCTATGGAGCATCTCATGGACAATGGAACCGGAACCAAGTAAAAGTGGGCTCACACTTCCATAGACTGATGCTGTGAATACGCAGACTGAGAATGAAGCATTAGGATCACCCGAGCACCCCATTGAAGTGGATGAAGACAATGAGAAAACCACCCAGACTAATAGAGTTAACTTGCCAGCAGTGAAGAAATCATCAGTGCCTGTAGCGAGGGTTGCCCCACAACTACCTGAGACATTTGGAGACTTGGAAAGACAAATGAAATTTTATCAACAAGCAAAACGAATCCCGCTGCTCCATTCATCATTGCATACCAGAAAGCACAGAAACAGAGAGCTGAGGAGAGTGCTCGTATTGCCCGGAAAAACTAGGCCAGAGAAAAACAAGAGAGACGCTTTGCTGACTTTGTGCACTAGAGACATTAGACTTATGGAATAAAGTCAAAATAGGAACCTGTAAGGAAAGGGAAGCCCGACAAATTGTAAGTCGTATCGTTTCCTATTTCACACTCACTGGAAAACCGTAAGTACCCTTTCTTGCTTGATTTTGGTGGATGGGGATAGAAAGGCTTGCCAGTGCAAATTTCTTTGATGCTAGTGGGAAAGTGTTAAATAGTTAAAATGGAGCGGCAACAATTGCAGAACCTAGCGGATGGGATAGCTAATTTAGTAAGAGAGATAAGAAGGAGCAGATAGATTGGATCACTAAGTGTGATGGCCTTATTGCCCAGGATGTGAGAGATTGGGTGGATAGCATTACCCTCTCTTGTAGGTTAGTTCAGGATATTCTGAATCATGAAATGCAACTAGTCACTGGTACGATAAGAGGCCCTCTTAGGAATGAAGTGGAGAGATTTCTGTCATTACAACACACTGGCCATTAGTCAGAGATCATGTCAGGAATACATTTTTATCACCAAATGAAAGTGAAGCACTCAAAATTGAAATTGAAAAGTTAAAACAGCCAAGCTATGAGAGCATAGCTATATTCAATCGGAAATTTAGGGAGCTTGCCAATAAAGCTTACCCAGAGCCTCCCACTGGAGACGCAGAACGTATTCTCATGCGGGCGTACTCAAAAGCCCTCCGAGATGCGGACTAAGCGAAGACTGATGGGCACCCTGAGAATTTAGATATGGCTTTTAGGTATACAGAAGTACAGGCCTCGGGGATTGAAATGTCTAACTCAATTGGCAGAAGTGAGCAACCAATGGATATAGCAGAGGTAGCAGGAAGTGATCAGCAAAAAGAGGCCTCCATTATGACACTCAAGGCTCTCAATGATTTGACCCTGGCTGTGAAAGGGTTAAGAAGCACCCAGGATAAAATGATCACTAAGGTAGTGATAATGGAAGTGCAGAATAAGCAAGTGCCGGCAGAGGGGGCTTACAGGAATCCCAAGGAGAGAAAGGAGGTTTTCCCTCCAAGAAATGGGCCGCCTCCTGAACGGGGAAACCGATTTCAATGGATTCCTGAAGGGGTTCCAATATGTGCCAAAAGTGGGAAGGCAGGCCATTTGGCAAGTAATTGTTATCAGCGCCAAGAAGAACCAAAAAACGAGTTGGCAGCAGGAGAGGCGGCAAGGTGTCCTTAGCTACCGGATATTTTTCTATTTTGGCATTAGTTGACACAGGAGCGTCCTGCTGCCCATTGAGACAGATGCTGGCAACCACTATATGATGACATTCAAAATGTAGCCCCTATCATAGAGTTTATTCAGTGGATTCCGCCTCAAATAAGTCAGGATGGTTTCTTTGATTCACAAATTCCGAACTTGATCATCTTGGATGATTTAATGTCTTCATATAGCAAAGATCCCCATGTAACTGATTGTTTACTGAAGGCTCTCATCATCGAAATCTCAGTGTCATCTGCATCAATCAAAATTTGTATTTTAATAAAGATCCAACGCAGCGTAGGAACTCTCACTACCTTGTCTAGTGTAAAGTCCTATTGACAAACAGCAAATCATGACACTTGCTCGTCAAATGTACCCAGGCAAACCTCAATATTTCATGGAGATTTTTGATAGTGCTACAGAGGAGCCATAAAGGAAAATGCAATTTCAAAAATTATCCGAAAATATCAGTTATCTTTCAGCCCTTTGTTTGAAAGCTATAACATCACTTCAGATGAGGATTGTAAGGTCAGCACTGATGAAGAGGATGGTCAGGATTATATATCTGACAGCAGTAATAAATGATTGAACATTTATACAATCAAATCTTTAATTACTTCGCTCAATGCTTTCAAAACTTATGATATTGGAGTTTTTATTCTATGCAGTCATAAAGTACCTTTTACCATTTGAAATGCTTGTTATTATTTCATTCATTTGATTCCTGATTGTCCATTCTGACTCTTGTCCTTTAAGCCACTTTTCTATTTTAAAAATGACTTTGAATATCTGAGGCAACATCTGGGGGGCAGTCCAAGACACAACTTTTTCAAACCCTGAACCACAAGTTTTAGTCTAAATTATCGCTGTTTAAGCTGTCTTTCCTGCGATTTTCTGTAGGGTTTCCGGTATGTTTTCTACATAAAACCCTTTATTGCTCCTAAATGACATATTTTGCTGATCACTGCATACCATACACCCAAACAAAAACAAAGATGTGCTAGGTTTAGGAATTGTGGTCTGTCTGCCCTATTTTTATGATCTAAACATGTCTATGACTGAATTACAGCCTGATGTCCAGATAGGGGGTGGGGAGGGGTAAAAAGTTTAGGAAATAGCCACTGTCTACGCCACTACATGGAACAGTAAAGACGTGTGCTTTTCTCGGATAATAAGTATGGACATTATTCGCCATTTAATAACGCTATGGATTATATGTTTAATTTTTAATTTTATATATGTACTGTGGGTAGTAGCCACAAGAGGGCGCTACTTCATTGTGATACCCAGGCAAGGATACAGACGTCCTGGACAATAATGGATTAAATTTTTATATCATGTTTTATAGTATCTGTGCTTTTTTTTGGTCATATACTGTAAGTACATGTCAGGAATACATTTTTATCACCAAATGAAAGTGAAGCACTCAAAATTGAAATTGAAAAGTTAAAACAGCCAAGCTATGAGAGCATAGCTATATTCAATCGGAAATTTAGGGAGCTTGCCAATAAAGCTTACCCAGAGCCTCCCACTGGAGACGCAGAACGTATTCTCATGCGGGCGTACTCAAAAGCCCTCCGAGATGCGGACTAAGCGAAGACTGATGGGCACCCTGAAAGCTACTTAATGCGGTCATCCGAAAACAAAACGACCATTGAGCATAATGTTAAAAAAGTACATGCGATTGGATGCCATTAACTAAAAGGGGATTGCTTACTATAGACATACTCATATTTCTATACAAATGCCATATCACTAGTATTTACAAGGGCCAAATAGCAGAGCTCAACAGTTCCATACCCTATCGGTCACATAGCGGTCAAACCTAAGACTTCACCTGCCCCCTTCCCCCACATCGGTCACCTAGTGGTCAAACCCAAGGTCATATCAAGGTCATCACGCTTGACCACCACTAACTGGGGGTGAAGAGCCATCTATGCTGCTGTCATTTACTACGGCAAACCAAATTCAGCCGATATGTTTGATATTTTTGAAATCAAAGTGGGAGACAATGATGTCTGTGATAAAATCTGCACACAGTGTTATGTCACCGTAAAACATAAGGCAAAGAGTCCTAATTCCCAGCAATATATCACAATAAGGGAAAAGTATATGTGCTCTGAAAATATTACAGAGACTAAATTCAAGCGGGAATACAGTGCGGATGACTGCAAACTTCGTTCACATTTCCTAAGACAAAAGAAAAGTGGACATGAAATAAAAGGCTACGAAGATGTCAGGCGGTTAGTCTTACTGAAAATGTGCATTTCGTAGCAACAACCAATAATGCAGTCCCAGGCAGAGGCACTTGTGCTGAGAATAGCAAACAGACAGAAGTACTTACATCTGACCTGTAAGATATGATTGTAACACCCAGCCCAGATAACAGTATTGCCCCAGAAAGGGATCCATCAGATTTCATCAATAAAAGTGTTGAAGATCTGAAATCCCTCTGTGCTAAACCGTTAGATATAGATCAACCACTAACTGGGATTGAGGAAAAATGCTACATGCTACAAAGTGAAAAGAACTTCAGTCACCCAATCATGCAATCTCCAGATGAATTATGGGTAAAAATTGGTGGAGATAAGGGCGGAGGAAACTTAAAGATGGTATTCCAAGTTGCAAATACCCCAAAGCCAAATTCAGCCCAAGAAACAATTACATTCGCTGGTTTTGAAGGAAGTGACAACCACAGTAATTTATCAACAGCGTTGTCAAATTTCAAAACCAAAGTACAGGAAATGAGGAGCATGGCATGGAAAGATAAGAATATCAGGGTTTTCTTTTTATTTTGGAGACTGTCAATTTCTGGGGAACCTGATGGACATTTTTGGATCAAATGGTCTACACCCTTGCATTTGTTGAACATCACAAGGAACCTGATGCAGGTGAAAAAGTCAGATCATCCTGCTCAGGCTTAACCATATTGTGGCTAAGGGTACCACAAACTTTGCATTATCCTGCAGTTTGGACATAATGTATTTCTTTTTATTTACGGCATGCCTCTGGGTATTCATGAATATCCTATTTTTTATGTACATTTTGATGCAACAACCGACAGTGATGGGTCATACAGTCCATAATCAACCTAGAAGGCAGCATAGAGGACAAGAGAAGTGAGTATTGTATTCTATATAATGTTAAAAAAGTGCATGCGATTGGATCCATTAACTAAAAGGGGATTGCTTACTATAGACATACTCATATCTCTACACAAATGCCATATCACTAGTATTTACAAGGGCCAAATAGCGGAGCTCAGCAGTTCCATACCCTATCGGTCACCTAGCAGTCAAACCTAGGACTTCACCTGCCCCCTACCCCCACATCGGTCACCTAGTGGTCAAACGTAGGACTCCACCTGTCCCCAGGTGAAAAAGTCAGATCATCCTTCAATTAGGAAGCGCGCATTGCGGGGATTGAACCATGACCACCAACAATTTCTCGCTAAAGGTACCCCATAAACATGCCAATGTTGGGCCGACGATGGGCCAATGTTGGGCCAACCATCTGCCAACCATTGGTGCGACGTTGGGCCAACGTACCAATGTCCACCTGCCCCAACATCGGGCCAATGTTGGGGACATAATGCCAACATCATTCCAACATTGGGCCAATGTTGGTCAACGGTTGGCATGCCAACCATATTTTTGGCAACTGGATGATCACAGAAATGCTATTTTTAGAATTTGCCAGCGTTGGCCCGATGTTGGGGCAGGCGGACATTAGTACGTTGGCCCAACGTCGCACCAATGGTTGGATTACCATTGGCATGTTTACTGGGGTAATGGAAAGAAGATAAATTCAAAGTATCACAACTACATGATACATCCACCATTCTTTAACATTCCACTTTCACAGGTATGCCCTCCATATCTTCACATACTCTTAGGGATTGTCAAGAAACATCATGATTTGCCGGAGCATGAATCCCACAAACTTGACACCAGGATTGCAGATTACCAGGCAGCAAGAGATACACCATTGGGGCAAACTCAATATGAGAAATATTCTAATATGGTAAGAACCTGTATGCATAAAACACAACAGATAGAGGATCTCCAAACACAGATCACCCTTGGTGTTGACTTATTATCAATTGCAGAACTTAAAGAGAGAGCAGATCATGTGGAAAAATGTACAGGAGCTTGAAGAGATGGAAGAAAACTTGTTTCTCAAACATGGCGCTGGACCAATTGTGTGGTCCCTGGAGAAAGTTTGACTTGCCAGCAATAAAGCTAGGCAAGCTTACCATGGCAAGAGCCTCATTGAGAATCATTGGGCCAAGTATTTAGAAGAGACGGTCATTAAAAGTATATCAGCCACTGTAGATTCCAAAGCAAAGGAACTAACTGACCGTCCTGCTATACGTATTGAAGCTGAAAAAATCCAGAAGAAATGTGAAGGACTAAATATGAAATTTAGCCAGGTACATCAAATGATATCTCACACAAATCCCATCCCTGCCGAGGAAGTCACACAGACTGTACAGTACATTAAGGAATCTTGCATGTTTCTCAGAGAGCATCTTCCAACAGAGCGTGCATTTCCAAAAATGCATATGCTTGAAGATAGTGTTGCAGAATTGATAAAAAAATTGGGGATTAGGTTTAGGACTTACGGGGCCGCATGGATCAGAGAGTGTACACAGAAAGGTGAATGCTATTATGCAAAATATGCCAGAGATCAATGATAAGCAGAAGAGTATGCTGTGTGCAATAAAAGAGCACAACTTCAAATGCGACCCAAGTATTTTGGGGGTCAGGTGACAGTGAAGTTGACATAAGATATTTCTGGGGTATGAAAACAGATAATACTAGAGTGAACACTTTAAACCCCGGTAGGGAAACAGGGAAGCTAGTAACCAATACTGCTGTTACAAAAGATAAAGGGTACATAGCTAGCATGACTGGTCAAAGAGCTAGTGATGTTGGAGTTAACACACATGAAACACCAGCCACCCTGAATATTAACCCTTTCCTGCCTGTGGCTCAGGGGGGGGGGGGGGGGGCAAACCAGGCACAGGGAGTTACAAGTCTGAAAGCATCTCAGCAATGTTAAAAGAAAACACTGAACATAATACAACGACACTACTAAATTGACCAGACAATTGTCTAGTAATTTCCTATTATTCCAGGAACAAACTCCGAATACAAATGCTGGCGGGATCAACCATCTGGATGATGAAACGGCAGTAAGCCATTCATTGGAAAAACTGTGTGAGGACTCGTTCTTTGTGAAACAACTAAGGAAAAGGAAAATGGTGAACACGTTAAAAGACATTAGCAATGAAGTTGATTTTACTTCATTGGATGGCTGGACTCAAACATCATTTTGGATAACAATCCAGGTGATAGCAGAACTAATACCATGGCGTACCCTAGAGAAAGTGCCAATGAAACAATTAGTAAATTTACAACTTTTCCTGGGTAGTACCACCATAAAAGGATACTTGTGTGATTCTTTTGACAATATTTTGAGTAATTATCTTCATTCATATAATGCCATAGACATTATACCACACATCCTAGGGACATACATGGGATGGATACCAGAGTTGAAACTAGTCAAAGACTTACTATATAAATTATATGTTAAGACAAACTTTCACCCAGATAAAATTACTTCTCTACTGTGTCCCCCACAATCTTCCCATAAGGGTATGTTGAGACTTGGCAAGTGGTTGTGTGCACAGAGAAGAAATGTGTGGCGTATGCTCACACACCAATTCTCTGATGACTGTGAGGTGCAGTGCCACTGTTGCGACAGGAGAATCTACAGTGATCTTGCTCACATGTTGTAATTTGCTCATGCACCTTGGGAAGGCCAACTAGTCAGGATTGATATGTGATGGCAAAACAATAGGGCCTTATAAAAGTGCGATAGTGTTTTGGTCCACTGCCAAGTGGAGACAGGGTGTCTGTAAGGAGAGTTGGCTTGCTGCCAAACCAGTATGTGACTAAAAGACAAGACCCAATATATGGTAGAATGACTTGTTACTCTCAACGGAGATGAACGTAGATGGTTGAAGAGACTGAGACATAGAATAGATGAGGGATTGAGTAAGACAACAAAAACCTCTAGTGTACAATGATAGACAGTATAAATGGCATCAAAAAAGTATAAAATGTGTTATCATTAAATCCATTCGCTTTAATATGGGTGAACCTGTGAACAATTGTGAAGAATAACTAGGAATTCTGAAATATATTAAGTTATAATGGCTAACACAGTACTTGACCTCATGTGTAAGAGGTCCAATTACTTCAGAGCCACCAGGGACGAACTGGTCATCCCTTTTTACGATCCAGTTTGTGACACTTTGTTCACCAAGTCAGACTTCGGACTGTCGGGTTTCACAGTCTTCGTTGGGGTTGTGGCTGATATAAGAGAGTTAAGTGACCACAAGCCCCTTCATTTCCGGCAGATTATGACATTGGCTATCTGTCTGTACTCACTATTTCGGTTTGATATTTTGAAATGTGAGGAATTCCAGAAGATAGGAAACTTGGGATGTAGGAGAGACAAGAAAGAGACATTTGTTGCAGTAGACTCAAGCCACAATCTGCACTATGACATAGCCAAGTATGTTTGGAATATAAGGAAAACCTCACGCAATTCTGTCAAAATGTATTCTAACCAATTTTTGCCTCACCATATATATGCCAGATATGCTGAGTTCAAATCGAAGCCATCACTAGTGGACTAGGCAGTAAGCATGACATTAAAAAACCAGGATGGCATAGGTCATAATCGGGAATTCTAGAAAATAGGAAACTTGAGATGTAGGAGAAACAATAAAGAGATATTTGTGGCAGTAGACTCAAGCCACAGTCTGCACCATGACATGGCCCAGTATGTTTGGAAGCGGGAGCGCTTTTTACAAATATACTGTTTGACTGGTGTGTAACATACTGTTCAACATGAACGCTATTCGGTTCATAGTATTTATGTGGATTTTATGTTTGATTTTGAATTTTATATATGTATGTGGCATGCACTAGAGAAATATATTATGTCAGCATAGAATCAAGGCAGCCGATATGGACTATAAGTTAACATAATACTGTTTAAAATGGTATTTATTAAAATTGCGATCAATTTGTTCGTGATCGGTAATATCATCTACTATATTTGAATGGCTGTCCATGCTGCATGGCATTATGTAAACCTAGGGACAAATCAGCATCCCAGACTACATGGAGGATAAAATAATTGTGTACACCTTGTACCCCTGCTTGTTCATGTAGTTCTGACACACCTTTTCTTCCATTCACACCTTCAGTGCTCACATTAAAAAAAAGAAATAAAATATTCGAAAGAGGGATGTTGTTCACACTAAGATCATCAATCCCTCTCAAATATTTTCAACAAATGTCACAATTATTGTGTTTAGATTTGTCAAGTCATGTGAGCACCCAAGATGCAAATAGGTTAACAAAATAAGTATAGGCTTACAACCTTTACAATAAGAAAATAACTCGTGATCATATAAGGTAGGAAATACCACACAGCGATGTCTCTGATTCGAAGTAGCTCCCATCATGTCCTCCAGGAGATTAAGGTCCAGCTGTTGTCTGTGGAATGTGGGTTAGAGCAAGACATACAATGCAGAAGTGGCTCAGTTCTCCTCATCCTCAACCTGGACTTCTCATCTATACAGTAGATCTGAACCATTCACCTAAAAGAAAAATAGAAAAAACAATCATGATAAAAAATCAATTCAAATCGATGGTTGATGTTACTAATATAACGTGAATACATGTATTTGTATCTTGATGGAAAATACTGAACTGGGAGGGGATTTTGGTCCTGTTTGTTAATTAAACTCTTTTTACAGCTTGGTTCATAGAGTGAGAAAGATAGAAACCTGGAAGAGGGAAGAATTTCCTTTCACTTTGTAAACATTCAAACGGCTCTTTTGAATACAAAGGCATCATGGACAGCTTGTTACAAAGCTGTACATCTTCATAGAGAATTTTGGAATTTCGTCACCTTTTCTGCCAAATATAGGGCGAGTCGTAACTAACCATTTGTAAGCGGTGGAGGAAACAGAATTGACAGGCTAAAAGCAGCGCCAAAACCAATGTCACTGGATACCCTTTCACATTTCCCGGCCACCACAGACAATGGTGTAAGTCGGTGAGCATTCTTTTGCAACACCTTAGACCACTCGGCCATCAGGCAAGCTCTCAGTGGTGAGAGAAGGGGAGCAGTTAGTGACAATGACAATGACTTTTACCATTCAGGCATCAGGCCAGGCCCTCAGTTGTGAGTGAAAGGGAGTAATCAGTGGCAATGCTTTAGACCACACGGCCATCAGGGCAGGCCCTCAGTGGTGAGATACAGCTAGCAGTCAGTGGCAATGCATAGACCACACGGCGTTCAGGGTAGACCGCCAGTAGGCCCTCAGTGGTGAGAGGCAGTGAGCAGTCAGTAGCAACGCCTTCGACCACATGGCTATCAGGCCAGGCCCTCTGTGGTGAGTGAAAGGGAGCAGTCAGTAACAATGCTTTAGACTACACGGCTATCAGCCCAGGCCCTCAGTGGTGAGTGAAAGGGAGCAGTTCGTGAAAATGCCTTAGACCACTCAGGCATCGGGGCAGGCCCTTAGCAGGTGGTGAGAGACAGCGAGCTGTGAGTGGCAATGCCTTGGACCACTCGGCTATCCGGACAGGCCCTGGAAGTGGCGAGGGACAGCAAGCTATCAATGGCGCCGCTTTCGACCACTTGGCTTTCAAGGCGGGTCCTTGGCATAGTGACAATACCACCGCGCTTATGGCCACGAACGACGTATACCGTGAGAAACTAACCATAACGGAGGAACTGCAACGACTGCAGGTCTGTCTGTAGGTCTCCTGATTGTCCTAGTAGGTCTCCTAGATGGTATCCTGTATATTTAACGCTTAATTACGAATGTAACTCGGTGTGGTAACATTTTATTATATGGTATTTCAAAATGCCCAATTAAAAATGCCTGCAAAAACACGGGACTAGTATTCTTCTTCTTCTTCCGTGTGACTTGACAACTTCATCAAATTGAAGACTCTGTCAAGGGGATTTCGCTAGCTCTATTGCACCTGAACCATATATTTATATATATACAGTCAAACTTGCGAATAAAGACCGCCCTTGGGAAGTAAAAAAACGGTCTTTGTTCGCAGGTGGGCTTTGTTCGGGGGGTTAAATTACTGATGCTATTTGCATAAGGGTGCATAGACTGCATACTATTTGTTCGCTGTTTTATCTGTTTAAAAATAAATTACAAATTGGTGGGTAAAATGTAAAGAAGATTAAAATGTATCTGATTAAAAGGTTTATTAATATCACATATCATAATTCATAATACCACAAATAAAGTTAAAGCTAGGAAAAGCAGTAGATGGTTGTCAGTTATCATATGAGCATTCAAAATAAGAAGGTTATACTCATTCAGAATGAGAAAGATATACATGTACATGTACCTGGGAACCTGGGTTTTCCAACCTCAAAGTCCTCGGCTATCTAACGAGTACTTCTGTTCTTATTGTTGAGCTCTATTACCTTAACACTTTCTACCAAGGTAAGAAACTTCCTTTTATGTGGTATCTTTACCTAGGTTATTAACTGTACTGCATAAAATATCAAAGCAAACTAAAGACATGTGACCTCATTTTTCATCAAGACAAAGGATGACAAAATTGCAATTGAACATTAGCTGGCTTGGGTTAAATTTAGCTTACACAGGTTCCCGCCCGGGAATGGGTTAAATTATAATCGTATCCCACCGCTGCATGTGTGTGTGGTATGTATCCCTTTAATCCCCTCACAAAAAAGTAATGGTTATGACTTACTGAAAATCAGACTGAGAAATTTCTGTCAACAAAGAGACTTGGAAATGTCTTTTTCTGAAAGTGGTCCTTGTTCACAGGTGAAACATGGTCTTTGGGAAGAAAAAAGGCGGTCTCTGGTCTTTGTTGACAAGGGGTCTCTATTCGGAGGGAAAATACAGAGTAATTTCTCTCGGGGGAATTTTGAGCGGTCCTTGTCGGGAGGGGGTCCTTGTTCGGGTGTGGTCTCTCGGTCAGGTTTGACTGTATATATATATATATATATATATATATATATATATATATATATATATATATATATATATATATATATATATATATATATATGTATGTATTTATGTTTCAGGTGCAACTATGGAAGCTATGTGTGTGTGTTCCATTCACCCCATACCCACTATGTGTGCGTGTGGGGGGGGGGGGGGGGGGGGGGGGGGGGGCGGGGGGGTATTTCGATGAGCGAATTCAACTATTACCTTATACGGCAACCTGATGCTCATGTTAACAGCCACAGCAGCGAGTTGCCATGGCATCCTTTTTATTTGGCGCAATCATAATTTCGTAATTATGCAAAAGTCATAAAAAATTATTGAAACCTGGGCAAATGGATACTCATCTGAGAGTACTCAGGGAGACATGACAGGGTTTAGATGATTTTCATAAGTCTTTGCATCCTTGTGCCTTGGATGAAAATAAGCCTCAGCATTGGAAGGGTTAAGGTGCGAATGCGACGGAGATGCATCACATTTTCTCACTGTGATTTTACCTCAACTGTAATTTATTCAAAGCACTGGCTTTCTATTAATTGACTAAACGTAACATGTGGAAAGATTTCACTGACAAGTTTCAAATTACCTTGAAGAGTGATGCTTCTGAGAACCGAACGAATACGACAATTGGCCGAAGTGCCAGGCGAGAAATAATCATTATTTCCAATTTTAAGGCGCTGATTGGTTAATGCTATTTTATATATTGTGGAGTGGTGAGTGGTTCTTAAATAAAACTATCAACTTGTCAAAAGGGTTGTCAGACCTTGATTGAAAGTAAATTTTCGAAAAGGGGTAAGGGTTGGGGGGGGGGGGGGTGATTGTGTAAAGGGCTGTTTAAAGTGTATTTGCAACTGAACTTCTTCCCAGTGTCTCAGGAATGTTACCTAAACTATAACTTGTTCAAAGGACTAGCTTTTTACAACACAACTAAACCTAACACGTGCAAATATTTCATTGGGCAGTTTCCATTCAACGTGGGAGAATTACGAACTCCAGAACTATGTGTTATGCGAAAAATGATTTTCTTTGAATTTAGGGACTGGCTGGTTAATGAGAAAATGTCCACCTTGAGGGGGGGGGGGAGAGCTTAGCAAAGTTAGCCTTGCTACAGGGCTGTATTGAGCAGCACTTTCCTGAGTCTCATTGATCTTCCCTGAGTAGATTTCGTCCTTAGTTTAGTTCTGTATTGATCCTCAAGGGGACACGCTACAGCAGTGTTTGATTTCAAACTGCTGAACTCTGCTGCCATCTATAGTTTGATAGAGACATCAAATCTACTTCCCACCTTATATACAAGTGCTGGTGGCATTATACCTAACTCGGCCAGAGAAACATATTGATTGTGGAAATTTTCTAGCAAAAAAGGGGACAGTCTTAGGGTCTGGCCAATCATATACCCTATACCCCTAGATAATTGCGCACCCACGGAGACCTATTTTACCAAACAGCTCACCACTATTTTGACATGGGATTCCTTAGTTCAATAATATTGAACGTTACTACTATATGACTGGTTAATTTGGCGTGGTTTTTAATTTGGCGTTTTTTTGGTGAATGCCCATCAACACCAAATTAAAGATCGCATAAAAATATGTCTACATAAAGATGGCGTTGTTCTGACTGCTCCAGACGCCAAAATAAATATAGGGAAAATACTTGTTTGAAAGAAACGCCAAATTAACCAATAATACAGTATATGCAACGATATCTTATTGTGGATGTCCTGTGCTGCACATGTTGCTACAGTCCATATGATATCAGAAACAGGAAAATAGGTAGCGTTTATGTCTGAACTAGGGATTCCTATGCTAATAGAGAGATTCCGCTATGTCGTAAACGCCTCCGCGAACGGCTAAGCTTGTACGGAGCCGTAGGCGGAGGCGGGTGGGTACAAATATAATTCCGCTACGACGGGACTACGGCTACGCCGTAGCTGATTAAAGAAATCAAGTGGCGATCATCTCTGCCAAACGGAGCCTATTTTTATATTTGAAATTTCTATATCAAAACCGGCGAACCTTTTAAAACCGCTTGGTCAATGTTGAGTTAACATATTTAACTACTCAATGTTGCAATCAATGTTTTTGTGGATTATCAATTTAATATTCCACATTTATTCAAATAGCTGCGCCGTTTTGGACTTACGGCCTACAGCGTGTCTCAGCCGTTTCAAGAGATCGGCTCCGCGCCAGGCTACACGCAAAGTGATGACGATGCATCACTTTGCGTGACGTGGCACTATCCTTAGCCGTAGCCGGAGCCGTACACGTGGTAGCGGAGCTTGCCTATTGTCGTTAAACACGCTGCCGTCTTACCTTGTGATTCAATATCATTACGCAATAATTAAACTGCACATTTAAGGTAGCTGCCTGCCAAGCTAATTATCTTAAATGTGACAAATTGACGTTATGCAGCTGGTGAATTACTGTATTATTGCAACGACACAAAAATAAATCACAACTGGTCACGGGTTGAAGGATGTAGGGCACCGTAATGCCCAAGAAAGATACATTTCCTTATTTATAGGAAGGGGTTGCTCTGCGAGAAAGTGACAATTTTTTAAATCTCTTTTTTTTTATGTATTGTGGTGACATTGAGTTTATATACTTTATATCTAAGGTCATTCCAAATAAACTCAATAAAGGATAACATTTTTTGCAGCACATTTTGATAATAGAAATCCATTAATGTCGTTCCTGGCTTTTCATTGTCCCAGCAGGGTAGACCTGGTTTAATTCCAGAATGGTGCACATTTATTAATAGCGGGGACTTGAATCGGCCAACTCACACAGATTTGGGAGCCAGGCATCGTAACCACTAGGCCACTGTGAATCCACCTTGTAGTAGCCGAAACTGTCAGATTATTTGGGTGACATCTCAGTGACCATTTATTTTTTTGAAATGATGGAGGAAATACTTATATTTATTTTTTGGAAATGATTGGAGAAATACTTATATTTTCTTTTTGGAAATGACGGGAGAAATACTTATTTTTTCTTTTTGGAAATGATGGGAGAAATACTTAAATTTATTTTTTGGAAATGATGGGAGAAATACTTATATTCATTTTTTGGAAATGATGGCAGAAATATTCATCAGGAATCCAACCAACAACTCTTCTTCAAATATTTCCTGAATTGATGCTCTATTGCAATGATATTCTAATTGTATTCCAGGTCCCTACCTCAAGAGCCACAGAGATCTGCAAAAAAAGGTTAAAGAGATGGAAATTCATCCTGCTTCCAGGTTTTATGTACTGTAGAACACACAATGTACGCTTCTGTTTATATATAGCGTACATAGCGTGTGGTTCCGCTTTGCTATATATACAAATGCTGTACTTTTTTTCATACTGTACTGGCACTGTCAGTGGCGGCTACCGTGTCTAACAAAGATACGCTATGATGCAAAAACTCCCCAATTTGCTATATTTGGGACACGCATCACATGTGTGTTCTACAGTACTAGTATTCTGATGATTCGACCTGATCAATTGAGAGAGGGAAATCCTAACGAACAAAAGCAAATAAACTTGTACATAAGAGATTAGACCAGATCAGCATGGACTTTATGGGTTAAAGGGTAAGATATTAGTGTTAGTCAATTGGGGTAAAAGCAGTTAATTGTCAAACGCATTTTCTCATGCCATGTATCTAACAGGCAGTACTACAGAATACGCCAACCATACTAATACAATACAGTTAAACCTGCCATCTGTTTGCAAAGACCATTCCTCTTATATACTCATCCAAGAAACCCTCCTTGGACAACCCTCAATTGTTGATTAGTTTCCTTGGTTTTCTATATACCTGTTTTGCCAGGTCGGAAAGTATTCTAATAAAAGACTTTGATTTAGTGGTTAAATAAATATCTCTTCTTAAAAAAATAACATTCTTAACATACATGTACTATGCTTTTTCAGGCACTGAAATCATGAATGACAAAGACCTGATGAAGCAAAAGCTTTGCAATAGCAGGTTCAACTGTATTCCATTTATAATGAAAAGGAATGAATAAAAATGCACACACACAGTTTTTAAGTAGAAGCTTTTAATTATTACATGCATAGTTGGGAATATACAAGAAAGGGAAATTTTACCATTCCTGGTGAAACAGTTCGACCTAGAATTATTGCACTGCCTGGCAACTCAACCATATCTTACCAGGAAAATCAAAATTTCAAAAATATTTGAAAGTCAAATGTTTAAAATAGAGACTGTAATTTTTCTTTTTAAATTGTCTATTTTTTGGTCGAATTATTAAGAATTTTCAGTGGTAGGATTTACTTGGATGATCAAGTTAACTCTTCTTTTTTATACAATGATGAGGATCATTCAAAAAAGCCTCGCAATAAGGTTGACAAAAAGGGCAACCAAAAAATTGATCCCCAAATTTAACCATATCCCAATTAAAAGCACACAAAATAGAACAAATATATTTAATACTTTGCAAATCATATCATAATTATCCCTTCTCCACTAATATATTTTGCAAGATGGACATCCAACATAGTCTGTAAAAAAATTAACCCATTTCTACATGGAGAGCACACAATATCTACAGTGCCGACATTTAATTCCTGCACCAGTCAACCGGACGTCTGTCAGTGCCTGGTTGTACAAACAGCCATGGATGACATGTCAAAAAATAAGCCAAGAACACCAATGACTCACATAGCATGCGAATCAAAGCTACGTTCAGTTGTGCAGTCGTCCATGTCCAGGAAACTTGGTGGCAGTTGGTCATGCGGTCGTGTTTTACATTCGGGCTGTCAGTGCATTTAGTGCAAGAATTAAATGCCGGCACCGCACCGACCTTTGACACAATATCTGAGGGGGATTACTAGGCACCCAAAATATTTCAAATATTTCTCAAAATATTGCTTTAATATCGAGACATATTCAGATCATGTAAATGCTCAAGATGTGAATGGTTTTATTTGGCAGGAAACTGGAAATATCTTTTACTTTTGTACAAGTGGACTACAATATGAACAGGAAGATTTATTCATTTCACCCATACCTTTTAGCTGTCCATTCAACATGCAAGGTTTTAATTTTGTTGTTGTTCCCATAAATCTTTGTTATCACTACCTAGATATGTATATCACTACGTGATTGGTTTTGTTTAATTCTGTACACTCTTAGTTGCCAAGTACACGTTCTTACACTTCTATAACACTATATATCAAAAATATCTGTTGATAAATGACCGTCGCGTTTCTATAATTAAACTTTCTGATATGTTCTGATGGAATACTTAACTAAATACAGCGACAGAAGAAAGGCAAAAATATATACACAAATTTTCAAACATAAAATATCAAATGCAATATAGTTGGTTTATATTTGTATACACTATTCAACGTTATTGGTGAACCCTACTACACAAAATAAAACCTAATCTGTTCTCACATCACCCCCTAAAAGCCTACACGAATAAGAAGAGTAAATGATAGTGATGTTTATTTGGTTAGCTATTACAACGAATCATTATATTCTTTATTCTTGTATCGGAATACTCACAGCTTATGCAATTTAGAGTATCTAGGGTAGAACCATGGAACTTTTTCCCCAGCTGAACACCTGGTGGTAGTTTTGGAAATTAGAAATAACTTGGCAGTAGACAACCTCATATAAATGCCACAATGTGTGTCGTTGATTTCTGGCATTTGTAAAGCAATCTTTGTTTGTAGTATTTCATCATAAAATGCAACGGCCAAAATATATTTTTTGAAGTAAACTAACTTGAATGTGCCGATTACTTCGCATTGTGATTCAAAATCATATTTTTCAATAACCTCAACATTAGCATATAATTCATTTGGTATGTTTGAAGAAAATGAACACAACCAAATTGAATTTAATTAACTAATATTGTTGCCACTATGAACCTTCATGACCATTTACTGCTGAATAAAAATGATTAGCTGGTTGCTTATTTTGGCTTAGAGCCGAAGCAGAAAATATATTCATCGAAATCTTTCGCAATTTGTTTCGAATGGAATACATGCCATACCTTCGCATGCAAAATGTCCACAAAATATTTCACACAAAAAAAAAATCATGCCAAGTGAAAGTATGATACAAAAGGCAGATCTGCCCTTACTTCTGACTGTGTACACACAAAGCTTAACCATTTCATACCTGAAGAATTTAAAGGCATTAAAGTTCGTAAAACTTCAGTTTCATAGCTGAAGAATTTGAGGCATTGAAGTTAGTAAAACTTCAGTTATTCTTTACCACGCCTCCCAATAACAGCCATTTTATTAACCCTCATGCTGGTGGTGGCTACATTGGCTAATTCAAAATTATCCTAAATCCTGTAATATGATTGAAACCCTGGCAAATGGGTACTCATATGAGACTACTCAGTGAGAGCATTTAAATGAATACCAACATGACAGCGTTTAGATGATTTTCAAAAATCATTGTGTACTTGCGCTTTGGACGAAAGTAGCCTCAGCATTGGAAATGTTACGATATGAACAATTCAGCTTTGCTTAGAAAGGGCTGAAAATTGACTTTGGCTTTTCACCTTTTTACATACTTCTTGTACATGAAAAATCCTGAAAAAAATATGTCAATAAATCTACACTGCACTGAAATTAGTAGCACACTGGACATTAGTAGTTGGCAGATTACAATGCTAGGATGAGGAATAAACATGATGCGGCATTGATGCACGGTATCTTTTAGGGTGTAGTACCCTACTAATGCATTGTGGGATGGATATCATTACCATAAATGGAAAAATGGTGTCTCCTTGCAAGAACCCTATGGTCAGGGTGCCAACGTGGGTAGGGTTTCGTAACCCAACGGTTCTGTCTAAAATAAGCCATTTCCATGCAAGCACCCTACTTGATGGGTATGAAGCCGGGTACAAGATTGGGGTATCGTACCCAATTATTCCGTCTAGATTAGAATAACTCCATGCGGGCACCCTACTAAATGGGTATGATGCGATTAGGTGCGGTATGTGTGTCATACCCTACTGTCCTGCCTACGATAGGGTAACTCCATGCAGGCACCCTATATAACGGGTATGATGCGGTATGGATGCGTGGTACGAGGTATCAGGGTGCCATGCCCTATCGATGCAGTGTGGAATGGTCGTCATACCCTACAGTGATGCCTGGGTTGGGGTACGTCCAAGCAGGCAGCACCCTACCGAGGATGGATGGATGGATGGATGTAGAAGTTAATATACCCAGCTGACCGGCACCCACTGGGGTTCAGTGCTCAGAGTCTCGATGGCTTTCCGTAGCGTGTTATAGCACTCGTCCATGTTGTCGTTTACGATGGTCAGGTCGAAGTACTGTTTGTAGTTGCGCTCGAGACGCATACTCTCCTCAAGCGTATTCCTAAAGTCTCGTTCCTGTGGCAAAAGAACAAATCAGCGTAATTAACAACAAGGTAGACAGAAAAAAATAGTACAAGTACTTTCTTTATGGATAGATGGAACAAGCATATGTGCTTGTATAAAAAGGTGAAAATTGTTATTAAGAACAGTAAAAGATGAAAACTATCACATTGGAATTTTTATTTATTCCTGAAGTCTTTATCCCGTGGCATAGCAAAAATCAGCATAAGTAACAAAAAGGTAGAAAGAGAGAAACAGGATTTTTTAAATGCCTGTCACAAACAGCATTCATACAATTACTGTCGGTGCACATAAAGCTACTCAGCTTCCATAAATCCTTATACCAAATATGATTAAAAGCCTATTGTGTTAGAGGGCAATTTACACTTCAGCTGTTAAAGAAGTAGGAGCTTAGCCAAGACCCGTTCAGGCTATCTTTTGGACATGCATTTTCCTGAAAACCTCCTTTATGGGCAACAAAAATCACTGAAAAATTTTCATTTTTGATTTTTTCCAGATAGACACTTTTTGACACTACATGGCAAAAAATCTTTAAGACAATGCAAATAAAAATGCTCGAGCGTTAACCTATCAAGGAGATCTTTACATACCGTGAGGACTCTGTGGGTGAGGCCCTTTTTCTTGGCGAATTCGTGCATATTCCGCATGGTCTCCACTTTGGGCGCCGCAACAAATACAACATAAGGCATGAACTCGGACGTCTTTAGAAGCTTTAGGGCCTGCAACGAATGCAAGAAATGTTCAGAACATTAGACACAAGTCAGCCATAATCAGGGTTGTCAAAAAGCCATCTATCAACAATTATAACATAATGCATGAACTCGGACGTCTTTAGAAGCTTTAGGGCCTGTAACGAACGCAAGAAATGATCAGACAACTAAACACAAGTCAGCCACAAGCAGGGAAACCGCCACATTATTTTGGTGATTTCATTCTAACAGAAGTAATTCTCGGGAAATATCTGAAGGAGAATGGTTATTAGGCACAAACTAACAAATCTCCTTCCAAGTATTTTTCCAATTTATGCTTAATGCCAAATTTATTTACAAATGTATTATAGGTCCAGACGACATTTATTAATAAGTTACTTACAAAAGTATTATAGGTCCAGACTGAAAAGATTCTACAGGCATGAACAGGTTAAATAATATGATGCATCTTTAACCCTTCTAATGCTGAGGCTACTTCCGTCCAAAACACATGCAAAGATTTTTGAAAAAATCATCTAAACCCTGTCATGTTGGTATTCATAAGAAAGCTCTCACTGAGCACTCTCAGATGAGTATCTATGTGCCAGGGTTTCTATCATTTCTCAGGTTTTTGCATCATTTTGTATTGGCTAAATTAGCTACCAGTAGCATAGGGGTTAATAAGTTATCTACATAAGTAGTATAGGTCCAGACGACACTTATTTGGAGATTCTATAGGTATGAATAAGGTGAACTTGGATATGACAGACTCAATGGGACCAGGAAAATTGGTCCGTCATAGGCAAAATCCGTTGTATACATATGACAAATACTTGATACTGTAAAACTGGTAATGTTTGCGTGTAGTAAATATTGCGTTTTTTTCATTTTCTCTTTTATGCGTGTTTTAATTAATGCGAATCTCCACCAATAAACAGAAGGGAAACAGAAGGGACAGATTTATGCGTGTTTTAATTATTGCGTCCTCATGCATTCGCATTAAAACGCAATAATTAAAATCACGCAATCATTACCAGTTTTACAGTATGCATCAGACTGGGATCAAGCATATCGTCCGTCATATGCAAAGATCCGTCGTACAGTGGTCCGTCATATCCAAGTTCACCCGTACTAAGCATCTTTAAAAGCCTTTTCTC
This sequence comes from Maea johnstoni, assembly GCA_963942565.1. NCBI lineage: Eukaryota > Metazoa > Annelida > Polychaeta > Spionida > Magelonidae > Maea > Maea johnstoni. The sequence continues at coordinate 22,350,439 of OZ012699.1, read as the reverse complement.
TTACCTGTGCATTGCAATCCATAATACACATACGACCTGATCGCATCACCGCGCGAATCGTGTCGAATTTTGTTCCATATAATTCCCCTTCAAACTCGCCATGCTCGAGATACTTCCCATCAGCGATGTCTCGATCGATCATCTCTTTTGTGATGTAGTAATATCCGTCTCCATCAATCTCATCTTGCCGCATGGCCCGTGATGTGTCTGTGAAAGTCAAAAATGAAGCATCAATTCACAAAATACTACAGAATTCCTGCATGGCTTCTTGCAGGGTCTTAGCCAGGATTTCAAAAATGCCTATGCAAAACAGCAATTCCAATATTTCTTCCTGTCTAGATTTAGCTACTAATCTACTCAAAATCCTTATACCAGCTGCATTTAATAACATACTGTAAATTCAGAAAAGATTGCGTTAGTTTAATTCTTGCATATAGCCTCGGACCCATAATTAAAATGTGCAACGATTGGTGCTGCCACTTTAAGTGTATAGCTTGCACTCCCTGTTCGCCAAGTTAAAAAACATATAAAACGATTTTCTGTAAATTCGCAAAATTTACTCTACACAATCTTTTGTGAATCTACAGCATTGTGTCAAAAAGGGACATTTACACTTCAATTATGTCCTGAAAGATGGTTTGTTAGGAAAGTATTTGGTTTTTACCCCTAAAAAGTCAAAATTGAAAATTCTTCAGAGAATTTTGTGCCTGTCCAAAAAGTAAGTTTTCATGAAACTACTTGTCCAAAAGACAGGCAGGACGGGTCCTGGCTAAGTCCCGGGCTTCTGATCAAACTTTGCCTGTTTCCAAAAGATATATTGCTTTGAAAGTTATTTTCCAATTATTTTTGACTTAAGTTGCCGCTGGAGGCATGAATTAGTTTTTTTCATTTTTTAAAGATTTCTGTTTTTTTCCTGCTTGCTAAGTGGCATAGCCATGATGGACATGCAACAGATTGTGTTCATATTCTATAATAGTACATGTGTAGGCATCTAATTGGGTTATAACTCAATATTCACAATAGCAGACTTAGTTAGCCTACTATGTTTGCCTTTGAAAATTAAATCTCAAAAATATCAACGTTTTATCCAATATTCTTTTATCGAATACTACTACTAATAATAATAAAAATTATAATAATAATAGATATTTGATATACAGCCCTTTCCAAAAGCAAATTTTAGTTGGCCTTCTTAGTTTGCCTTTACATATAAAATCTCAATGTTTTTTTCTTACGTGGAATGGTTTCTCCGAAGCGAGACGGATCACTCTCTATCAGCCTCTTTTTGAGTGTTCGTCTTCCTACGCCCTGTCCGCCGACAAGGACGAGGGTTTTTCGCTGGAACGGTGGCATGCGGGCGACTTCTTCGTACACCATCAGATCGTGACGGTCAAACTCAGAGTTGGCTTTTGACTGGTAGAAGTACTTCTTCTTCTTTTTGGTTTTGATGCCACATAGTACTGGAAAGAGAGAATGATTAGGAATGTAAATCACAATGCAGATTATCGCAGGTCTTGATAATACCCAAAATTTCTGATAGCCCTATACAGGGAGTCACTAAAGATCTTCATAGCTGCCTTCTTGAAGCCCTTAGTTTTACTTGTTACAGTACTGCTTGATTTTAATTAACCCTTATGCTGATGGTGGTTGATTTTGCCAATACAAAATGGTGCAAAAAAACCCCAAAATTACTGAAACCCTGGCATATGGGTATTCATCTGGGAGTACTCAGTGAGAGCTTTCCAATGAATACCAACATGAATAGGCTTAGATGGTTTTCCAAAATATTCGCATCCTTGTGCTTTAGACGAAAGTAGCCATAGCGTTAGAAGGGTTAAGATATTGCAGGTTTTAGTGGAGTCTCTCAATCAATCAATACGCTAATTCAATATTCTTTTTTATAAATAATCAGTCATATAAAATTGCAATCGATCATCAAAATCAGAGGTTGAATGAGCAATTTATCGGCATATACGATTAATCGGACAATCCCACCTTGGGGGTGTAGGCATGTTAATCATTCATGCTAAGAACTCACCATGTTTGAGTGTCATCTGGACCTAAGATACTTTATAGAATATCTTGGGAATTAATCATGAATTCCATAACTATTTGAAGGAAACCAGTTTGTTCCTTTCTGATCAACATTTCTCCTTCAATTATGTTCTGAAAATTGGCATTTGTTAGAGAAATATTGCCAAAATGGTTGGTTTATTTTGGGCACTACAGGCAGGAAGACAATATGGCAGAGAAAGTGACATAAATTGAAAATTCCAACTGTAGTACAACTATAATATAAGTAAATGCATGCTTACATGATGATTTTGTGTAGTCATATTCTGGCTTTACGAACGCTTTTCTCTTCTCCTCCAGTGTCTGTGAGGGAACAAGCCCGGCAGGTTCATTATCGTCCACTTTACGCGCCTGAAGAGAGAGAAAGAGGAAGAGATAGGAAAACGTCAAATATATTCTTTTTTTTTCAATTTCTGAAAAACGCATGTTTTTTTTTTTTCTTAACAAAACGCACAAAAGAAAAAACAAACAAACACTGGCACATTTCACACACAATAAAAGCAATTTTGTACAATATTGGAGGATTATCGATTTAGAAAACTCTTAAACACTATACCCTACACTTGGTCAGATAAGATTTTCAAATACATTCTTGATACATTCAACTCTGTGTTCCACTCATGGTGTGCTGCATATGGCAAATGAAAATATCTTGAAAACCAATATTTAAGAATGGGTAACTTTACTCGTTACGATGCCAAATGCTGATAAAAAAGGTATTCAATTGTATCGAAAATGTTAAGTATTGTATCACATCATTTAACATTTGAAATACACATAAAATTGACATAACTGCTAAGGCCTAAAAAAAGAAATTGTTTGTTTCCTGTAACGGTCCGAAAAAAAATAGGGCAGGTAGGTCGGTTGCATTATTTTTTTGGTCAAAAATGTGTGTTTTATGCATGTTTTACAATGATTGGGAGTTGGGTGGGCAGAAAAAACTTTTTTGGTGGGGATTTTTTTGAATAAAAACCTTTTTTAGGCCTAACCGGACCTTTCGCCTCAAAGGCTGTTCGCTATTAATTAGTGAACTTTCTGAAGTTGACAGTGACAAATTTAATAAAATAAGGTTCTTGGGAGTTAGACAGTATCATTGAAAACAATGTTAAGGTATTGAATCGTTAAGGAAATATCAATATTGCAAACTAACGTGAAAATTTTAAAGGTGCAAATCCCTATTCTTGATCAATTCCAATCTGTGTTGTACTCATGGTTACAAATTGGCACCTATAAATTTTTCGCAATACGATACAACATCGCTATTTCCTTAATGATACAATTAGGGATGGGGACCGCAGACCGGTCCACATGTGATACCGGCCTGAGCATTGCGGTTAACCGGTCTGAAACCGTACCTCAGTCCATGCGGTTCGGTTTTCTATGCACGCTGGAGGCGTAATAAAACTGTCAGCACCTTACCTCCTGCTGGCCTCACAATGTCTGTCAAGTGCGCCTATCAAATAGCCATTTCAAAGTCACGATGAATGGCGCTTCCTGTTCTCTGGCCACTTTCACTATGCGCAGAAGCCTTCTGAGCATAGAGAAACTGGCCAGGGAACTAGTATATAGGAACTCTTAGGAACTTACAAGTTCAGGCAAGTTCAGTCACGCATTCCATTGCGTAGTTTCGTATCCAAGAAATGTCATTAATAAACCGTTAAGGAAACCGTGATAAAACCGAACCGTAGAAGCAAAACCGAAAACCGAACCGAACCGTAGAATTCTCAACGGTACCCATCCCTAGATACAATATGTTAACGATATTCTAAACAATACTTCCTTCCTTCCGGTGAATTAAACATGTTAGATGTAGCACTGTGAAATTTTGTTATCAAAGGACAATTCCACCATGAATAAAAGATAGGCCCAATGGTTTCTTAGGGTATTCTCTACTTAAACAAAATTCCCACCACTGCCAACCTTCATACAAGAAATATATTGCTGTCTAAACACCTCCCAACAGACACAAAATTCAGGCACTGGGAGCGGCCATTTTAATCTATTAATAGCTTATCTCAGTAGCTGATGTGCACATACAATATTAGCAGTAAGGTAGCTGTTAATGATATGTGTGTACCAAACAGCCTTAGATAATTTATTAATAGACTATAATATGGCAGGCGCCAGTATCTCCATTTCTAGTATTTTAGGATGTTTAAACAGCAATATACTTCTTGGACAGGTAGCGTTATCTTATATCATATTATAGGCCTTATAGCCATGAATGGGTGAAAATAATTTTGAAAAAATAAAAAGATTAATAGAAAAAAAGTAAATTAAAAAAAATGTAATACTAGTTTGCGTACCTGCCACCAGTTGGCGTCATCCATGTTTAGGATCTGTAGAATGTCGCCCTCCTTGAACTTGAGCCCCGCATCCTTGCATGGAATGAGGTTATCCTTGGCGGGGTCATACCCAAAGTGGGTACGGATGTATACCTAAAACATTCAGAGAATTATTTTTGTGTTTCAATACAACATCAATACTGTCTTGACCATGCATTACATTATTATATATAGCTCAATAATAGTATCAAAAGGTTATTTGATGATGATGATAATAAAATTTACCATATTAATACTGTAGAACACACAATGTACGTGTCTGTTTATTTGTAGCGTACATAGCGTGTGGTTCCACTTCGCTATATAAAAAAAGCTGTACTTTTTCATTTGTACTTTCTTTATGGTAGCGGCGGCTACCATTGCTAACATAAAGATACGCAATGATGCGAAAACTCGCCAATTCGCTATATTTGGGACATGCGTCATATGTGTGTTCTACAGTAACAATGAAAAAGTATAAAATGATTATAATAATAATGATAATAATAATAATGATAATAATAATGCTAATGCTAATTATAATCATGATAATAAAATAATAATAATAATAATGTCAATAATAATAATAATGATGATAATAATAATAATAATAATAGTAATAATAATAATAATAATAATAATAATAACAATAATAATAACTATCAACTTGAATTTATAATACATTTGAATGTATTTATGATTGTATTTGGTCCATTATAAGACTTTATGGCTGGCCAGATCTTTTACCCTGTATTTATATGTCATGATCACATAAATCTAGATTGGACAATAAACTATTTATCAACAACAACAACAACAACAACAACAACAATAAAATCATAGGCCTACCTGTGAGAGGATGTTATTGTCCACGTAGCTGGGCATTATTTTCAGCGTGACGCTTCCCTGAGCTTTCTTCATGTACTCCTGGAGCTGGTCAGGCGTGGTCACTTCCTGACCGTTCACCTCCTTAATGATATCGCCGATATGCAGGAGACCTAGCATAGAAATATACACAGTTAAAACCTGCTTTACCTTTATGATATCACCGATATGCAGGAGTCCTAGCATAGAAATATACACATTTAAAACCAGCTTTACCTTTATGATATCACCGATATGCAGGAGTCCTAGCATAGAAATATACACAGTTAAAACCAGCTTTACCTTTATGATATCACCGATATGCAGGAGTCCTAGCATAGAAATATACACAGTTAAAACCTGCTTTACCTTTATGATATCACCGATATGCAGGAGTCCTAGCAGAGAAATACACACATTCAAAACCTGCTGTGCCAAAACCATTCCATGGCTCAATTCTTTTTTTTTCAAGGGAGCACAATTTCATCTTCAAAACCTACTGCTGTTATAAAAGCCAGTACATCTTTGGGCCCCCTGTAGATATTTGAGGGAGCCTCAGGAGAGTTAAAATGTTGAAAAATCCTCATTTTGGCAAATAAAAACACATGTCCCTTAAAAATCCCCTGCTATCAATTTCTGTATCAGGATTCATTAACGTGTTCACAGTTTTAATAATCAAATGGAATTTTTCTTCTAATAGAGGCTGAAAAGTACCATATTTTCATTTCCACAGTCCTTCCCCATCCCTCGAACTGAGGAGTTCTATTAGAGGTTCATATGGAGAAATGCATCAAATAGTTAACCCTTATGCTGCTGGTGGCTAATTTGTCCAGTACAAAATGATGCAAAAAACCTGAAAAATGACCGAACCCTTGGCAAATGGGTACTCATCTGAGAGTACTCAGCGACAGCTATCTAATGAATACCAACATGACAGGGTTTAGATGGTTTTCAAAGATCTTTGCATCATTGTGCTTTGGATGAAAGTAGCCTCAGCATTGGAAGGGTTAAAGATCACAGCTGCCCAAATAGCCACAGAAGTTTAAAATTACTGGTCAGAAAAAGTTTTCCATCCCAAAGATTTCTATCTTTAATTACTTCCAAATTACCTTGCCAGTTATATGTAGAAATCAGACCTAGGACTTAGACTTAGACTTCAGAGTCAATATGCAAATTCATTTACTACAACAAACATGGCTACTGTTGTAGGCAACTGCATTTATAAAGTCTACGTCTAAATCCATTTAGTGTAACTGACCCCAACGCCTGGAAAATTTCTATTAGAAATTTTATGTTAAAAATAATAGGTACAAGAGTAATTCTTAGCTGGAAATAGCTGTGAATTATGCAATTATATTTTACTAGAACAAACCATGCAACTGTGTTTTAACCCTTCCAATGCTGAGGCTACTTTCGTACAAAGCACAAGGACGAAAAGATTTTTGAAAACCATCCAAACCCTGTCATGTTGGTATTCATAAGATAGCTCTCGCTGAGTACTCTCAGATGAGTACCCATATGCCAGGGTTTCAGTCATTTTCTAGGTTTTTTGCATAATTTTGTATTGGTCAAATTAGCCACCAGCAGCATAAAGGTTAAATCTCAAAAGGAGTAACCTCCCACAAAAACATGCAACTATGTGATTTCTCACAACCATGCATGGTGAGGTGCTCTTTAGTTCTCAAAACGACCACTAGGGACCACAGGTTTCTCCAGTTGGTAGTTTTTGGTAAATCACACTCAGAGAAATAAAAGTTAAACTTGATTTTAAGCATAATTCACTATTTGATTACTCACAACCATGCATAGTGAGGTGCTCTTTAGTTCTCAAAACTACCACTAGGGACTACAGGTTTCTCCAGTTGGTAGTTTTTGGTAAATCACACTCAGAGAAATAAAAGTTAAACTTGATTTTAATCATATTTTACATGATACACCGAACTCTATCGACTCATTTCTTTTAACCTATTAATGCTTGCAGCGGCAAAACACACCCAGACAATTTTGGTGGAACTTTTAAGGCAAAAGCAAAGTTAGGAAAATATTTAGCGGTGAAATTTTCATCAGAACAGTAAGCGCAACTACCTTTCAAATATTTTGTTGAATTGAATTTCCAGGTTATTGACAAATAACATTACAGATTCAGATGACAATTTCAAGAGTAACTCTAAAGCTTTAATGCGTTAATGTCACAAACTAAGCTTTCCATGAGGAATACCAATACTGTATACCATGTTAATATCGTCGCAGTTTAATTAATGCATACTTTGCGCGCCCAGGCACCAACATAATTTTCAGAACTAACTTGCCATGCCGGGCAAGTAGTTAATGGTTTTGACTTGCCTGAAATTATTTTTGACTTGCCCCAAATAAGTTATAATATATATGCTAGATAGGCATGTATTGTTTCTCATGGATTTGAAGATTTGAAAACCATTTTCTTTTCAGTTTTGTTGAATTGCTTGAATATTCCTGGGTATTTGGGCCATTCACTATAAAAGATATGTGTTAAGTGTTCAATAAAATCAGCTTGCCAATTCGGGCAAGTGAAAACTAAAATGTACTTGCCCGAAAGCCCTTTTTTCAAAAATTCACTTGCCGGGGCAAGCGGGCTAGTACTTATGTCGGTACCTGGCACCCCTGAAGTCTGTATTTGTTAAACTGCAAACCATCATCTCAGATTCATTTGGATATCTGATCCCTATGCTAGTGTCGTACTACATGCTGACATGATAACTTGTCATTCAACATGCGTTCGCAAAAAGTAATCTGCACATTAGTGGCAGGTGCCGCAGAGCACATTACTTAATACGTGCAAAGATAACACATTATACAGTAATTCAAAGGTCACTGTATCTCATCCAGAAAAGTTTCCAATGCCACAAATAAGTGGCAATTTAGTCATGTAAACAGAAGTATTCATGAGTGATGTTAGGGTATTGTTAAGATTTTAAAAAAAGATACAGAATGTCATCTATTGAGATCAGTATTAGACATCGAAGAACGTTTAATTTACTATAAATATTGAGCACCTAGTGGCCACAAGAAGGAACAGGACTTAGGTCAGGTGGAATGGAGGGGTATGGGAGAGTAATATATATATATATATATATATATATATATATATATATATATATATATATATATATATATATATATATATATATATTTATATATATAAATATATATATATATATATATATATATATTTATATATATAAATATATATATATATATATATATATATATATATATATATATATATATATATATATATATATATATATATATATATATTATATATATATATATATATATATATATATATATATATATATATATATATATATATATATATATATATATATATATATATTAGGGATGGGGACCGGAGACCGGTCCACATGTGATACTGGCCTGAGCATTGCGGTTAACCGGTCTGAAACCGGACCCCTCTCCATGCGGTTCGGTTTTCTATGCACGCTGGAGGCGTAATAAAACTGTCAGCACTGCTGGCCTCACAATGTCTGTCAAGTGCGCCATCAAATAGCCATTTCAAAGTCACGATGAATGGCGCTTCCTGTTCTCTGGCCACTTTCACTACGCGCAGAAGCCTTCTGAGCATAGAGAAACTGGCCAGGGAACTAGTATATAGGAACTTACAAGTTCAGGCAAGTTCAGCCACGCATTCCATTGCATAGTTTCGTATCCAAGAAATGTCATTAATAAACCGTTTAGGAAACCGTGATAAAACCGAACCGTAGAAGCAAAACCGAAAACCGAACCGAACCGTATAATTCTCAACGGTCCCCATCCCTAATATATATATATATATATATATATATATATATATATATATATATATATATATATATGTGTATGTGTATGTGTGTGTGTGTGAGGGTGTGTGTGTGGGTTACCTTGGCTGTCAACCAGTCCGCCTGTTAGAATGCGAGCAATGAGAAGGTTCCCTCTATCATCAGACTTAACAGTGATTCCCTACGAACAAAATGCAGGACAAAATGTGTACGAGAGTGGGAAGGGGGAAAAAACGTGCCAGTAGTGTCTACGTAATTAAAGGTGCAGGGGTCGCGGGCCGCATGACAAAGAAAAACAAAACAGAATGGTGGAACTGAAAGTACAAAATTAGTATGAAACAAACACAGTGGCGCCATCTATATATATCAAAACCATGGTCTTAGACAGCAGGGCGCCTGGGTGCCTTTTTGGACACCCAAACCCTTAAAAAGAACCCCTCAGGACACCCAAATATTTTTGTGTGGATTTTCTAAAAATCCCAATCTCAAGCTTATAATTGAATTTGTTCATCTCCTTATTATTCCCATGACATTGTTTAATGATATCATGCCTTATTTTAATGAATTTATACATGTTTATGGTTGAAATATGAGTATTTTGTGATCCCCCTTAAAAATTTGGACGCCCAAAAATTTTACAACTGCCAATTTTAGGCACCCACTTTCTAAATCCTGGCTAAGACACTGATCAATACCCTAGCCCCGATGATCACCATCCACGTAATACTTTAGGGTAATGTTACATTTTTCTTTAAGCAGGCCTTGACGAAGCCCTTGGCAAGCAGACTATGGTGTTGAACTAAACACAGACATGTTGAAGTAGTGATTTATAAATGTTAGGAAGATTCGTTGTGTTTATATGAAAGAAAGCAAAACCAAATCATAAAATAATCTCATAGGGAAAGCCAGGCCTTTGTTTTTTACCCAAGACCCAGAAACCATTCATGGCCACATGACCCTCTTAGTCGGACACAAATGCATATAATTCGTAAATGGAATTTATTCCAGAAAAAATTGAATGAAAGATGTGAGAAATCTTTTTAGAAACAACTCTCCTATAATATCCCTGACGTTCCTTTTTGCCGGATTTTTCTTTTCAATTGCCATATGGTCAGTGCCCCCTAGGTGTGACTGATCACACTGGCTGGTCTTAGCCAGCAGGGCGTCTGGGTGCCTTTTTGGACACCCAAACCCTTAAAAACAACCCCTCAGGACACCCAAAATTTTGTGTTAGGAATTTCTAAAAATCTCAATCTCAAGTTTATAATTGAATTTTTTCATCTCCTTATAATTCCCATGACATTGTTTAATGATATCATGCCTTATTTTGATGAAGTTATGTTTATGGTTGAAATATGAGTATATTGTGATCCCCCTTTAAGATTTTGACGCCCACAAATTTTACAACTGCCAATTTTAGGCACCCAGTTTCTAAATCCTGGCTAAGACACTGAGCTAGGCTCTGTTTGTCTACAGACTTCATTTTACAATGAAGATTCATACAAGTTCCAACATCATGAACAATTCATTTAATTCTTTTTCAAAATATTTTCCATGAACTTGACATATATGATAGTGTCAGACTATTGGAGGTCTGGTGAGAATGATTAACCCTTATGCTGCTGGTGGCTAATTTGGCCAATACAAAATGATGCAAAAATCCTGAAAAATGACTGAAACCCTGGCAAATGGGTACTCATTTGAGAGCACTCAGCCAGAGCTATCCAATGAAAACCAACATGACAGGGTTTAGATAGTTTGTACAAATTCTCGCGTCCTTGTGCTTTGGACGAAAATAGCCTCAGAATTGGATGGGTTAAATTAACGCAATACAGGCTTGAATGTGACAGGAAGCAACTCAATGCTGCTCACTGAGTTCTTCCTATTTAAGGATGCTGCACCTACAGTCTCTAGGACTACATGCGACACAATTGTTATGATTCCACACACAATAGATAGATGGCGCCACTACATGTCAGAAAGCAGAAAACAAAAAATAGTAGAAACAGGTGCAATGTTAGAGGTTAGTTCCGATTTTGCCCGCTCGGCGGCACAGTCACCTTGTCTGTCGATCATACTGCCAGCGAGTATTCGCGCGATCGTCAATTCATTGTTCTCCACTCGTACCGTGATTCCCTGGTGAAAAAATAGATCATTTGAACGATTAGAGGACATGTGAGAAGCAAAGCGAGAGGCTCGTGGGAAAGTGAGACAGGCCACCATTGTTCCGGTAAATGTAAATTTGTGAGAATGGATGTGCAAAAAAGCAGCAAACTAATACTCAATACTAGCTTCCTAACTAACTCTGCATATATATATATATATATATATATATATATATATATATATATATATATATATATATATATATATATATATATATATATATATATATATATATATATATATTATGATAACGATTAATCACATGAATCATATTTATATCTAAAAAAAAATCTTTTCAATATTGCAATGAAGTGAAGTCTGTAAATGAATGGAGTAAAATAAAATGTAACAACTCAAGAAGAGGATTCTATACTTGTTTCAGGGATCTCTACAAATGAAATCATAAATCAGAAAAGGCAAAAATCATCACAAAACAGGGAAAACACTAAACTCAAAATATATCAATGAATGACACACTTTTAAAAATGATGCTTATGATTGCAAAAAATTACAAACAGTTTTTGTCTTAATTGAAGCTAGAAAGCACCTATTGATGCAAATGTATTGATATCATATCTAAGTTTGAGTGTTTCAAAATAAAATAAAATTGAACACAAAATGGTTGATAACAATAAACTATTGAATCTATCCATCCATGTGTCCTGATACAATAAGAAACAACCTCAATTTCATTTCTTGAAATCTATGCATTTAAGTTTCTATAAACTTATATACTTTATTGGGATTATCATAAATAAACTATTGGGTAAAATAAACAAAGATAAACCATCAAATCATAATTTAACCCATTCAAACAAAAAGAAAGAACCTCAATTTCTTTTCTTGATATATATATATATATATATATATATATATATATATATATATATATATATATATATATATATATATATATATATATATATATATATATATAAATACTTTATTAGAATAATCATCCATGTTTATTTTGATAAGATGATCGAAGCACTCTAAGCAAGAGTGAAAGAAATATAATAACGATAATAATAATAATAATAATAATAATAATAATAATAACAATAATGATAATAATAATAATTATAATAATAATAATAATAATACTAATAATACTAATAATAATAATTATATTAATAATACTAATACTACTAATAATAATTATAATAATAATAACAATAATAATCATAATAATAACAATAATGATAATATTAGAGGGATCTATTATAACATCAGCGAGTATCAAGCAAGCATGCCTACCAGTGGTTCCTCGGCTGTTTTCCGGATGCCGACCATACGTATTGCGTCTGAGGGAGGTCCCATTATTACGGGAGGGGGAGGGGCGGCCAGGACGAAGCTATCTTGGGGAGCCTCGTAGTTCTTGGCAGCCACATCGTCGTGAGCCTCCACCATAGCCTGAAATATACGCAAAGGAATTTCATATAGATTAATCCATCAACCATACGCAGCTGGTGGCTGATTCGGGCAATACATAATAACACAAAAAAATTGAAATATCACTGGAACCCTGGCACATGGGCACTCATCTGAGAGCACTCAGCAAGAGCTGTCCAATAAATACCAACATGAGAGTTCAGATTTTTTCAAACAAGAGAGCCACGGTCGTGCCTTATGAGAGGATATCTCTTGGGGAATGAGTTAATGATTAGTACTATAGTCTGTCTGACCCAAGTTTGGCTGACCGCTTAATTCACCTCACCTTCAAATGTTGATTTTGCCCAAAAGGCCCCAATAGTAAAATTACACCCGAGATCGCTCACATCATATTGAAGCACGAGGTTGTCAGACCAGTACATTTTCTGAGTTTTAGTGGGGGGTTGATGGCCGGTTCAACAAAAGGACTAATGTTGTACCATTCGCTCATTTGGCATATCAAAACTAGCATTCAGTGTGAATGCTCGTATCCCTCACTCTCTGGGCTAGATGGGATCATGTGGCCCCTAAGTATGTGTAACAAATGTCCAGTTTAACTGACTGAGTTGTGATTAGGCATTTAAAAAGGAAAACAAACAAACTTAATTGGTTAACACAGACATGTGGCAAGTCTAGACTTGAATGTATTCATGAATGAGGCAGGAAGTCCTCCAGTGGTCCTTAATGACCATTTGATGACCCTATGAGAGGAATGTTAAGTACTTAAAACCCTCCCTCTCTGTGCTAGATGACAGAACTTCAGTCAAATGTCAATCACAAAATGCCAAAAAGCAACATTTTGAGGGACTTAAGAACAAAATGAAAAGTGAGTTCATGGGGGTGGAACATTGGTTAACAAGGTAAGCTAAAGAAAATGATAGAGAAAGTCTTAATAAGCACACACTATGCTGTTAAAGAACTTCGTCAGGAACAATAGACAAAACAAACACTCATGATAGACTTAAAAAAAGGAAAAACAAACATGGAGATAAAGACGGCATGTATGATTTGATAGGAGAGGATATCCTGAGGATATCCTCTCCAAAAACCTATGCATTCTTGTGCTTTGGACGAAAGTGGCTTCAGCATTGAAAGGGTTAAGAGTTCCTCTCAAAATGTTGTCTGGATGTATAATACTTTGGAGAATAACCTTGGATTTGAAAAAAATATTTGAAGGATTGTTGGGAATTTTCTATATGATTTTTCTCCTTCAAATATTTCCTAACTTTACTCTTGCCGCCATGATGTCATCAAAACTGTCAGGCTGTCAAAACGTATTTCCTGAAAGACTAAAGATACTATTCATTGCCAATTAATATGTGCAAACCTACTTTCCCCTCTACTTGTCATTTATATTGCTGTTACACCATGTATGTTATATTTTGAATTGTTATTTTGTAGTTGGCCAAGAGCCCTGGCAGCTCGTGTTTACAATGTAAAAATTATTACCGACTTGAAATAAAGATTATCTATATCTATATCTATAGGCTGCTTTTGGCTGCTGTGAGCATTAATAGGTTAAACCATTCTCTGTCATTCTATGCGTTCTGTGACTAGCAAGCACATACTGCTGTCGTAAAAGCTTCAGATCGCAAATTTTATGACATCAACAGGCAAACCAGATGTCCATCCAGTGTGGGAGAGTGTAATTGATACTGAAAAGTGGCTGGCTGTTGACTCCACTCAACAAAAGCTGAGATGAGGGCAGACACCAACTTATTATGTATACCTAGTATTAGTGTCTTAGCCAGGATTTAGAAACTGGGTGCCTAAAATTGGCAGTTGTAAAATTTTTGGGCGTCCAAATTTTGAGGGGGGGATCACAACATACTCATATTTCAACCATAAACATGTATAAATTCATCAAAATAAGGCATGATATCATTAAACATTGTAATGGGAATTATAAGATGAAAAAATTCAATTAAAGGCTTGAGATTGATATTTTTAGAAATCCCACACAATTTTTTGGGTTGTCCTGAGGGGTTCTTTTCAAGGGTTTGGGTGTCCAAAAAGGCACCCAGACGCCCTGCTGGCTAAGACCATGACCTAGTATAGTGCCAACTCATCCCCCACTCTCCCTAAACAATTTAATCACTTGATCATGTAATGTTATTAAAATCCAAGTGGATGTGCCGCTCTATCATTAACCCATTAACTTAAAGAGATTAGCTTGAAATTGCAGTCTGGATCTATGATACATTTGGTAATAACTTTGGAATTCAGAATGATCTTACAAAATATTTGAAGAAAAGTTGTTCGCATTATTCTGAAGAACATTCATCCTTCAAATATATTTCCAACTTGGCTTTCGCCTGCAAGATTTCATCAAATTTGGCCACTGTTAGTATTAATGGGTTAATAAGTCCTCCATGGGGAAAGCATTATAGTGTCAATGTGTCAGTTAACTGATGTTTTTAAATTGCCGATTACATGTGATCACTAAATTGATTTTTTTTCTGAAATTCTGATAAATGCTAGATCGTTAAGTTTGGGATATATGGCAAATTAACCAGATCTACAATACCCTGAAGTGTGCTTTGTTTGAGATTATCTGTAGCTTCTTGGTGTGCTAAGAGTCTTAGCATAAGACACAGACCCTGTACTTCTCCTCAGGGTCTAGGCCCGGATATAGAGACTGGGTGCCCAAAATTGGCGTCCTATTTTTCAGGGTTTACCACAATAAACTCTGATTAAAATCATGAATATATACTAACTTTATGAAATAAATCATAATGTTCATCTAAATTACTGTGGAAATATATAGTATGGAAAATATTCAACTATCACAATCATGAATATATACTTACTTTATGAAATAAATCATAATGTCCCTATCAGGTACCAATGTACCATGGAAATATATTGAGGTGAAAATAATTCACTACATTCTTGAAAGTGATATTTTTTAGAAATTCTTCGCAAAATCTTTTGTGTGTCCTAAAGGGTGATTTTTGAGGGTTTGGGTGTCCAAATGATGCCCAGACGCCCTGCTGGCTAAGGCCTAGAAAAAATATTGCTGGTTTCCTGTAACGATCCAGAAAAAAAAAGGGTAGGTAGGTCGGTAAAACAATTTTTCTTAAATCATTTTTTTTTTTGTTTTAATAATTTTATGCATGTTTTACATTGATTTGGAGTTGGGAGGGTAGGGATCTATTTGAATAAAACATTGTTAGGGTAGGGTTAAAGGAAACAAACATCCTTTTTTAGGCCTAAGACTATACATACCCTGAAGTGGGGGTTGCTGAGGATTTTCTGTAGCTCCTTGGCCTGCTTGCTCCTCTTATTCTCTAGCTCCTCTAGAACCTCCTTCACCAGCTCTATGTTATCAGCGCTCACCGGCTCTAGGTGAGAGTCCTCAAGGCGGTCATGGGCCTGCAACAACAATAGCATACAACAATCAGGCCATTGTTCTGACAAAATAACAACAACAATAAGATCATGGGCCTACAACAATAGGATAGAACAATGAACCAATTGTTCTAACAAAATAACAACAATAGGATAGAACAATGAACCAATTGTTCTCACAAAATAACAACAATAGGACGGAACAATGGGGCTATTGTTCTAACAAAATAACAACAATAGGATAGAACAATGGGGCTATTGTTCTAACAAAATAACAACAATAGGATAGAACAATGAACCAATTGTTCTCACAGAATAACAACAATGGAACCTCCTTCACCAGCTCTATGTTATCAGCGCTCACCGGCTCTAGGTGAGAGTCCTCCAGGCGGTCATGGGCCTGCAACAACAATAAATACAACAATCAGGTCATTGTTCTAACAAAATAACAACAATAGCATACAACAATCAGGCCATTGTTCTCGCAGAATAACAACAATCAGACCTCCTTCACCAGCTCTATGTTATCAGCGCTCACCGGCTCTAGGTGAGAGTCCTCCAGACGGTCATGGGCCTGCAACAACAATAGCATACAACAATCAGGCCATTGTTCTGACAAAATAACAACAATTGCAAGATCATGCCCTGGGAGCAGGGACTTAGCCAAGAATCGTCCTGCCAGTCGTTTGGACAAACATACTCCTGAAAACCTCCTTTTGGAAAGGCAAAAATTTCTATGAAGAATTTCCAATTTTGACTTTTTTGGGATAACCAAATATTTTACCATCAAACCATCTCCCAGAATATAACAAGGGTAAATTGCCCTTTTTGACACAATAGGCTTATTTATGTAGTTGGTACGGATTTGAAGTAAATAAGCAGCTTATCTGGAAAGGCAAAAAATTTGAAATTGATGTTTTAGATAGACATTTGTGAAATCCTGGCTAAGACCCTGTCTTTGTATGACAAAAGGATAGAAGAATAAGGCCACTGTTTGTACAAAATAACAACAATTAGAAAATCATGCCCTGGAATAACAGTAGGATATAACAATGAGGGCGTTGTACTAACAGAATAACAAAAAATTAAGGTCATGCCCTAGGATAACAATAGGATATCATATAACAATGGGGGCATTGTACTAACAGAATAACAAAAATTAGTAGATCATGCCCTGGAATAACCGTTGAGTTTAGATCCCAGTCAGATTTGAGCGTTCCCGGCATGCTTTGCGGTATTAGATCGCCGCAGGAAGGTCAAAGCTCATATAAAGCTACTTAGTATCATAATGGCACATAAAAGACAATATTGACAAACAAACAAATTTTCTTTATGTTTGGCCATAATATTCTTAGTCTTTTTAATCCAATTTTTGAAAAAACAAGTCACATAGTTTTTGCATCTGTGGCACACTGGCTTGGTCTACCGCGACTACTACGACGTCGAGCACGTTTGTGGTGAAAGATCTTAATAAAAACGAAAGGAATATTTTCCAAATTTCTGTGAACAATATATGCATATATATCGCTGCCAAAGATAATATTTGAGTTTATGAACCATAGCCATTTAATCGCGAAATTTATCAGAAAGGACTAGGTAGAACTACATCGAGCACATGACGAGCACCCATATTGACAGTGACGTCACTAGACTGCGAAGCATGCCGGGAACGCTCAAATCTGACTGGGATCTAAACTTAACCTGGAATAACAATAGGATATAACAGTGAGGCCATTGGACTTATGAAATAACGAGATAGATAAGAGAGAGCATGCCCTTAACCCTTCCAATGCTGAGGCTATTTTCTTCAAAA
>OZ012699.1:22279771-22332399 GCA_963942565.1 Maea johnstoni | reverse complement strand
CATCACCTGGAAAGCTCTCACTGAGTAACCATTTGCCAGGGTTTCAGTCATTTTCTAGGTTTTTGAATCATTTTGTATTGTCACAGTAGTCAACAGCAGCACAAGGATTAAGAAGTGTCTTAGTCAGGATTTAGAATCTGGGTGCCTTAAATTGGCAATCTTTAAATTTTTGGGCGTCCAAAATTTTAAGGGGGACCACAATATACTCAGATTTCAACCATAAACATACATGTATAAATTTATAAAAATAAGGTATGACATCCTTATACAATGTCATTGAAATTATATGGAGATAAAAAATTCAATTATACGTTTGAGATTGACATTTTAAGAAATTCCTCACAAAAAAGTTTTGGGTGTTCTGAGGGGTGCTTTTTTAGGGTTTGGGTGTCCAAAAAGGCACCCAGACGCCCTGCTGGCTATAAGACCATGGGGTTAAGTCTGGACAACCTGTTTGCCAGGTGTGGGGGTAATTCCAGCTATAATATGGATAATTGATAAAACATTTGGTATCTGTTCCCACACTTCAGAGTCTGAGACTACCCTATGCCATGCTAGAAACCATAATTTACCCCCAAAAAAGTGTTTGGTTCCTATTTAACGTCCTAAAAAAATATAGGTAGGGTAGGTAGAGATTTTTTTTATTATTTTTTATTTTTTTTATTCTTTAACTTGCACGATTCCCTGGAGTTGGATGGCTTTGATAAAGGTTTGCCTTGTTGTAATTGTCTTTATATGCATTAATTGTAGGCCCCTGCTTCTGTTCATCCAGAAATTTATAATTTAATGGTTGGAGAATTGGTATTTAGGACGGCGAGGCAATTTTTTGGGTAGGAACAATTCATTTTTCAGTAGGATTGGCAAAAAAAACTTTAGGGTAGGGGACAATAACTAGGGTAGGGTAATAGGAACCAAACATTTTTTTTTAGGCCTAATTTACCAGAGAAGACATCAATGTCAAGAGAGATTTACCCATGTTTAGTCTTGAGAGTGGCCTAGTTGCTTGGTGTGGGGGTATCCTGTTCCAGATGCTTTAAGACAGACAGCTAGGGGTCCTTGTTCTCTAATGACTGTCTGATTGTTCCTTGGTGCTCACTCAAGCTTCGTCTTTAAGAAGGCAAGCCAAGAGGTATGAGGGAGAAAAGGGTAGAACTGACTGTCTGATAGTTCCTTGGTGCTCACTCAAGCTTCATCTAAGGCAAGCCAAGAGATATGAGGGAGAAAAGGGTAGAACTGACTGTCTGATAGTTCCTTGGTGCTCACTCAAGCTTCATCTAAGGCAAGCCAAGAGATATGAGGGAGAAAAGGGTAGAACTGACTGTCTGATAGTTCCTTGGTGCTCACTCAAGCTTCATCTAAGGCAAGCCGAGAGATATGAGGGAGAAAAGGGTAGAACTGACTGTCTGATAGTTCCTTGGTGCTCACTCAAGCTTCATCTAAGGCAAGCCGAGAGATATGAGGGAGAAAAGGGTAGAACTGACTGTCTGATAGTTCCTTGGTGCTCACTCAAGCTTCATCTAAGGCAAGCCGAGAGATATGAGGGAGAAAAGGGTAGAACTGACTGTCTGATAGTTCCTTGGTGCTCACTCAAGCTTCATCTAAGGCAAGCCGAGAGATATGAGGGAGAAAAGGGTAGAACTGACTGTCTGATAGTTCCTTGGTGCTCACTCAAGCTTCATCTAAGGCAAGCCGAGAGATATGAGGGAGAAAAGGGTAGAACTGACTGTCTGATAGTTCCTGGAGGACCTGGACCATTGGTATTCCTGGAAGTATCGCCCAATATTCCTCGTAGGCAAACCAAGACAAGCAAGGAAGAACAGGGTTGAATGTAGATTGTTTCTTAGGAAATAACCCACTCCTGGCCTTTCTGTGATTTTTTTCTTGTGGCAGGACGTGGTTTTCGACTTGAAATGCAAAAACTACTTGATAACTCTATAACCTCACAGATTGATGCCTATAGATAATTTTGCTAGATGTGCAAATGGAGCAAAAACAGCTTATTCTGATAAGTGGGATAATTGACTACTTTAGAATGAGCAACTTTACTTTGTTGTAAGCCAATTGCTGTCAGTCACCGATGAAATTGAGCGATAAATTGCTTTGCGTGCATTTCAGTGTTTTGTAAGAGATAGCCCATGCATTTCACACTGCCAATATCGGATCAATATACTGTTCATGGTTAGATGCATTTTAAATCCCCCCGGGCTTCCAGACACAATAGCTGTCAGCAGCTCGGGAAATGCAGCAGATTTCAAGAGTGTGTGTAGAATCTATTGAGCAATATAGTAGTACACATGTGTAGATGCAGTCTAAATCCTCAAGGCTTTCAGACGCAATAGCTGTTAGCAGCACTGGAAATGCATGTTAGAATTCTATCTAGTGTACACATATAGGATCTGTTCAGCAATGAAGTAGTGCACAGAGAACGTAAAGAAGCTGGTGTGTTTTCGATCTCCCTGTAGAGCAGTACATATATGTTGCAGTCAACCAGACACTTGCTAGCAAGTTGCTGCTGGAAATATTGCGTGAAAACTCTCAATTCTATATTCACGAGTAGGGGCAGTGAGAATAACCAGTTAATCCATAAACAATGTGTCTCCAGCTGGAATGATATAGATTTCAAGTCCATGGAGAATCCATATTAAGCATCACATGAAGCACATGCAGGCAGCTATGTTCTAGTACCCGATCCTTACTGGAGATATTGCATGAAAACTCTCAATTCCATATTCACAACAAGTAGGGGCAGCGAGAATAATAGTACTCCATAAACTGGCATGCTATAGATTTCAAGTCCATGGAGAATCCCTGTTAAGCACTACATTAAGCACTATACAGGGACCGATGTCCTACCAGATCCTTCCTGGAGATATAGTATGAAAACTGGCCATTCCAAATTCACAAGTAGGGAGAGTATAAACACGATTACCACAATTTATACACAATGTCTGCCAGGCAGCTGCTGTGGAATGCTATAGATTTCAAGTCCATAGAGGTAGTCTATCTAGCAATAGGTTTAATCACACACATGTGCCTCTGATCTAACAGATGGTAGCTAGAGATACTTGTCTGAGAACTGCCTATTGCCTGTGCACAAGTAGATGGGGTAACCCATAGGAAATATACGTTGAGTGACTGTTCGTGTTAAAAGCTAAGAATATTGTTGTATCTCTTGAAAAGGAGGATACCCCAATATTTCAAAATTGTCCTATTGCTTGTGCACAAGTTGATGGAGTAATCCATACGAAATATTTGTTGGCCGCCTTTGTGGTGAAATCAAAGGAATTGTGCTTGCATTGCCATCTTCCATGTACTTATAGAACTATCCCAGTCTGAGTAGCGGAGTATCATGTGTGAGTGTTGTCCAGGGTATATAGTGTATCCGAATAATGCAGAGTCAATATTCAATATTCCATGGTGGCTTTCGTGAATCTCATAGCACCCGCATCACCTTCACTGTCAATATGACATCCACACTGAAATGCTCGACCTGCCTCTATAGCTGCCTTCTCTAATAGCTAGAAAGGTAGTTGTGTGTTGGGAGTATGTATTTTATCCAAATAATGCTGAGTCAATACTCAATATTCCATAGTGGCTTTCATGAATCTCATAGCATGATACATCACCTTCGCAGCGTCCATGCTGAAATGCACAACCTGACCCTGTAGCTGCCTTCTGTAATAGCTAGGTGGGCATCAGTGTGATGGAGTCTACGTTACTGCTTAGAGCTAGCCAGATTTTCTGCTATTTGAGTCCCATACAATGCTATCATAGGATATAAGCCACGTTGCATGAAATGCATCCTCTAGTAACAGCTATTAAGTCAGTTTTCCCAGACACTTATACGCCGTGTATGTTCTGCGATCCAACACACATACAATGCTGTCATATTACAGCCACGCTGCACAAAATGCATCCTCTAGTAACAGCTATTAGGTCAGTTTTCTGCCATCTCAGACAATTATTCAGGGCTGTGTATTTTCTGCGATCCAAGACCCATACAATGATGTCATATTACAGCCACGCTGCACAAAATGCATCCTCTAGTAGCAGCTATAAAGTCAGTTTATGCTTATGGTGTCCATGTTACTGCTTAGAATAGGCGGATTTTCTGCGGTCCCAGTCACATACAAATAACAATGCCGTCATAGAATAACCACGCTGCACAAAATGCATCCTCTAGTAGCAGCTATAAAGTCAGTTTGTGCCTCTAGTCTCCCGAGGGCAATGCTTGGTAATCCATATTCGTAGTAGTAGCCTCGCAGATATTACCGGACTAGCTCGCCCTGCACCGCTGGCCGATGGCAGCAGCATAAAGCATGTACACGCCTCACACCAGAATCGCTCATCATTTCCAGGCGATGAATTCTGATTGGCTGCTCAAAGCTGGGCACTTAAACCCTTTCATGCCCAAATGGTAGGTCAGAGGTTGAAGGAAGCCAACTGCATCAACATGTCACAAGTGTAGGGTCTTGGCTAGGATAAGTTTAGAAACTGGGTGCCCAAAATTGGCCTTCATAAATATTTGTGTCCTGACTCCTGAAGGAAGACACCAATATACTCAGATCAGGGACTTAGCCAGGACCCGTCCTGTCTGTCTTTTGGATAGGTAGTTTCCTATAAACCTCCTGTTTGGACAGGCAAAAAATTCTATAAATATTTTTCAATTTTGACTTTTAGCGGGTAATAAACAAATATCTTTCTAACAAAACATCTTCTATGACACAACTGAAGTGTGAATTGCCCTGGACCCACTAGGCTATTAAATGTAGCTGGTATAAGGATTTGAAGTAAATTAGTAGCCATATCTGGACAGGCAGAAATTTTGAAATTGCTGTTTTGGACAGGCATTTCTGAAATCCTGGCTAAGACCCTGACTCAGATTACAACCACATATTTACTTGCCTTGGGAAGTTATATTGAGGTGAAACATTCAATTACATGCCCGCATGGTCTTAGCCAATATATGGAAACAGGGTGTCCAAATAGAGGTTTCATAGACTTTTGCGTGTCCAAAGTGTGGTACAAAGTACATACTACTAATAAAATAAACCCTATATATTAACAGATTTTCCTTTTTTATGCCAGTAACTGTTTTGTGTGTTTTATAAAAGTGACACTGCAGCTTCTACATCTTCAATCTTCTAAGAAAAGTCATCACCAGCAAATTCTGACATAACTTTTTGGGTGTCCAAACTGTCAAAAAACAGTGTTCTGGGTAGGACTGTCATTGACATCCATTTTTTTTCGATTCGATCATTGACATTTTATTTTTCGATTCCGATTATTTCGATTCGATTGTGAAGAACTGCAGTAATAGAATATTTTCACATGTTCCACACTATTTTTGTGGCTAGGATCCTAAGATTCCCACAATGCAAAGACAATGAAGGTTTTCTCAACACTTTCTGATTAGATACTTGAGTTTCTCTTCAAAATTCTTAATAGCGTTGGCTAAAAATTGCGTAAAAGGCTGAAAAAATGTGTTTCGATTAATTCGATTCGATTAACAAAATATTTTTTCTCTCGATTAATTGGAATAATTATTTCGATCGATCGATACTTGTCATATCAATGACAGTCCTAGTTCTGGGTGTCCAAATGACACGCTGGAGGCATAGGCGGCTACATGGTCTTAGCCAGCAGGGCGCCTGGGTGCCTTTTTGGACACCCAAACCCTAAAAAAGAACCGCTCAGGACACCCAAATTCTTTTGTGTGGGATTTCTATAAGTCTCAATCTCAAGATTATAATTGAATTTTTTTTTATCTCCTCATAATTCCCATGACATTGTTTAATGGTATCATGCCTTATTTTGATGAATTTACATGTTTATGCTTGAAATATGAGAATATTGTGGTACCCCCTAAAGATTTGGACACCCAAAAATTTAACAATAGCCAATTTTAGGCACCTAGTTTCTAAATCCTGGCTAAGTCCATGGTTTGGATGTTATATTGGTGCACAGATGCCCTGCTGGCTAAAAAGACTAAGCGCAAGGGAATCCTCCACTGTAGGCATCCCATCTGCTTTTACCATGTTCCAGCCTCAGTTGGAGTAAAATGGCACATTTTTTATGACCATTAGCCGAGAATATTGATTGAAACTGATGTGTTTTCCCTCAAGCTGTAATGTACAAGGTCCAGGGGGACCTGTAGCTGGTAGTCTTGCATAATGGGAATGCTATTCATCATCACATCACTATTCATATAAACCATGTGCTTAGAACTGCAATTGAAACCCATGGGCAGTGTCTTAGCCAGCAGGGCGTCTGGGTGCCTTTTTGGACACCCAAACCCTTAAAAAGAACCCCTCAGGGCACCCAATTTTTTAGTGTGAAATTTCTAAAAAAAAACCAATCTCAGGCTTAATATTGAATTTTTTCATCTTATAGTTCCCATGACATTGTTTAATGATATCATGCCTTATTTTGATGAATTTATACATGTTTATGGTAGAAATAGGAGTATATTGTGATCCCCCTTAAAAATTTGGACGCCCCAAAATTTTACAACTGCCAATTTTAGGCACCCAGTTTCTAAATCCTGGCTAAGACACTGCCCATGGGAGTGCCAGGATTTAGAAACTGGATACATGAAATTGCCAATTGTAAAATTTTGTGGAGCTACATTATAATATAATTATAATAACAAATAAATAGGAAATATGTTCCTCAGCAAGAACATTGTACTCTTTGGTATCTAGAATACAGGATGACTTTCTTGCACCTTCCTTAGCATAAGGCCTAAAAAAAAGAAATTGTTTGTTTCCAGTATTGGTCCGGAAAAAATGGAGTATAAGGTAGGTCGGTAAAAGCAATATTTTTTTTACATTATTTTTTTGGTCAAAAATTTGTGTTTATGCATGTTTTACGTTGATTGGGAGCGCGGAAAAAACTTTAGGGTAGGGATTGTTTTGGTAATATATTTCAAACCAAATAAAGCATATTTTCCAAAATATTTGAAGGAGAAATGTTTATCACAACCAAATCAACAACTCTCCTTCAATTATTCCACAGCTTTCACCTTATATAACTCCTTAGGCCTAAAAAAAAAGTTGTTTGTTTCCTGTAACTCTACCCTAGTAACCAGATCTTTATTCAAAAAAATCCCTACCCTAGGCCTCAAGTTTTTATCGCCCTCCCAACTCCGAATCATCGTTATACATGCATAAAAGACATTTTTTTACCAACCTACCTACCCTATTTTTTTCCGGACCCTAACAGGAAACGAACAATTCCTTTTTTTAGGCCTTACCAAATATAACCACTGCCCATCATGCATAATTAAATTCTAGCATTCTCATAATAAAAACATGCTTATATAGAGCTCTGCCAACAGGTACTAATCCGGCATAAAGTTGAAACCACCTCCCAACATGGTCTTAGCCAGCAGGGCGTCTGCCGTCTGGGTGCTTTTTTGGACACCCAAACCATTAAAAAGAATCCCTCAGGACACCCAAATCTTTTAGTGTGGAATTTCTAAAAATCGCAAGCTTATAATTGAATTTTTTCATCTCCTTATAATTCCCATGATACTGTTTAATGATACCATGCCTTATTTTGATGAATTTCTTCATGTTATGGTTGAAATATATGAGTATATTGTGATCCCCCTTAAAAATTTGGATGCCCCAAAATTTTACAACTGCCAATTTTAGGCACCCAGTTTCTAAATCCTGGCTAAGACACTGCATCCCAACCTGATTACAAGGGCCCTAGGCACTTAATTTATAAAACATAGCATTAAGCATTGTAGCCCCTGGAATACCTACAGTGTGTAACCAGCCTGAAGGAATATCCCTCTAATGTATCCATGTGTAACCCACTTCATAGCATTACATCGTCATGGAAACAAACCAATATACTACAACAACGATGCCACCTATTGAGTAAATGAAAAACTAACTTGTGTCTAAAATGATCTCCTCATAGTCTTAGCCACACCTGTGGTGTCTGGATGTTATTGTAATCGGCCAAGAGCTAATTTTTAATGCAGTGGCAGCTTGTGTATGCTATGTAAAAAAATTGATGAGGCCTAGAAAAAATCATTCTTTGTTTCCTGTAACGGAAGCGCAGAAACAACTTAAGGGTAGGGATTTTTTTTGAGTAAAAACTTGTTACCTATTGTTACAGGAAACAAACAACTTTTTTTAGGCCTGACCTGAAAAAAAAGACTACCGTAATTTCGCGTGTATAAGACGCACTCGTATATAAGACGCACCCCTTGTCCAGGCCTTTAAAATGATGTATAGATCTTAGCTTTGTGTATAGTGCGCACCCCCTTTTCGAAATTATTGTAGGAAATCAACTCCTCATGAATAACGCTAGAAACCCAGTAAAACGCATATTGAGATGAGTGAAATGTGACATCGCCGTGACATCAATGCGTTTCACCCTGTGTCGGTACTCACTACCCATTGTCCTAGGCATGTCACATGGATTGTAATCAGTAACTTCTAGTGGAGGGTGGTTCCCTTATTACAATTCATCAATGACGAGGCAAACATCGATGGGTATTGTCTTGACCGCATTATAATTGTAATTGGCGATCTCCGAGTGGCCTGGTAACTCGATGTAAAACACCCTAGATTTCTAGCTTTGTGTATAAGACGCACCCCCGATTTGAGTGTAAAAAAGTGTGTCTTATACACGCGAAATTACGGTATCTATCTGACTATCTATGTATCTTAACATTTCTGTTAGGCCTTGAAAAATAAATTGTGTTTCATGTAACGGTCCAAAAAAAGTAGGGTAGGTAGGTCAGAATTCTTTTTGATTATATCTGTTTTATCCATGTTTTTTGATGAATGGGAGTCGGGATGGCTGACAAAATTTGTAGGGTAGGGATTTTTTTGAATAAAAACTTGTTAGGGTAGGGTTACAGGAAACAAACAACTATTTTTGGGCCTAAGTGTCGAGGCTATAGGTTTGGGTGCGAGGCTTACCTTGCCCGGAGTCGTCAGTCAGGACGGGCATGATGATCCTGAAAGCTCTCTGCTACTACTCCCACCTGCAACACACAACACAAAGATAGGGTTATTTAACATAGTATATAGTAAACATACATATAATCTATACACTTCAACCACTCAGGACGGGCATGATGATGCTGAGCTCTCTGCTGCTGCTCCCACCTGCAACACACAACACAAAGATAGGCTCAAATGCAGTACTACTATATATTTCATAGTTTTCGCCAGCAGGGCGTCTCGTTGTCTTGGACACCCAAAACCTCAAAAATCACCCCTCAGGTCACCCAACTAATAAATTTGGTGAGTGATTTCTTAAAATGACAACTTCAAGCATATAATTGAAGTTTTTCCACCTCGATATAATTCATATGACATTGTATAAGGATATTATGATAAATATATACATGTTTATGGTTGAAATCTGAGTATATTGTGGACCCCTTAAAAACTTGGACGCCCTAGACATTTAGCCATATGCCCAATTTGGTCACCCAGTTTCTTAAACCTGGCTAATATTAGGGCTGGGCTTGATAGGCACGACATTGATGGATCGGCAAAGTCGTAAGATCGATGTTCAACATGAGAGGACATCGATTGCCGAACTCGATATGGCCCCCCCTACCTCCATTGTTTTCCCTACCCCCAAAATACAAAAGAGCCTACCCTATTCTTTAAAAAGACCGCGGCGCTGAGCCGGCCACAGACGGACGCCATTGAAACTGCACTACGATAGATATTATAGCGCGCGGTAGTACTTGGAAAAGTGTGGAGTAATGCAATGTATTTTACGTGGTGCTGGTCTGGCCCCCACCACACTTTTCCAAGCACTACAGCGCGCGACAGAATCGAATCGAGAAAATCGACATCGAGAAAAATTAGGCAATTAATCGCATCGCAAAAAAATGGCTGATAAGCACAGCCCTAGCTAATATAAATTTAAATTACAAAACCATATGCTGTAAATCCTGTTTAATTTACCAGTGACAGTGTCCAATGTACAAGGTAGCCTAGGTACTAGTCTGGACTAGTAAAAATGTGAAAAGGGGCCGGTAGGGCTAGTAAATTATTAACCCTTGTAGCCCTACCAGACTAGTACAAATTTACCAGTCATGATAAGATTGATTATTTGACATGTTGAAATTTTGGTTGGTGCCTTTAGGAAGATTTAGATTAATAGCATATTTTCTTGCATATTTAGATAATTAAAGGGGTCAAGTTTTAATGATTATTTGGATTTCCAGGTAGGGCCAGTACAGGTTGGAGTAGGGCTAGTATATTCCATATGCCACTAGCCCTACCAGGCTTGTAGAGTTTTCTGGTTATTATCAGACCCTGAGTGATTTTAGTTTGCTGGTATTTACAGCTGCAAGGCAAACCAGATGTCTGTCTTGTGTGGGAAAGACCACATGTGACAAATAAACAGGATACATTTATTACCATTTAATGAGAGTTCAAGAGGTTAAATTGTACTTGTAGAGTTGTAGTGTCTGGTTGTTGACTCCATGCACTTATCAAGAGCATCTATATAGATGAGGGTAGAAACCAGCTAGTGTATACCTACAACAACAGCTTATCAGTATCAATTTCAATTCACACCCCATCCCCAACCCATTTTATTAATATGATTATCATGTGACAAATATTCAAATGCTGCTCTATCTTTGATAAGTTCTCCCTAGGGTATCATATGGTGTCTGTGTAGTGTGTACATAACAATTCACTGCTGTCCTTAATAAGCTGATCACATGTGATCATGATCGGTAAATTAGGACTCCAAAAAATTCCGATTAAGGCTAGAGTTGTCTGGTGAGCCCTGAACATAGACTAAAGCAGCAGGACATCTGGGCGTAATTATGAAATGCAAAACCCTAAAAAATCACCCCAATTTCTTTTGAACAGGGGAATTTCCTAAACTCTCAATTTCAAGCATACGATCGAAAGCTGCTCCCTCAATGTAACTCCCATCATTCCATGTGATTGTATAAGAATGTTACATGACATATTTCAATTTAAAGAGAATACATATTAATTAATGGTTGTATTCTGATTTTGAGTAGATTGCAGTCTCCCTTGATAAACAAGACAACCTAAAATTTATTAAATTCATTCCAATTTTGAGCACCAAGTGACTTAATCTTGGCTAAAAACCTGGCTCCGAATGTTAATGTTTTTATTTGCCTTAATCATCCGAGCCAAATCCCACGAGCAGTCGCAACCAATGCATCCCAACACTAAATACCACTTAACACATGTATGCAATATTAATGTAGACTGCCTTTCTCCACTCTGGTAGTACTGCAGAAGCAGAAATCAGATGATATTCTGCCCTCATGCCCTAGGGGCATATGCAACAGAAATGTTCAGGATATAGTCTTAGCCAGCAGGGTGTCACTCGGACACCCAAACCATCAAAAATCCTCTTCCAGAACAACCAAATATTTAAGGGGAATTTCTTAAAATCTCAATTTCAAGCATATTTATTAAGATTTCTCACCTCAATATAAATTCCATGTGATTGTATAAGGATCAGGGTCTTAGCCAGCAGGGTGTCCGGGTGTCTTTTTGGCACCCTGGTCCACGAAAAATACCTATTTTAAGGGGAAAAGACACCCTATCTTTTGGACAGAATTTTTGGAAAATATCAATTATAAGTAGATATTTTATAAAATGTTATTCTTAAATGATAACTAGAACATTTGTTGAAGGAATAAAGCAAATAATTACTTGATTTGTCAATGTACATGGTCAGTATGATGACTTATTTCTTTTCAACGACAGGGTTTGGACACCCTGTCTTCTTGAAACCCCATTTTGGACACCCTGTTATGAAAATCCTGGCTAAGACCCTGATAAGGATATCATGTTTTTTAGCCTTAATCATCCGAGCCAAATCCCACAAGCAATCGCAACAAATGCATCCCAACACTAAATACCACTTAACACATGCAATATTAATGTAGACTGCCTTTCTCCACTCTGGTAGTACTGCAGAAGCAGAAATCAGATGATATTCTGCCCTCATGCCCTAGGGGCATATGCAACAGAAATGTTCAGGATATAGTCTTAGCCAGCAGGGTGTCACTCGGACACCCAAACCATCAAAAATCCTCTTCCAGAACAACCAAATATCTAAGGGGAATTTCTTAAAATCTCAATTTCAAGCATATTTATCAAGATTTCTCACCTCAATATAAATCCCATGTGATTGTATAAGGATATCATGTTTTTTAGCCTTAACCATCCCTGCCAAATCCCACGAGCAGTCGCAACAAATGCATCCCAACACTAAATACCACTTAAAGACATGCAATATTAATGTAGACTATTATTGTATGGGTCTACACTCAGGTACTGCAGAACCAGAACCAGAAAATAGTTGATATTCTTCCGAGGTCATGCCCCTTGCAAGAGAAATGTTCTGGAGAAAATCTATTGGTGAAATCCATCAATCGACAAGGGTTGAGAACAGGGTCTCCAGGGATTGACTTTAACCCATTCATACTCAGAGCTCCTCTAGAAGATATTGTCTGCTACTTTCATACTTTCGGAAATAACTTGGGAATAAAGCAAAAGTTCAAAAAATATTTGAAGGAGAGTTGTAGTTAAACATTTCACCTTCAAATATTTTCCAAAAAATGCTTTTGTTAGAAATATATTTCCAAAATTGTCAGGCCTGTTTTGGCCGCTCTGAGTGTTAATGGGTTAACATTTATAGGCAGATGCCGATTTGGCTCCTTGGATTTGAAATCTAGGAGCAAATGAATCCCTGTGCATGCAAGTTCCTTGTCTTAGCCAGCAAGGCGTCAGAGAGTTATTTGCCAAATAGAGGAATATTTTATCAAAATATGTCCATGCGTCTATCTCGAGCAAAAAAAATGAAAATAATTAAGTAAATGTAATTCCCATGACATTTCATAAGGATATTATAAATACCTTTTCTCAATAAGTATATATATACATGTTTATGGATGGTACCTGACTATTTTGAGGTTTCCCTAGAAAATTGTACAGCCAAAACATGCTATTGCCAGATCAGTTATAGTACTTAGCAAAATGCACTATCATTCTAAACAGCCCCATTGTTGTCAAATTATTGAATAACCCATTGTGAGGACAGTTCTAAGCGAAAGAGACAAAGTTCACAAAAACCAAAACAATCTAGCTTACACACAAGCCGCAGAGGTCACTTGCAACTTAAGGTTTTGTAAGGATAATGATGATGTCTAGGTTTGTTAATTATTAACCTTGGTAATATACATGACACATCTGACCCAAATACCATTCTTATCAGTTCCATCCTTCTAATACACCTCCCAGCCCTAGCCTGGTTCCCAAGCTGGGTTAGGTACAATGCCACCACCACTATATATATATTGGGACACAGGGTCTTAGCCAGGAATTAAAAACTGGGTGCCTAAAATTGACGATTGTAAACATTTTTGATGTCCAAATTTTTAAGGGAGACCACAATATACTTAAATTTCAACAATAAACATGTCTATATTTATGAAAATAAGGCATGATATTCTTATACAAGGTCATGGGAATTATATGACAATGAAATAATTCAATTATATGCTTGAGATTGACATTTAAAGAAATTCCTCACAAAAATTGTTGGGTGTCCTGAGGGGTGCTTTTTAAGGGTTTGGGTGTCCAAAAAGACACCCAGACGCCCTGCTGGCTAAGACCATCATGTATTGGGTGCTATGTAGATTTGATGTCTCTCTCAGACTAGAGATGGCTGCACAGTTTTCATGTTATGCAGTTCCAAACTAAAAGACGACAGCTTAAGGGTCTCCCCCCTGATCAGTGTCTTAGCCAGCATGGTCATTTGGACACCCTGAGTCAAGACCTTCAAAAATCCCGCACTAGGACGCCCAAATCTTTTTGAGATGAATTTCTAGAAATGCCTATTTCAAACAAATAATTTTCAAATGTTCAATTTAGTGTGAATGCTAGGAAATTACTAAAATGTATAATTATTCCGTTTCTTAATAAGAATATGTATCCTTATGGTTGTTTTAAAATTGAAGGAAATATGGTCTCCCTCAGAATACTGGACACTCAAAATTTTTATGATACCCAATTTTGGCCACCCACTTTCAAAGTCCTGGTTAAGACTATGCCCCTGAGGATTAACCCATTCACACTGCAAATATGGTAACTTGAACCCCCTAGCCTCCTGCAATACAAACGGTTTGTATTGTTCTTTTGAGTGAACTGCTGCAATACAAACGGTTTGTATTGTCGGCCTGACTCAGATTTCTCAGGGCTTTGCAATACAAACGGTTTGTATTGTCGCTATGAGTCAGCACTGCAATACAAACTGGATGTATTGTGATGTGACTGACTGGATGAAATATCATGTGTGGTAAATAAATAGACAAAATTAATTCAAATTCGATAATTTATTCAGATCATAATTCAAAACAATGAACATGGTTATAATGCTTTGAAACTTGTTTTACTTAGTGACTGGAGGATCATATAATGGTTCCGACACTTCCTGTATTTAAGTCATAGTCTGTATTTAGACTATCTAGAGACAACAAATAAAACACAAATAAATAGCTTGTAACAATAGTACAAGGTAGGTACTAGGTAGCTGGGACAATTACACCTTACATAATGGATTATAATGAAACTTCACTGTTGTGTTGATTTCTTCTCACTGGATCAAGTCCACACTTTGTTTTTATATCTAAAGAAAGCATATACATAATAGCTTGTACCAATAGCACAACTAGGTGGGTAGCTGAGACAATTACACCTTATACAATGGATTATAATCAATAACTGATAGGCTAAGCACAGTCATTGATCAAGCATAAAATAACTTCAAATTTCCATCATAGTTTTGACAACTGTTTTGAAACTTCACTGTTATGATGATTCCCGCACACTGGATCAAGTCTTTCAGCGTCTTCGTCTGCGTTTCACTGTAGATTTGCAAACGGCCGGTACATTTGAAATCCTTGCGTTCTAGTCTAGTTGCGTCCATATTGTAACAGTTAATGTGACTCCATAGGTGGCAATTATATCACACTCCACCAGAGGTTTGCCATCATTTTGAGTTGCACCGCAGATGCAGTCTACAGTTGACAAGGCTATCAGAGAAAAAATTCCTAGCCGCAACTTATACATGTATCAGTCATACATGTACCCCCAACGGCTCTTTTCAGAGCCACCACATCCTCACAAAAGAGCTAAATACTCACAAGTGATAGTTTTAATATCATAATAAAGTACATATGAATATAGTTTTATAATCATAATAGATATACACCTGAAAAAGTATTTCCTAAGCCTTCTTAATAATTGACCAAGTTATATTTGTAAATATGCACTGTACCTTTCACCATCTTCCATTCAAGGTACTTATGCCATCAAAGTAATGAGTGCTACAAATGCCTACAATACAAACCGTTTGTATTGAACCACTCAATTTCAGCAATACATACGGTTTGTATTGCAGGGGGTTCAAGTTACCATAGACAATACAAACCGTTTGTATTGCAGGTGGTTCAAGTTACCACCCACAATACAAACGGTTTGTATTGTCATCGACAATACAAACCGTTTGTATTGTAGTTGGCTTGCAATACAAACTGTTTGTATTGTAGTTGGCTTGCAATACAAACGGTTTGTATTGTCAGCTCCACAATACAAACCGTTTGTATTGTCAAGTATACAATACAAACTGTTTGTATTGCAGCTGAGGGCTACAATACAAACGGTTTGTATTGCAGGGGGTTCAAGTTACCATACTTGCATTCACACTTAGAGCGGCCAAAACAGTCCTGACAATTTTGATAATACTTTTCTAACAAAAGCATTTTTTGGAAAATATATGAAGGAGAAATGTTAATCAGAAGTCAAGCAGCAACTCTACTTCAAATATTTTGTGAATTTTTGCTTTATTACCAAGTTATTTTCAAAAGTATGAGAGTAGCAGACGATACTATCTAATGGAACTCTGAGTGTGAATGGGTTAATACAGAACTGAACCTGGAGTGAAATCAATTCAAGGTAGCCCAGTGAGACTGGAAGCATGGTCTTAGCCAGCAGGGCGTCTGGGTGCTTTTTTGGACACCCAAACCCCTAAAAAGAACCCCTCAGGACACCCAAATTTTTAAGTGTGGAATTTCTAAAAATCTCAATCTCAAGCTAATATGATTGAATTTTTTCATCTCCTTATAATTCCCATGACATTGTTGAATGATATCATGCCTTATTTTGATGAATTTATACATGTTTATGGTTGAAATATGAGGATATTGTGATCCCCCTTAAATATTTTGACGCCCAAAAATGTTACAACTGCCAATTTTAGGCACCCAGTTTCAAAATCCTGGCTAAGACACTGACTGGTAGCAAGTCTACTCCCAGCTCCTGTAAGTAACACCAGGAACAACCTGAGCTTAAAAGCTTCCTTCACAGCAGCTATAAGGATCTGGTTTCCTCACATATAGTATATAGTATTAACATAGAGTGCAACAGGTCTGAATGCAGGCCTCAACGATAACTCATAATGATACTGGCTCTGTAGGACCAGTAACACCTAGCATCTACTGGTCCTGCAAATATTTTACCGGTCCTACATCTTTTCTTTGACATATAATAAGAAAGAACATTGGATAAAATTCACCACAACATTCATCTTTATAAATTTTAACTTTATTTCTTTCAAAAACATTTGGGGGCATTCTCGGAGGGGACTTTTTAACAAGAATGTCTCCAAATGTTTACTGGGCCTGTAGGACCAGTTGCGGTCTTTTTTACTGGCCCGAAACTGTTTTTGGGAATTTTTACTGGTCTGGGGCCATAGGTTAGCATCGAGCCCTGGAATGTGTTTTATATTTCAGAATTTTAACCATTCCAATGCTGAGGCTACTTTCATAAGTTCATCCAAAGTGCTCACAAGGACAAAAGGATTCTTGAAAAGCATCTAGACCCTCAGGCTGTCATGTTGGTAGGCAATTGATAGCTCTCGCTGAGTACTCTCAGATGAGTACCCATGATCAGTAGTTTTTCCTGTTCTTTGCATCATCATTTTGTTTTGGTTTTAAAATTAGCCACCACCAGCATAAGTGTTTTAAAAGCTGAAGCTGAAAGTGGCGTGTTAGCCCGGATTTAGGAACTGGGTACCAAAAATTTGCAAAATTATGTGGGCCTGTATTTCAGGAGAGATCACAATATACTTAGATTACAATCATAAACATCATTTACTTTTTACTTTTGAGTCCCCTGTAGAAAGTGTTGTCGTAACCTAAAGAAACTTTTCGAAAATGTGTGGATTTGATTATTGAAAACTCTGTGAAGGAGGATTATGGGTTGGGTTCTGATTAACAGTTTCCTTTCAAGTATTTTTCCAAAATATGCTGTGGTCACAATGACATTCCCCAAAAAAGTGGGTTGATGTTTTTGAATGCTTCAATACTACAAAGTGCAATTTTTTAGCAATTGATCTTCAGTCAGGCAGCAGATGGCAGTCTTGCAATGTTTTGCTGTGTCACATTAACGGTGGCAAATCCTTTTGATAGAATAAAAAATTGCTTAACCCTATCATCCCGGGCTACCTCCTTAAGGTGATCAGTACCATTGCAACATAGTAAAATGCCCCATCCCAAAACATATACTTACAGCAGCATAATCATAACAAGATGTACATCTCCAGATTCCGTAAGTGTTACCAAGTAGAGAATATAAAAGCCAACCATCCTTTTGTCAACCCATATTCTATTTCATTTCAATATTTACAGCTTTGCAAATATAACACCCAACTTCTTTATGATCACCTATGTAAGGCACTTAGGCATGGTCTTAGCCAGCAGGGCGTATGGGTGCCTTTTTGGACACCCAAACCCTTAAAAAGAACCCCTCAGGACACCCAATTATTTTAGTCTGGAATTTCTAAAAATCTCAATCTCATAATTGAATGTTAATTGAATCTCCTTATAATTCTCAAAACATTGTTTAATGATATCATGCCTTATTTTGATGAATTTATACATGTTTATGGTTGAAATATGAGTATATTGTTAAGCCCCTTAAAAATTTGGACGCCCAAAAATTTTACAACTGCCAATTTTAGGCACCCAGTTTCTAAATCCTGGTTAAGACACTGCACTAAGGTTCAATGTCCTAGCTCCATCCCTAACCAAAAGGTTATTTTTACCTGGTTTTCCCACATCTACATTAATAGTCAGGTAGACAGGTAACTACAGGTGAGATATGAGATCAATGCCTCACCTGCACTTCCCAGAGCTGCTGCTTCGCCGTATCACAGAATACACACATCAAAAATCAATAGCACTCATGGGGGGCAGAGAGCTTAGCTACTGCTGGCCAGGCTGCCTGGTGATGCCAGTCTGGATTCTGGAACAGTATCATTTATAGCGCTGTGTGTAGATTACACAGCCAGTCACAGATGCACACGTTCAACAATGCATGATGCAACCTGTTTCAGGCAACTCCGCTGTGGACTGGTGTATATATATATACATATATATATATACATGTATTTATATATATGAATATATTATATAGATAGATATAACCTTAAGCTTGGTTCCAACTGGACTGAGTAAAATCTTATGCTGCTGGTGGCTAATTTGGCCATAATAAGATGATGCAAAAAACAACCAGTAACCCTGGCAAATGGCTTTTCTACTGAAAGTACTCAGTGTCGGCTATCTAATTATTACCAACATTACTGGGCAGGGGCTTAGCCGTAATGCGTCCAGCGTGTCATTTGGACACGCAGAACACTGTTTTTTGACAGTTTGGACACCCAAAATTTTATGACAGAATTTGCTGAAGATGACTTTTCTTAGAAGATAGAAGATGTAGAAGCTGTAGTGTCACTTTTATAAGACACACAAAGCAGTATCTGGCCTAAAAAAGCAAAATCTGTAAAGGTATAGGGTCTATCTTATTAGTAGTATGTATTTTGTACCACACTTTGGACACGCAAAAGTCTATGAAACCTCTATTTGGACACCCTGTTTCCAAATATCGGCTAAGACCCTGTAATACTGGGTTTAGATGGTTTTCAAAGATAGTTGTGTGACTTGTGTCCTTGTGCTTTAAACAAAAGTAGCCTCAGCATTGGAAAGGTTAACACCCCCCCCCCCCCTCCCCCGGGCCTGAAGATAGGCCCCAGCCAGCACTGGTCCAGCAGGGCATCCTAGTGTCAGTGGGACACCCAAAAACACATACTCAAAAATTAAACATCAGTACAAGCTGATTTCTTTTGCAGAATTTCTAAACAACAATTTCAATCAAGCTATCTGAATTTTCACTTTGACAGTGTGTCACTGCCCTGCTTTTGCAAGAGGTGTATCGTTGTATATATGGGCCATATCAAGCTATTCAAATTGTTACGGACGGGAATTTTAGAGAGTTTAATTCAATATTTCTCCTTAAATTGAGGGAAACTTCCTGATTTGGCTGTTTTATCTAATAGATATACCATTCTAAAACACTATTATAAAAAAAGTTTGTTAAAAAAAATTGACAAAATAGTAGATTTTAATGAATTTATTGCTGTTACGGACGGGAAACTCTGCGACGGAGGTTTTAGATACCTTCACAAAAACAGAAATCCTTCTTCAAATACTGAAGAAAATCAAAGTTTAGCATATGGGCAAAGTAGCCAAGATCCTCAAGTCTCTATTTCTGCAAGTATTTCAAATTTTCATCATCCCACTCAAATTTTGGAGGAATTTATTCTGTGTTACGGACGGAAAATGCATACTGTTACGGACGGGAAACTTTCGTCGCAAGTGGAGAAGGGGGAGGATTCCGTACATAAAAACATTTCTAAGAGGTCAAAATATTATTACATCACTCAAAATTGAAAAATGTCATATGGAAGACTCACATAAGAATGTTTTATACAAAGTTATTCATAGATCAGTGACCAGTCTAAATGATAAATTACAGACAAAATGATCTCAGAAACTAAATTTCTTCAGATTTAGCTGAGAGACTGACACAAAGTCTATGTTCTGAAATTACTGTGGCTTAAACATTGAAAACACTCTTAACAAGAACCCTACATTCTCTCTATTATTAAAGATAACTTTATATATACAGTATTTTAAGCAAGTGAAGAGTGGATTCTTAAAAAGCAAATTGTGGTATGATGAAGCTGTGCCTCCATATTGCAATAATGCTATGACCCTAGATCTCGGTACTAAAATCTCAAGTGCAATTTCACACATATTAGTGATGCTATTACAGGTTTTAATACCACTGATTTTCATGATATGTATGTTTGGTTAGGAATCCCAATTCAGTTCATATCCAATACTGGATATTAATACACTTCTACATAAATTCTCCATTCACCCAATAGACATGTTAGAACTGAGCCAGAAAAAATAACCAACTGTCAATAAGATCAAATATGCATGAATAAAACATATGACATAGGTATTTCAACGTATTTAGCAAACTGGACACTCTTGTTAACTACACATATTCTTAATTAATTCAGAATACAGATATGTTGGTATCAATTGATAGCGTTAGCAATGTCTGTTATATTTCATGACTCCAAGTTCTTAATCATCCATTTGACCATACATTCAGCTAATCATGAACTTCTAGAGCATTCCATAGTTACGGTTACCCACAAATTCTTAGAATATTTTAAGTATATCTTTTTGAACTATATTTTAACAATGTACAGGTGTACACTTTGTCTAGACACCTTCATTCTGTCTGCAGATGCAAAAAGTCTCCATTCCACCCTACATCCTTAATCCTGAAGCCACCTATTCAGTCAATCGGGGTAAATGCAATTTCCCCCAACCCATCCTCCCTCCCAAGACTAAAGAATCAGAGGTGTTAATCAGGGTAAATGCAATTTCCTCCCAACCCTTTCCTCTTCCCCAGGCTGGAGAATCGGAGGTATTGATGAGAGGTGGAAGTGGAGGAAAAACAGAATCCACATTGTCTGGGCTATACTGGTCAACAGCCTTGATGTGTATAGGAAGTGATTAAACTGACCACTGACCAGGTGGTAAATGAAATCATTTACCTCTGAGAAAACAAACTAAAATGATGCTCATCACAACTTTCTCAGCTTTATAATCTTAAGGAAGCATCTAAGCTAAATAAGTTGGAAATATTATGCTGAGTATTGCATGTAAGAAACAGAGTTGTCCATACTCAAATATTGCTTATCCACCCAAGGTCCTTACCTAGGTGTAAGAATCTTCTCTGTATAGCATACCTTTAAAACAACATGGATCTCTTTGGAAAATTTCTCAACCCATAGAGAGTAGATGGATATGCCCTGAACCTTTTATTGAGATGCACACTGAAAATCCATAGCTGTCATCGATCCCCTGATTTTTACCTTCCAGCCATACTTCCTGTCCCAATCACTTTTCCGTCCGTAACAGCACTTAATGTTACGGACGGAAAATTTTCAAACTCCATTCTAACCAATTGTGTGATTAATTTTCTACAAATTTGTTACATTAATAAATATGCCTTATAATGAAGTAAGAGGATTCCAAAAATTGTTACATTATCACTTAAAATGATTTTTTTATAGAAACTTTTCTAAGTTTTTTGTTACGGACGGAAAAATGGCAATCAAAGCAGTTCAATACCTCATTGATCACTGATCATCAGATCAAATATGTTCAGTGGTATTGTACTTCAGCCTCCCACTTACAAATACACACCAAAAAAGTGTACTTCTGACAACCCTATCAAAAATAAAATGATTTTAATCACTTTCCCGTCCGTAACACACACAAAACAAATTTTGAGGAAAAAAGTCCAGTTTATGTGAGGTAGTGGGGTTTAGGTTATAATTTTTTTCATTTTTGTACTCTTTAGGATGTCTATTTTCAGTACATGTTCACTTTATATCGGTAAAATGAAATTATTTTTTTAACTTCTCCGTCGCAATTATTGTGATATGGCCCTAATACGTTATGGTCTTAGCCAGCAGGGCGTCTGGGTGCCTTTTTGGACACCCCCCAAAAATTGTGAGGATGTCAATCTCAAGCATATGATTAAGTTTTTTCATCTCCATATTATTCCTATGACGTTGTATAAGGGTATCATGTCTTATTTTGATAAATTTATACATGTTTATGGTTAAAATATGAGTGTATTGTGATCCCCCTTAGTAAAAATTTGGACGCCCAAATTTTTTACAAAGTTCTGCCAATTTTAGGCACCCAGTTTCTAAATCCTGGCTAAGACACTGGTATACGTACTATCAAAAGTGGATGACATATGTTTATCCACTTTTGCTACTATATAAACTGCAAAATCCACATGTGTGCAACAGAGTTATCTCCTTCAGGCATGTGGTTTCTCAATTGAGGGTTGGAGTGACAGTGGCAGGCAATAAAAATGCTGGTGCTGTCTGTCAAATGACAATTAAAAGATAAGTTAGCTCCGCCTAGACTTCATGGGTATCCAGATAGAAGCATGAGTGGGTAATTCCCCCTGGAACTGTCGTAAACACCACCTGGCCCTTATCCTGTGGGGACCAACTTAATCCAAACATGTACAGTTGCATAAACACTGCTCTGGCAATTTATGATTCCGAAATGCCAACAGATGTACGGAGTCAGCAGTGTCCATACTTGATTATACCAGCTAGCAGGAAGAGATAGGGCCTAAGCCGCCTAACACCACGGCTTGCTAAGGCTGGGTAAAATAAGCTTCTTATCCATAAGGACATAAACAGGTAATTAAAGTTATTTCAAAACAAGGAAATATCTTATCCAAGTGAAGCAGAACAATGCCCATTTACCTACTACGTGAAGTTAGGTGCACTTTCATTACAGGAAACCTTTCCCACAGAATGCATGTAAAATTATTTATTTTCTTAAACACCTGTATGAAAAAACTTTAACAAAATGTCAGCCCACACTCAGGCACCGAAATAGCTACTCTAAATAACTACATGAAAGAAAAGGGCCTATTTATACTTCAGCCATGCAAACAAAAAAAAAATTCCAACTAAAGAAAATACTTGATTACTACCGCCCATAAGTTATGCCAGTCCAAAAGATAGGCTTAGTCCCAGAGTCCCATTTGTAACAAATCAGGGTTAATCCTAAATATAAGCAATCATGGTTCTTTCTAGATGTAATAAATTAGGTCCCTTTCATTCTTGCTTATTTTAATTTCAAGAAGTGTATATAAATTGAATGGGATCATTTCTAGCAGGTAAATAATTAGCAATTGTACCCTGAATCATCAATTGGCTTTCCAAGATAAGGCACTGATCCTTTGAAACTAGTGAATATTCATCCTAGTGAATGTGGTTGACATATTGGTTATTTGGTATTCATATTTTCACAAATGGAAACTTTGACAGCTTATTTTTAAACCCTACCGGACAAAATGTCAAACTGTGTCACAGAATCAGAGGATATGGGACCTTATGGCTTCAGGAACCTGTTACATTCTAACTTGTTGAAGTGTTACTACTTATCGTTAATTACATACAATGTATCATTCTTATCACAACAAGGTTAGATCACAATCAGGATAAACAAACATATACTTTTGGTTTTTATGTATTGACATCGGTTTGATGTCAATCTGGGCAGTATATATTCGATATCTGGGGACCTTCTACCAACGGTCGAGTCATGGGAAAGTTATGTGGTAATCGACCTACTTTTCAATAACTAGGTCACACCTCTAAACAACACAGGTAGGTTGATTTTAGAAAGCGGCAATCCTAGGAAATACCAGCATAATTGCTTGGTAAAATATAACCATTAGAGCAAGAACAATACCCTGGTAGAGAAATAAGCTGTCGTTATTGCCTCAGTTGGCAGATCTGGACCTTTAAATCCCAATGATTTCCAAGGTACATGGAAGTAGCCATGTTGGATTTAAAACTCGGTAAAGAGTTGGCAAGTTCAACCTGAGGTGCAAGATGATCGCTACAAAAACAACTTACCGTACGGAAATCACCAAATGTCTCAGGAATCGAAGAATCAGATCCAGGACAGAGTACACCTTCACATCCGCGATCGGAACGGTATAAGTTACACACTTCCCTCGGTATTCAAATCGTACACAAGTAAATGAGAAGCGGTTACGAATGCCAATCATTCGCTCGTCGACGAGGTGTTTTTGCAACGGCCTCTCTGATTGGTCAATTACTAGCGCCCCTCTCCACCATATCTTAGCTAAAGTTAGAAAGTTTGCTATATATCTCGCAGTAACTTGGTGGCGAACAATTTATTTTTGCGTGTTTTGATATATTGACCGGGTTCAGAATACAAGAAAGAATAGAAGCGATGCGTGAGTGGACATTAAATCTCTGCCGGAAAGGGTTGAACAGCCAATCAACAGGCGTGTTACAAAATAACTAATAGGCGTGGCCCCGGCATCCGCATAGTATTTCTCAGGTGTGAGGGGGTCGCCATCCGTCATCAATCTATTAATTATCTCACCTGGCGTGCGATCTTTAAGGATGTGACGTCACTGACGACACATTTATATTGCTGGTTGTTTACAGACATTTGTTCTCATTTGGAAATACGCTACAATTTTACATGTGAAATATTATTTATCCTTTGCACAAATGATTATCTGTGATGGTACCACAGACTGAGGGAAAATGTATGGTACCTCTCTGATGATTCGCACATTGGTTAAGTTAATTGAGAGGTTAATTCTTTGCTTAGTGTCAGATGGTCTTTAGGGTGTAAGCTTAGATGAGCAACCACAAGTTATATTGGTCCAAGGTGTAAGTGCTGACGGCTGTATGTTGACGGAAGCCCGGACGGCAGGGCGCATGTTCCAGAAATTTATGAAATACACGTTAGATCTCAGGAACGATTATTCTCGCCATTACAACGATGCAGACATTCAAATACTGATGGAATAAATTGAGTGTGCAATATATTGTCCTTTCGTTATAACCTTGTTATTTTTTCCTTAAATAAATAAAAGAATCCCTACCCGATATTCATCTTTTGGGATGATGTAATGTCACAACAGTACACACCTGCAGATTCGGATTTGCCCATGCTCCAATAATTACACAACGTAGTTAGTAACAATAATTTACACACGCACTAAGATATACACATTTACAGCGATAAGATGATTTGAGTTGTAAATGTTTTGCTTTGCCCCTCCTAGCCTGGCTTACTAGAGCTGGCTTATTCTTAACCAACTAGTC
The DNA here is from genome assembly GCA_963942565.1 of Maea johnstoni. Taxonomy (NCBI): domain Eukaryota; kingdom Metazoa; phylum Annelida; class Polychaeta; order Spionida; family Magelonidae; genus Maea; species Maea johnstoni. The sequence goes on along the minus strand of OZ012699.1, from coordinate 22,307,235 downwards.
ACTATTTTGTTAAAAGTACTAGTCAAGTCATTATAGTACTTTTCATACTTGCCAGATGGCAGCATTGCTGAATTCTCTTGTATCAATAAACTGACATCTGGTGTAGAAATAAAGAACTAAACTGGTCTCAGCAAGCACAGTGACGTTATAAAGACAGCGAGCATTATAAGAAAGCAAGCAATATACAGAAATACAAATGTATTCAGCCTCCCACTAGGCCGTTTACCTGTTATAGCTGGTCCCCCCTCACTGCCGGCGGGCGGACCCCAACGATGTTATCTCAGTGATGACAATAGCCTGTCCCCAAGGCCATATTTCGACGTTATCCCTTATGGATAGATAGATAGATAATCTTTATTTCAAGTCGGTAATACTTTTGCATAGTAAACACGAGCTGCCAGGGCTCTTGGCCGACTACAAAATAACAACTCAAAACAAAATATAACATACAGGGTGTAACAGCAATATAAATGATAAGTAGAGGGGAAGTAAGTTGGCACGCATTAATTGACAGTGAGTAATATCTTCAGTCTTTCCGGACATATGTTTTTGATTTTGGAGTAAAATAGCAGATACATGTACTTCTACTCGTTTACTGGTATTACTTATAGCAGCAGAGAGAGCAGGTACAGTTAGTTCCAGACCAGGTTGAGATTCAGTTAGGTTTTGAACTCTTTTAGTGATGTTGTTTGTCTTAAACTGTTAGGTAGGGAGTTCCATACTTTAGGTCCAGTATAACTTATGGATTGCTTTCCAAAGGAGATGGTGTTATATGGAGGTAATATTAGAGAGTGGTTCCTTCCAAGGCTGTATTCAGATTCTCTCTTGTGAAATACGATTACGTATTCTGCCGTGCATAGAGAAAATAGTGCATAGAGGAAATACAATAATATAATTAGAACAAAATATGACCATTAACTATGTTTTCCGATATACGCAAATACATATGCACAATACATCCATAAAGATATATGTGTCAATATCATACATGGAATGTATATGTTTACTGTCATAAATACTGTGGACAGTACTGGCAGTGTCCACAGTATTAAATGGACAAATGTGGACCAAAAGTCTTTATGTACTGTAGGTGCAGGCACACATTTATATGTAGCCTTGATTTCTAGGCTGTCATATGTACTTTTCTGTTATGTTTTTTTTGACACCAAACATTCTAGGTGGCCATAGTGGCCAATTTAGTTTCCACTTATCTCACCAGGATTCAGTTTGAGTATGACAAAACCTCTAGAGATCGATGTATCAGGTTGTGCCATCTTTCTACCATACCTGGTACTACACCACACTGCTTGGTCAGCACAGAAGGGGATGTCCACTTTTTAGGGACTAGAAACCTAGTCTAAGTTATATGTAATAAAGTTAAAACACAGTAGCGCCCACTAGATAGGCTATGACGACAACTGACGGGCTTGCGAAGGTTTTCAACTTGGGATATACTGTTTTTACGAGTGGCCTGGGTGTTAGGGGAGCTCTCCGTAGGTCCTCCTTTGGGAGTTGACACCGTGGGACAAATGCGGTTACGGCTGCCAAACACACAACCATGTAACTTTGGATAAGCTTCAATGCATATGATGGCATTTTCTTCTTAAGGGGAAATCATTGTCCTTTTCCTTTAAAGCAAAATACACATCGTTTAAAGGAAAATGATTGCTACGAGCGGAAAACATGCATTTTCTTGCACGATTCGTCATTTTCCTTTGCTTAGAAAAATCTCATCATTTTTAAGGAAATTGATTTTTCTTTATTACTTAATTAGCATTGTCTTCCATGCGATATTCCAGTCTGACCTGTATATAATTCTTAATATGAAATGACAATATTGTTATTATTATCATCATTGTTTTTATTTTTATTATTATTATTATTTTTATTATTATTATTATTATTATTATTATTATTATTATTTTCATTATCATTATCAATTAATGCGATATTCCAGTCTGACCTGGATGTAATCCTTTTAAAAAAGCTACTTTTGTTCAAATGTTTTTAAAATTAAAATGGCACTTGTGGTAATATAGCAACACATGAGAACCTTCTTGTGTTCCTTAACTAGGTTCAGGGTGCAACATAGGTTGCAGAACATTATTTTCTGAGCAGGGCAAGCTGCCCCTAAAGTTGACTTGCCCCGCCAGCACTTCCACTTGCCCTGCCACTCTGTTAAACAAAGGTTAGATTGGACTTTGGCCCAAAACATAACTTGCCGAGCGGGGCAAGTCAGGGTCTTGTTCAGCTTGCCCCATCGCCGTTTTTTGTCAAATTCACTTGCAACTTGCAACGGGGCAAGTGGTTATGTTGCACGCTGAGGTTACAAAAACCTGCCATACATATTTTTAAAACTGTCTGAAAATTTATTTTCTTAACCATTCCGATGCTAAGACTACTTTTGTCCAAAGCACAGAGATGCAAAGATTTCTGAAAATCATTCAATACCTGTTATACTGGTATTCATAAGATAGCTCGCAATGAGTACTCTCAGATGAATACCCAAGTGCAGGGTTTCGGAGTGACGTCACGAATGGATAGCTAAACGCTTAGTGAAGTGGTCCTCAAAAAAGTCAAAGTTTACAAGTTTGGAAACCGAAACCTCTTCTAAAAATCCGAGTATCCTTATATAAGGAAACAAGGTACCCACCGCGAAAAGGTGAAATTTGGATGGGAATATAAAACAGAGATTTGGAGAGGATTGTCACGGGATGTCTGTATCTGCAGTCAAGACACGGACAATGGCGGCGATAAGCAAGCCAACGGAGCTGAAACAGCCAACTCAACCAGCACATAATACCATGGTACGTTATCTGACTAAAACTACCGGCAGTGAGGAACATGGCACTAAACAGAAGGCAGCGGTTACCCCTATCAAGAAAACTCCTAAAAGGAAAGGGAAACAGGCGAAAGGGAAAACGGCCGCTGCAGCGAAGGAAATCTCTAAACAAACCTCGGATCAATCAGAAGTGGAACCCGATGAGGAAAACTACTCTGAACGAGAGGTGTTCAGCGACTCCGACACAGGTGAGCCGAACGTAGCTGTTGAAACCAGATACAGCAACTTAGCTGAACTGGAAAACGAAATTGATGAGGAGATAGATCCCAGAAACATTAACCTCAACTCAGACACTCAACCTCTAGTACTACTTGCTCTACTAAGGAAAATTGAAATGTTGGAAGAAAAGCATGATCAAATGATAGAAGAAAACAATGAACTGAAGAAATCACTGGAATTCAATACAAACAAAATTTCTGATCTTGAAATTGAGGTGCAACGCAACAAAAAAACAATAGAAGATACCCAAAATCAACTCACAAATGTCATCATGACAAACACCAAACTTAGAGAGCAAGGAACAAAGCTTAAGGAGAAATCAGTGAAGGCGGAGGTGTACAGTAGACGCAGCAATCTACGTTTTGAGGGTATTCCAGAAAGCTCAAATGAAACCCAAACCCACTGCCGAGAGAAGATCTACGCCATATTGAAAAATGAGTTAGGAATTCATGATGCAGAGCGTAGAATAGTCATAGAAAGATGCCACAGAGACAAACGCTATCCCAATCACAAACCTGCATCCATTCTGGTACGCTTTCTATCGTTCTGCGATCGGGAGGAAATATGGAACAAAAGGGACATGATAAACAGGAACAACAAGAACAGACTCTATCTCAACCAGGACTTTCCTCCTGAGGTAGAGAAGAAACGTGCATTTCTTCGTCCCTATGTCAAGGCGGCATATGCGAATCACCACAAAGCCACCCTAGTAGGGGACCAAATCATGGTGGATGGCCAAAAATACTCAGTTAATGAACTGGAAAACTTGCCTTCAGACATTCATCCTGACAAGATTGCAATCCAAGAAAATGAGGACACTGTTCTCTTCTACAGGTCTGATGCGTATCTGAGCAATTTCTACAACTCACCCCTCTGCATCGATGGTATAACATACCAGAATGTCGAGCAATATTTCACTGCTGAAAAGGCCCGTACCTTCAATGATCACTCAACTGTTTCAAGGATCATGGAATCAGAAAACCCCTCTGAAATGAAGTTCCTAGGAAAAAACACACAAGGATTTTCACAGTCGGTTTGGGATGCGAGGGCGTCTACAGTCATGATCAATGGCTTACGAGCCAAGTTTCAACAAAACATTCGACTTCAAACTAAACTACTCAACACCACAGATAAAATACTGGCCGAATCGTCCAAAAACGATACTGTCTGGGGTACTGGGCTCCCAATGACAGATCCCAATGCTTTTAACAGGAGCAGTTGGCGCGGGAAGAATCAACTGGGAAACCTGTTGATGAAGGTCAGAGAGGAATTCTATAGACGACTACAGTAAACTATAACAATCTGAAACTTAATAAGGAATGGACTCATGAATCCCACCCAGAGCAATATCACTACTGTGTCTTATAAATCTCCATTGCCAGCGATTCTCCTCCTATAAACAATTGAATGGTGAACTAGCATCAACAGATAAACAAAATGTGTTCAAGTCAATTATATAGATATATGACTATTAGATTGGAAATTAGGCTGTTCAAGTCTATTATATAGATATATGACTATTATGTGGGAAATTATAATGTGACAACAAACAACAGCCACTTACACAGCCTTTCAGGGTTATTTTATTCAAGATATACAAAATGAGAGTGACTTGATATACAAAAACAAATAGTTTTTACTGTAAACAACTATTCGAAAAGGCAAGAAGTGTCACATTATGATAATGCATAAAATGATTTCCTGCTTAAAATACTTGTCAGGTTGGCAGAACAATTTCCAGTGAAACATATAGCTTTCATGAATTTCGGTACAAGATTACAGCTTACCAAAGGCTGCTTATTGGTGGGACTATATCCAGTGGAAATAATTGAGTCTTAAAAAAAAAAGACCTAGTACAAACTACACTACAGCCCTGGTTAACAATGTAACCTCCAAAGCTTTAAGTGAAAATTGACATTTTACCAAATTAATCAATTCCATGCAAGCTGATGAGTATACTAAATGAACTTACACTATAAAAATGTGCCTATCAAAACTATAGATATAAAGACTAATACTTCCTCAACGAATCCTTCTGAAGTATTGCATTCTGATCATACACTACAAGAATTTCTTCAATATACAGACTGGTCTATTTCATGTTGAAATAAGTGACTCTCCAAACCCGAATTATAGCTAACAATGCTACACTCCAAGATAAACATGCAGCTCTCAGAAACTAAAGTTCATATGTGCAGACTCTCAAAACTTTTGAAGCAATGCTCGCAGTTTACCAAATTAATCTTCATGTGCAACAAGATAGTACATCCAATGAAATGTGTGACTCCCGAACTGTCAGCCACAATCTATGGTACATATATATCTCTCAAAAATTCAGCTGCATTCTTACAGTGTACCAAATGGAACATTTATGTGCAATCTGATAGTAGACCAAATGAATACCAGCTGTAACTATTAGCTTACAAGTTCTTAGAAGCAGGCTTGCATTTAACAAAATGAATTTTACATGTGCAATAGAACAATTCACCAAACGTTATATGTGACTCTTAAAATCCGAATTATAGCTAACAATGCTACACTCCAAGATAAACATGCATCTCTCAGAAACTAAAGTTCATAATTGCAGACTCTCAAAACTTCAGAAGTAATGCTCGCAGTTTACCAAATTAATCTTCTTGTGCAACAAGGCAGTACATCTAATGAAATGTGTGACTCTCAAAATGTAAGCCACAATTTATGTTACATATATATCTATCAAGAATTCAGCTGCATTCTTACCGTGTACCAAATGGAACATTTATGTGCAATCTGATAGTATACCGAAGGAATTCCAGCTGTTACTATCGGTTTACAAGTTCTTAGAAGCAGGCTTGTATTTAACAAAATGAATTCTTCATGTGCAATAGAACAATACTTCATATGATATATGTGACTCCCAAAACATGAACTGACTAGGCTGCATCTACAGGTTTTATATATAGCTTCCAAGAATTTATTTGCATACTTGCCGTGTACCAAAGAAAACAGGTTTACAATTTCATCCAGATAAATCTTCCTATGCGATCTGATAACAAAACAAATGATCTTCTCGTGCAAACTAGGTTATTTGAAGGTTACAGTTTTCGACTGGATAATATCCTGTGGATATATATGACTCGCAATGCTTCAAATGCAAACTTTGATTCAACCTTAGGATTCCTCCTCAAAGACCAATCCTTCATATACGAATTACTCTCTCTCTTTTTCTATGCCTTGAAGTTTAGGCCTGGGAACCTCTATTTGCTGGGTTACACATGGTTTGATGATAAGATAGCCCCATCGCGACTGTATACATTCCTTAAAATGTATCTCGGCAACAGATTATCATATGTTTAGGCAGTGATGCTACGGTATCTGGGCTACCGAACTGACTTTCGCTGAATGAAACAGGCCTACAGCCATGAATAGTACAATCTTGATCTTGATATCTTGCAAATGACAAAAAACTGGTCTATTCAAAACGAGCAAACGGTGAACGAACGTTTTCGAGAGAGAGACACTTAACCAAATTCTTCAATTTCGCAATATGCCACACAAGTATCATTTACATGTCAATCTTTCCAAGAAATGAGTGAAATAGAATACAACGGGAAATATTTTCAAGACCTATCGAAAAACAAACACCTGATACAGTGAAAAACAGCAATATTAACTTTTAAACAACGTTTATCGAGTTAACGGTCTCAAACGTTCACGCAATTTAAAGTAACTTACCGCGCCTCGATTTGAAACAGTTAGTGAAAATTTTCAACGAGATCACAACCCCTACTAGTTTCACCAACTAAAAACACTGTCATTCTCGTGGAAGCAGGCCTGCCTTTACATTTAAAAGTCAACATGGCAGAGAACGCGCCAACTGCAAAAAGTTTGGCCGAATTCCGGGCGATAAATGACGACTACCAGCAGAAAATCCAAAGCACGCACGAAAAGATGGGGAAAGCATGGCCGACCTACATGGAGCAACATCGGGATCCCATAGCCAAACGACGAAGATGCTTCCTAGGAACGATAGTGGACTTATTCCCGATGTGGCGTGAAATGGAGAACAACGCAGAAGTGGTTCTTGGCTCTGGAAATATGGTCGAACAAGAGCCTCTCTACAGGATTATCAACAGCGTAAACTGGCCAAATCCGGATTCCAGTTCCTTCGCCATCTTGATCCAGAAGCTGAACAACATTATGACAAGAGTGGGGGAAATAATCGACAAGGAAGTGAAACTATCGGTGGACGACGCGGCAGCGATGGGTCGAGAGATAGCACATTTAAATGCTCCAACTATAGCTGATGACGAGGAGAAGGACGACTCAACCTCCGAGCATGATGTGTCTTCAACAGTGGGAAAAGCAACCGATGAAAATGCACATCTCTCCGTAGAAGATATGGCGGCGATGGGATTAAGCATATCACATCTGGACTTACAATCTTCAGAAGACGACGAAGAAGATGATCGGACCAACGCCAAGGATGACGCCTTCCAGCTGGAACCATCGACAGTAGATGACAACAATGGAGAAGAACTTCATCTGGAAGTACTCAACTTGGAGACGAAACGCGGAAACCTTCAATAAAATGTCATAACATGATGACATGGCTCGCCCACGTTCCCCCAAGATCACCAGGAGGTGAACAATGAACTATATTCATACGGATTGGCAAGATACAAGCAGTGGTGAGTGTGACCCAAGGCAAAAGTGACTTTACCTTCAAATCTACAGGGAGAGGATATCAACAACAAGAAACAGATATGCTATTATTTGTAAAGTATCTCTGATGTCAGGCAGACAGAGATAATCTTATGTAGGCCATATTTTACCCATACATAACTTGCTCTATTTGTGTTTTATTTGACTTGAAAAAAGCATAACCTTTTCAAAAGACACCTTAGCAGGAATTTTAGTATATGTGGCCTGACATGAGATGTCTCTGTATGATCTTACATTATCCTTAGAACATATCCCTGAGTGCTATTATCTCTTCTTTGCACTCATTCAGTAAATGGTTATTGACATCAATTGGTTGAATTCTTTTTAACAGTGTCCCGGTATGCTAATACATTAACCCTAGAACATATCCATGATGGCTCTCTTCTCCTTTTTGCATTCAGTCAGGAATGGCTATTGACATCAACTAATTATAGATTTTAACTGTCTGATAACTTTCAACTTTCAACATACTGAAATCTTGAAACCTTATTTTGGTCCTATATTGGAATATAATCAATTTCAGCCACCTTGATTAGATAAATGTTGGCTTTTTAACTTTTTGACAACTTCCAACCCCTACTATACCAAAATCATGAACCCAGGTCCTATTTTCTATAGTGGATGATATTCAACCTCAGTTAACTTTTGTATATATAATGAACAGAACTACCTCAAAATGTTTTGACAACCTTCACCTTACCATAAGCATGAACCCATGTATGGGTCCTATATCAGGATGATACTTAACTCCAGGAACTAAGGCTCTCTCATATGGAAATTACCATTAGGGATACCTCTTTCGATTCATTTCAAAATATCTGAAAATACTGTATTGGTCATGGTCTTGAATGAAAGGTTATGTTTGGTACTCTGTCCCTCTTAATTACAATTTAGCAGTAGGAAACCTTGAAGTTTTCAGGGTAAAATGGTTGAATAATATAGCATAGCATACTCCAAGAGTTGAGGGACTGATATCTTTTTATTTTTTGGTACTCAGGTTATTTGTGTGTCATCATATCAGAAACATGCATCATTGTACTAGCCTAGAGTTGAGGGACTTTCAACCTGTTGTTTGACATCATAATCACATGAACCATTGTACTGGTCCAAGAATTGAATGATAAGTTACTTCAAATACTCTGTTCCTCTCATTGACAAATTCACAGTGGGAAACCCTGTTGATTTCAGTATAAAGTGGTCAAATAATATATCCTAACACACTCCAAGTGTTGAAGAAGTTTTAATTTTTGGTACTCAGTCTTTTTTGTTTGTTACCATATCGAAAACATGCATCCTGGTTTTTGTTTAGAATCGAGTGATATTTCAACCTGTAGTTTGACATCATACCGAAACCAGAAATCCCTATACTAGTCTATAGTTGAGTGATACTTCAAACTGTCATTTTCTTTTCAAAAGAGCTTCTAAACCGTTTAACAACCCTCACCTTACCAAATTAGGGAACTCTTGGAATAATCATAGATCAGAATGAAGAAGTTTTACTTCTTGATATTCAGTCTCTTTGTTTGTTACCATATCGAAAACATGCACCCTGGTTCTGGCTTAGAATTGAGTGATACTTCAACCTGTAGTTTGACATCATATCGAAACCAGGAATCCCTATACTGGTCTATAGTTGGGTGATATTCAAACTGTCAACTTCTTTTCAAAAGAGCTTCTTAACTGTTTGACAACCCTCACCGTACCAAATCTAGGAACTCTTGAAATAGTAATAGATCAGAATAATAAGTTAGCTTCTGGTACTCTGATCCCCTCATTGACAATTCAACTGAATGAATACTTGTGGAGTTCACTTCAAAGCATTTGAATATGGTACAATAGTATACTTAGGATCACTAATTGACTAAAACTTTTATAAGCTGTTTGACAATCTAAACCACACCAAAAACATGAAACCCTGCATTGGACTTATAGCTTAATTCTTTTTCAACCTCGGTACTTGGTTCTTCCACAAGATTTTTTCTTTTCTTAATTGTATGGTATTACACACTTTACCTAAATTATGAAGCCGTGTATTGGCCCTAGAACTGAACAACTGTTTAATATATACTACTCAGCTTCGCTCATAGGAAAATTAACAGTGTGACTTACTTACTCAATTCATAATAAAGTATCAGAATACTAAATTAAAAACACACAAATTCCAACACTTGTACTTATTGTACTGTCTCATAATATTGAGTTAAAAATATTAGAATTTGGAGGTTCCAAAGACACTTTTACATTGGTGCAGAGTACACATAAAGGAATTGAATTAAAATACAACTCTAGGGGAAAGAGTCATAACTTGCCTTGTGTCATACTACCAGATATGGTGCTTTAAGAACCTTCCTAATCACCTCAATAAAAGGAAAGGTGGGATCCATTGTGTCCCGAACAATTAAACACAACATTATAAAAGAAAGATCTTAATAGTTGGTTTTAAAATAGCCAATAGTCTGATTGAGGATCACCAATCTAGATAGTGGAGTTCAGAAAGTCACTGACTCCAACTTTAGAATTGGTAATAGAGTGTTCTAGGTATCACAAGAACACTTTACCTTATCCCATTAGGTTATTTGATTGTGATAATAACTGTTTTTAAATTTTCTAGTTTCTTGTTCTTTTGTTCATATTGTGATTTTTGACTGTGATAATTGTTAACTTGCATACTCCCAGGTGGAGTTAGCATAGGTGATTTTGTTTGATATATTTTCATTGGTTGGTTATATTTTGACATTTGGTGCCAGATCAGCTCTAGCTTGTACATGGTGATAATTGACTGTGATACTTGTGTGAATAGTAAACTCACACTCAGTAAAGCCATCAGAGGGTTAAGTGAACTATTCAGGAATATAACTGTATTAAACCCAAGATACAGTAGGAGAAAGACAATCTTCTAAAAACCTGAAAAAGAACTGCAAATTATTTGGCGACAGTGAACTCGAATTGAAGGGTTATAATAATAACTGTATTTATTTTTGATTCTCACTTTTGGTTTGATATTAATGTAACAAATAAGAGTGTGACATTGGTGAAGTTTGACTGGAGGGTTAAGATAATAGCTGTATTTTTGGTTTTATTTCGTTTTGCAAATTGTGTGACAATACAGAATATAGTGAGACTCTGGTGAACAAACAATCTGTAAACATACAAGAAAGGTAACTTATAAAAACATTATTTCTTGTTTAAGATCTCACAAGATAAAACTTGTATACCACAGACAAGGGCTGTAACTGCTTATACAATTTGTAAACTTGAGTCAGATAATTACTCATATAGTGACTTTTAAGAGGCAATATACCTCAAAGACTACACATATACCAACAGACCATACAAACCGCTCAGGTCTATTGCTATTGTAACTGGTTGTAGAGTTGATAGGCAAACTGTGTTCTATTATTGCCTTCAATGATTATGCCAAGCCTTTGTATTTTTTCTTTTGTTTTACTTTATTCTATGACTGTATTGAATCGTATATTTATGTGTACGGGGAAAAGTTTCTCCCCAGATGTTGTATCTATATTTTCTCTCTCACTACTTCAAGGTATATTGAGAGATGTATACTGGTGTAAGTGGACAGTGGTGTCTTGTGCTTTAGGTTTAATATATTGTCTTTATATGATGTTCGTGTCTGGGCTGCATATCAGGTTTATTACTAGTGGGACTGGATGGGAAGTTTCCTGAAGATTGAATCACTGAACTGTAGGGGACTAAGGAATCTAAAAAAAAGAAATGACATTTTGGATGATTTCAAAAAAAGAAATGTAAATATAATACATTTACAAGAAACACACCTAATCGCTTCAGATCTCTCAACCCTAAAGAAATTTTGGAATTGCAAGTTCTTGATTGCAGGGGAAAATAAAAATTCATTAGGAGTAATAACAGTAATTAATAACAACTTCGAGTATAAATTACACTCAGTACAGAAAGATAGTGGAGGGAGATTTATATTGTGTGATATAGAACTTCCTGGAATTGTAAGATTTTTAATGCTAAACATTTATGGACACAATCAGGACAAACCTGCTCTATTAAGAAATATTTTAGAGAAATTGGAAGATAAGATGATTAGAAACTGGATTTTGTGCGGCGATTGGAATTTTGTATTAGACCAAAACATGGATACCTATAATTACATCCAAAACAATAATCCAAACTCAAAACTCTACTTTGAAACTTTTATGGAAAAACATAATCTGATAGACATTTGGCGAAAAGCAAATCCCTCAAAAAAAAATTACACATGGTTTAGAACAAATCCAACCAAAGCAGCCAGATTAGACTACTTTATAATTTCTCCAACACTTTTAGACATTTATGCAGACTCATTTATCCTTTTCAAATACAGATCTGATCATTGTAAGATCGGTTTAACTTTACATTTGGATAAAAATTTAAAAGGGAAAGGATTGTGGAAATTAAATGCAGAACTATTAAAAAACGACGAATTGATACAAAAAATAGAGGAGGGAATTCAATTAATGGTCGAAATACATGCCTGTACGCCGTACAATCCAGAATTTGTCAAAAAATATGATAACAACAAAATTTCATTTATGGTACCTATCGACACCTTCTGGGAGGTTCTATTAACTCATTTAAGGGGGATATTTATATCCTTTGCAGCTAGGAAAAAAAGGGAAAGATGCAATAGGGAAGATAAGCTAGTGAAAGAGATTCAATCTCTAGATGAACTTTTCATATTGGATATGACAGACATAACTCTGGAAAATAACTTAAATGAAAAAAAAAGGGAACTGGAAATATTAAGAGACATTAAGTTGAAGGGAGCCTTTGTTCGATCGAGGGTAAAAGAATACAACTTGGGTGAAAAACCTAACAAACATTTCTTAAATTTGGAAAATTATAATTTTGTTTCCAAAAATATTAAGGAATTATTGTTGGATGATGACAAAAAATTATTTAAACCTACTGACATTCTAGAAGAGATGAGGAGATTTTACCAGTCCCTCTACAGTTCAAAAGAAATTAAACCACTGGATGAGTCGAATCTTGCGGGGTTCCCGAAACATTTTAATACATTGAATGAGCATGAGAAGGCAGCTTTAGACGCGGACATCACAGAGTGTGAACTTAAAACACAAGTTTTTAAAAGTGGGCTTAACAAAAGTCCAGGGCCCGATGGTTTTACCAATGAATTTTATAGAATTTTATGGTACAAAATTAAAACTTTGCTACTGGAATTAATGCAACATTTCTTTGAATATAAAAATATTAGTCAAAATCACTTAATGGGAATTATTACATGCATCCCGAAAGGAGATAAACTTAGGAATAAATTAAAAAATTGGCGTCCCATCACACTTCTCAATTGCATTTATAAATTTTATTCAGGTATTTGGGCCAACAGAATTAAAAAAAACTTACCAAAATTAATAGGAAAAAATCAAACAGGTTTCGTACAAAACCGTTTTATTGGTGAAAACAATAGATTAACATTTGACATTCTAAAAGAATCAGAACACGAAAAATTAAATGGCCTATTGATTTTAGTGGATTTCGAAAAGGCTTTTGACTCAATCTCATGGGACTTTATTACCAAAATTCTAAATTTGTTCAATTTTAGCGACCAAACCATTCAAGTAATTAAAAGTCTTCAAAAAAATTCCATTTCAAAAATTCTCCAAAATGGTCACTGCTCTGATATAATTAATCTTGAACGTGGATGTAGACAAGGGGATCCCATTTCCCCTTACATCTTTGTTTTATCGGTAGAACTATTGGGCACAGTTTTCAGAAAACACTCTCAACTTCAGGGATATAAGATTGGGAACAGGGAGCACAGGGTATCACAGTTCGCTGACGACACCACTTTATTTATAACTCGTAGTGAGAGGAATCTAAGATTATGTATGGATATTCTAGGTGAATTTTATTTGGTTTCTGGACTAAAAATAAATGTGGATAAAACAAAAGTGGTAAAATTCGGAGGGAATAGGGACAGCAGGGATATTTTGTGCCCTGACTTGAACTTGATTTGGACAAATAAGTTCACATCTCTGGGAATAGAATATGATGTATCAGATCTAGACAATATCACTAAACTTAACTTAGATCCCAAAATTAAGGATATTGACAACTTAACAAAAATTTGGCAAATTAGGAATTTAACAATAATTGGTAAAATTACCATTATAAAAAGCCTTTTTATTTCCAAAATTATACATATCCTGCTGTCCCTGCCCAGCCCGAACGACTTCATTTTTGATGAAATTGAATCTATATTTCAAAAATTTCTTTGGAAAGGAAAACCTCCAAAGTTCAGAAACCAACTGATTGAAAAACAGATATCGGAAGGTGGCCTTCAGTACCCCAATATTAGAGCTATAGATGCTACCATGAAAATATCTTGGTTTAAAAGAATATATATCTCTGATGCAGATTGGGTCTCCTTCCCATATATGTACAATATGGATAAAATTTATATGTATGGTGATATTTACCTGAAAAAATTATCACTCTCAATCAAAAATCCTTTTTGGAAAGACACTGTTAAATCTTTACTGAAGATGTTTGAGAAACCAATATTTATAAGTCAAGAATCAATACTTGCCACGCCAATTTGGTACAATTCAGAAATCATTAACGAAAAAATAGATTCCTGGGACAAGAAAGGAATAAAGACAATTGGTGACATAATAGACATTCATGGAAATATTTTGAGTAGACAGACAATTGAAAAGGTTTGGAATATAAACTGTAACTTCCTGTTTTATTTGCGTCTTAAAAAAAAGATACAAAATAGTATGTTTCAATATAAGGTACACAATTCATACAAAAGGCCTCAGTTATCACATGTTTTGTACAGGATTGACATGGGAAATGGAAACAACAAAAATGTTTATTCAAATATTATCGGCAGGAATACAAATAATGTATGTATAATCAAAGACAAATGGAGTGAATCATTTAATGATGATATACTATTGAATACAGTACAAACATCCTTCACAAATACAAGAAAATTCTCTCCGACAGTTTATCAATACTATAACCAATTTAAACTCATTCATAGAAGGACAGTAAATAACAAATTGTTGAAAAAAATGGGGATCATAGAGGATGATAAGTGTTTATATTGTAAGGACCATCTTGAAACAATTGAACATATATATATATTCTGTAACAATACAATACGAATCTGGAATGAGACAATTTCGTGGGTGAGGAATATATATGATCCGCATTTTACCATTTCAGACCAGGAAAAAATTTTTGGTTACAGTTCCACCGATCCAATTGGTCAAATAATTGTAATTAGTGTCAAAGATGTGATATATCAAAAAAGGAAGAGTGGCACAAGAATGATGATGGCTGATGTGAAAAGGTGTTTACTTAAAAACTTGAACATACTTAAGTCAAGAATCATGAGCCAAACCAACCAAATACAATTTACAGACTCTTGGGAAATATTTATTACAGACTTAAGAAACGATATACATACAAAAAATAGCTGGTATATTTTTTGAAACATAGATAGAGGACTTATCTTTCCATGTACATAGAAAATCTCACCTGAATTGACATATATTTGTAATATTGTGAATACAACATGCTGTGGAGAATAAACACCAGAATTGTTGCAGATTTTTGTGCAATTTGAAATTAAAAAAAAAAAGTGCAGGGTTTCGGTCATTTTCAGCTTTTCTATCATTTTGTATCAATTGCCAAAATTAACTTCCAGCATCATTTATAAGCGTTCACGTACGCCAAGTGGTCAAGGTGGGGTGGTCAGGTCCTTTTTTCATTTATTGGCGGGGCCCTCAGGCCACGCCTATCTGGGAAGCTGTTTGAAATGTCCATAGTCCGGACAGCCATGTTGGAAATGCTGAGGCCGGACTGAATATAATTCTCTATTCTGATTGGTTATACTATAAATGTTGGCCCGGCACATTACCTTTGCCGCGGAAAATCGTGCCTTCCTTATCTTAATTTAGCATGAAGTTTTCAAATATATAAAATATTTTAAGCGGACATAAAGTATATTTTTCAGTATAGGAAGGAAAATTACTAAAGAAAAAAAGTACTATGTGTATAGAATGAAATCAGGAGACTTCGTAACCAAACTGGTTCGCAACCAAACTGATGCGTACCCAAGTAGCTTCGCACCCAAGAGATTTCGAAGTCTCCAGCTTGCGCCTAGAATTCCGATATTTGTTTCATTTCTACAAAAATGATACAAATCTAGTCATTATAAATTATTTTCCTCTATAATGTTAATGTTCTTTATACATCCGGTTCCCTCACAAGTTCATAAATAACTTGGCTCCGCCTTTTGACTATTGATGCTTTGCATCTACAACCGTACTTGTCTCTCCAGGTGACGCTGGCGAACTCAATGTCTGAGTAAAGCGGGGTCCGCCGCCTTGTGGCGCCATCTTTAGGTTATGAGCAGTACTACATTGTGACTGGTTTGTCAAAACAGAGATATATGGAGATATGTATAAACTCAAACGCATATAGTTCCCAGCGTAGGAGCGTAAGCGACTGGAAGGTGAAACGTTTGCGAATGTTACAATCTGAACACACCCAGAGATGTTTTTACTAGAAGGGAAAATTTGCCGGAGAAATCGGAGATGCCGTAGATTTAACGACTTGAAATCGGATATAGCTATATTCATTATTGTGTTTTCATCGGCAACGGGATAAAGTCGGTATATCGCCAAAGTTTTCTCAGTTGTTTTGGCGCTCGTAATCTCTTAATTGGTTTTAACGACATTCGAGTGATCTGTATACCGTAAGAGTGGGGCCATCTTAGTTAGCATATACTGGAAGATTTATGGATCCACATGTTGACACGGTAAGGTAGATGGGTCGAATTCATTTTGGGGACGTATCTAAATTTGGGGGGTTATTAATAAAAATGGCCAAATAGTAAATAACAAGATTTTTTCGGTATGTTAGGCACGATCCCAAATTATGAATATGAATATTAATTTGTTTTTATCCATGACTCGATGGACACATTGATAGCCTACCGGTTTGGAGAGTCAAAGGTCGTAGGATCGTATCCGATACAACTTATACGTAAATACTTTTTTTGCAAGAGTTTATTTCTAGCTTCCAAATGCTTCGGATAGCACTTTAATCTGTAGGTGCAGTCGGCAATTTGAGAATTTCTTCAAAAGAAATGTATAGTTTAATGGGTGTAGTAATGCCTAGCCTTCACATAGAATATGAGATCTGTTAAGTGGTCAGCTTGTTGCTTTCAACAGAAAAAAAATATCATAAGTGATAAAGTTTAGAATTTCTTCAAGAAAATATATAGTTTAATGGATGTAAATACTAATTTAAATGTGTAAATAAAGGATATGTTGCCGATGATGTTGGTATTGTCACGTGCATGCACACTTGCTGCACATGCCTATTACTCAATGCAACTTCCACCCATTCACCTTCTATTTGCCCTTCCATACGTCGTCACCTGTTGATCAGTGCCCTATTTATGCACCTTCCAACTGTACTATGGGCTTGGATACGTGCTCCCGCCACTCACTTTTTGGGCGCACGGATCCTTATTACACTGTCATCTTGTACTCATCCCGCAGCCTTAATAAGCGCCTTGCCGCAACACTTGCCTTCCTCCTCTCTGTAAGTGTACTGTCTTCCCAATACCTCTTTCAACAGGGCCCTATCTGGATAGGCATGATAAACTTAGTATGGATGAGGCGTATATAAATAAGTCGGGGAATACCTTCATGATGACAACAGCGGGGGCAGGATTCTTTCCGGCGCGATGTCAATCATACGATGGACCAAGTGTGAATGAGAAAATATATTTAAATATATTTTCACCATCGTATTTTGCTGGGAGAAAATACATTTAAATATATTTTCATCACCGTATTTTGTTGGGAGAAAATATATTTAAATATATTTTCACCACCTTATTTTGGGGGGAGAAAATATATTTAAATATATTTTCACCACCTTATTTTGGGGCGAGAAAATATATTTAAATATATTTTCACCGCCATATTTTTGGGGGAGAAAATATATTTGAATATATTTTCACCACCGTATTTTGTTGGGAGAAAATATATTTAAATATATTTTCACCACCGTATTTTGGGGGGAGAAAATATATTTAAATATATTTTCTCCACCGTATTTTCGGGGGAGAAAATATATCTAAATATTTTTTTTCCCGACCACTGTAGAAAAAGGGAAAATATATTTCAAGCAATGGCTGGTTGCCTGGCTCATTTTCCTAGTGGTATGGGGAGTTATCGTTATATTAATATAGCGAAATGACACTGGGAACCGAGATAGGTGAAACAAGTTATAACATGTTGACAATTTATACGATACAAAGTAACCATTGCGTAAAGGTCTTACGTTTTCCAGTTCACAGCTTCAGGACCACTTCTCAGTTATAGTTTAATTTATTGCCGATAGATGTCATGTCGGTCCAGTTAGTATTTTTCCATCAACCAATAACTGTGAGACGACTGGACGCTATGCAACAACCCAGAAGGACTCAATTCTAGAAGGGAAGGTGTGCATTGAGCATGTAATATTTTGATGGAAAACGCGAAGTTGTGCGGAGAAAGGCGCCCACGACCGCATGTCAATGGCTGTTATAGTTCTATCTCACAATACTCTATTGATAACTTGAACACTTGAGCCTCTGTTGTAGTTAGATATGATCCCATGATATGTTGTGTGCTTCATGCACAAGTCCACCCAGCTGAACGGCACAAGCCCTGCCCGCCCCTCTCCACCTGATTGTTGGCGCGCAACAGCTCAAAGGGACTGGCACTAGTCTATTCAATGCAAATTCACGCGCACACGACTCAAAGGACTGGCACTAGTCCATCCACTGAATTCCTACACGCGGTGGCAAGGTCGCCGAACAACACCGCAACATGTAATCTCCATTTTCTTATGAGTAATAGTTCGTCCTTAAACACGGCCATAAGCAACATAAAAAAACGCAACGACACTAGCGACGCCAAATATACATTTTATTGACAGACAATCATAATAGAATGATTTTTAACTTTATAAAACGCATTGTACATTTAGGAAAAAAGTACCAGACAATGACCACTTTGCATTCTAGCGAATAACCCAGTAAATCGGTCACCTAGGAACGCAGATGTATCCTTCCACTTATGAAGAGAAAGTTCCTTACTAACATGGCTATATCACAACATTGAGGGCGCCTAACTAGTAACGAAGCCAATGATACAACATTTCACTGACAGACAATCATAATAGAATAATTATAAGTGTTTAAAAAACGCACCTTCGTTACGTATATCGCGGAAGAAGGGGTCTTTTTTAAGACCTCCGCATGTCCACGATTTTGTAAATGAAGGATACTTTTTTGTACCCAGGTACGAAGTTTGGGGTCAAAATCCCCTTACAATCCACGAAACATACGCGGCTCTGACGCCGAGTGACTCCCGAAGTATCTGGGCTTCCGAGTGTGCTGACGCCACCCGCTGCCGCTAAACACGCGGAGGATTATAAAATCTAAAGTTAAAATATGTGTTCTCGTTCATCCAATGTCAGTGTTTTGATAAAAGAAGGGGTGTTTATTTAGTGGAAAAAGTCAGCGTTTTTTTAAAATTAAAATAAGGGTGCTTTTTTGGCCAGAAATCAGTGCTTTAGGGGTATTTTTTAATTTTGATAACGAACGTATGCGCCCCCTAAATACCCAAGTGACCCCCCGGGGATTTTGGCCATTAATCCCCATCATAATTTGGCATCAGACATTTGAGGAAAATGATACAGTCAGAAATGAAACATAATCAGTGCTACATTCACATCCATTGAAAAACGAAATACATGCTGGACCTCTGCAAACAACAATCTTCACAAAAAACAACAATAATATGCATTCTTATAATTCATAAAACCGGCCTCTTCGAGTTTTGACAAATCATGAATGATTTCCAGATGTGAATGGGTTGATTTATATTTTTACGTAGAAGGTATTTCATATCTGCGAATTGTCAGTATAATGACTGAATGTGAGTCAAGCAGAGTGGGCATTTTCAAGTACTTTGGAACAGATCACACTGTAAGAAGGTTTGGTAAAGATTCAACTAGTTTGGAGTTTCTTTGATCTGAAAAGGATTAACCTTTGTATAATTTGGGTGAACATTGCACTAATTAGTTATTACTGGTTGAACATCTTCCCAAATATTTTTTCATTGATAAATGATTACCCGCTTGAAATGTTAAGGTTCACCTCAATCTGAGAACCTTCAACATTTTTCAGTGAACCTCAACTTTTTAAGTTAAGGTTTACCCATTCCAGTGAATGTCATAGTAATACGTTTACCTTCTTGGGTAAACGTTTACCTTCTTGGGTAAACGTTTGATCGGGGATTCGATATTTGAAACTTCCTGTCGCCCACACCAACCAAAGACCACATGTTCAATTAGACATGGTGATGACCTCAGACAAAGGAACGACACTTAGCAGTGACCCAGATAACAGCTTTAAGTTACCAAGTTGTGGCGGGCAGTTTGAGGTTGGGTTGCTAGGGCTGTACTGAGAAGTTTTAGATACACTATGCAGGAATATTGTCTCTGTTTTTATACACATCTTCGAACAGTAAGTGACTAATGTTGTTTGTAACATTGGAATTCTTTACAGTTATACTTGGTGTGTTCTTCCGATGTATAGAACATGCACTGCCATAAGTTAATTAACATAACCACGCTTCAGCATTTACTGTAGAAGGATTTTATGGTGTAGAGAGATATAATCTTAAAATCTCGCACAATTAGAGTGAAATCATATCCATGGCATGTTTCGTAAATGAGTCGTAAACCCAGCAACACCATTTTGTAATAAAGGAGAAGAGGAGGGGGGGGGGGGCACTCAGGTACAGAGGGGGGCTGCACCTTCGTTACGTATTTTCGCGGAAGAAGGGGTCTTTTTTAAGACCTCAGCATGTCCGCGATTTTATAAATGAAGGGTACTTTTTTGTACAAAGGTACGAAGTTTGGGGTCAAAATCCCCTTACAATCCACGGAACAGACGCGGCTCTGACGCCGAGTGACTCGCGAAGTATCTGGGCTTCCGAGTGTGCTGACGCCACTTGCTGCCGCTAAACACGCAGAGGATTATAAAATCTAAAGTTAAAATATGTGTTCCCGTTCATCCAATGTCAGTGTTTTGATAAAAGAAGGGGTGCTTATTTAGTGGAAAAAGTCAGCGTTTTTATTAAAATAAGGGTGCTTTTTTGGCCAGAAATCAGTGCTTTAGGGGTATTTTTTAATTTTGATAACGAACGTATGCGCCCCCCTAAATACCCAAGTGCCCCCCCCCCCCGGGATTTTGGCCATTAATCCCCATCATAATTTGGCATCACACATTTTAGGGAAATGATACAGTCAGAAATGAAACATAATCAGTGCTACATTCACATCCATTGAAAAACGAAATACATGCTGGACCTCTGCAAACCACAATCATCACAAAACAACAACAATAATATTCATTCTTATAATTCATAAAACCGGCCTCTTCGAGTTTTGACAAATCATGAATGATTTCCAGATGTGAATGGGTTGATTTATATTTTTACGTAGAAGGTATTTCATATCTGCGAATTGTCAGTATAATGACTGAATGTGAGTCAAGCAGAGTGGGCATTTTCAAGTACTTTGGAAGAGATTACACTGTAAGAAGGTTCGGTAAAGATTCAACTAGTTTGGAGTTTCTTTGATCTGAAAAGGATTAACCTTTGTATAATTTGGGTGAACATTGCACTAATTAGTTATTACTGGTTGAACATCTTCCCAAATATTTTTTCATTGATAAATGATTACCCGCTTGAAATGTTAAGGTTCACCTCAATCTGAGAACCTTCAACATTTTTCAGTGAACCTCAACTTTTTAAGTTAAGGTTTACCCATTCCAGTGAATGTCATGGTAATACGTTTACCTTCTTGGGTAAACGTTTACCTTCTTGGGTAAACGTTTGATCGGGGATTCGATATTTGAAACTTCCTGTCGCCCACACCAACCAAAGACCACATGTTCAATTAGACATGGTGATGACCTCAGACAAAGGAACGACACTTAGCAGTGACCCAGATAACAGCTTTAAGTTACCAAGTTGTGGCGGGCAGTTTGAGGTTGGGTTGCTAGGGCTGTACTGAGAAGTTTTAGATACACTATGCAGGAATATTGTCTCTGTTTTTATACACATCTTCGAACAGTAAGTGACTAATGTTGTTTGTAACATTGGAATTCTTTACAGTTATACTTGGTGTGTTCTTCCGATGTATAGAACATGCACTGCCATAAGTTAATTAACATAACCACGCTTCAGCATTTACTGTAGAAGGATTTTATGGTGTAGAGAGATATAATCTTAAAATCTCGCACAATTAGAGTGAAATCATATCCATGGCATGTTTCGTAAATGAGTCGTAAACCCAGCAACACCATTTTGTAATAAAGGAGAAGAGGAGGGGGGGGGGGGGCACTCAGGTACAGAGGGGGGCTGCACCTTCGTTACGTATTTTCGCGGAAGAAGGGGTCTTTTTTAAGACCTCAGCATGTCCGCGATTTTATAAATGAAGGGTACTTTTTTGTACAAAGGTACGAAGTTTGGGGTCAAAATCCCCTTACAATCCACGGAACAGACGCGGCTCTGACGCCGAGTGACTCGCGAAGTATCTGGGCTTCCGAGTGTGCTGACGCCACTTGCTGCCGCTAAACACGCAGAGGATTATAAAATCTAAAGTTAAAATATGTGTTCCCGTTCATCCAATGTCAGTGTTTTGATAAAAGAAGGGGTGCTTATTTAGTGGAAAAAGTCAGCGTTTTTATTAAAATAAGGGTGCTTTTTTGGCCAGAAATCAGTGCTTTAGGGGTATTTTTTAATTTTGATAACGAACGTATGCGCCCCCCTAAATACCCAAGTGCCCCCCCCCCCCGGGATTTTGGCCATTAATCCCCATCATAATTTGGCATCACACATTTTAGGGAAATGATACAGTCAGAAATGAAACATAATCAGTGCTACATTCACATCCATTGAAAAACGAAATACATGCTGGACCTCTGCAAACCACAATCATCACAAAACAACAACAATAATATTCATTCTTATAATTCATAAAACCGGCCTCTTCGAGTTTTGACAAATCATGAATGATTTCCAGATGTGAATGGGTTGATTTATATTTTTACGTAGAAGGTATTTCATATCTGCGAATTGTCAGTATAATGACTGAATGTGAGTCAAGCAGAGTGGGCATTTTCAAGTACTTTGGAAGAGATTACACTGTAAGAAGGTTCGGTAAAGATTCAACTAGTTTGGAGTTTCATTGATCTGAAAAGGATTAACCTTTGTATAATTTGGGTGAACATTGCACTAATTAGTTATTACTGGTTGAACATCTTCCCAAATATTTTTTCATTGATAAATGATTACCTGCTTGAAATGTTAAGGTTCACCTCAATCTGAGAACCTTCAACATTTTTCAGTGAACCTCAACTTTTTAAGTTAAGGTTTACCCATTCCAGTGAATGTCATGGTAATACGTTTACCTTCTTGGGTAAACGTTTACCTTCTTGGGTAAACGTTTGATCGGGGATTCGATATTTGAAACTTCCTGTCGCCCACACCAACCAAAGACCACATGTTCAATTAGACATGGTGATGACCTCAGACAAAGGAACGACACTTAGCAGTGACCCAGATAACAGCTTTAAGTTACCAAGTTGTGGCGGGCAGTTTGAGGTTGGGTTGCTAGGGCTGTACTGAGAAGTTTTAGATACACTATGCAGGAATATTGTCTCTGTTTTTATACACATCTTCGAACAGTAAGTGACTAATGTTGTTTGTAACATTGGAATTCTTTACAGTTATACTTGGTGTGTTCTTCTGACGTATAGAACATGCACTGCCATAAGTTAGTTAACTTAACCACGCTTCAGCATTTACTGTAGAAGGATTTTATGGTGTAGAGAGATATAATCTTAAAATCTCGCACAATTAGAGTGAAATCATATTCATGGCATGTTTCGTAAATGAGTCGTAAACCCAGCAACACCATTTTGTAATAAAGGAGAAGAGGAAGATAGAGGAAGAAAACATGCAGGAAAAGAACTGTATAAGCCATGTTTAGACAACAAAGAATATACATATTGATAACTGGACTGCCGTGGCATTTTTATTGTAGATGTATGTTTTATGTACCTCATAGCGTACTCGATATTAGTATGTTGTAAAGGTCATGCATCACAATAATAAACCCTTCCTCCGAAATAAATGTTAACCCCATCCGATAGTATCAGGTTACATCTAACCCTAGGCAGGAAAAGGTTTACCCAAAGCACAAAAGTAAAGGTCTACCTGCACTGCCATTGAAGTCGGAAATGTTAACCTGGTACACGTATGCCAGGGTTAAAGTTTTTACCCAAATCCGATGCAGCTCAGTTGCACCCAAATAGGGTAAACGTTTACATATACTTTTTACAGTGCAGGATCCACCTTTTACCCTTTTCCGCACATTGGATTAGATTAGTTGTGGTTTGGCTGGTGAGAAAGTATTGAACAAAGTGATAGAAAGATTTCAACAGTAAGACCAGCAACATAAAGAGCATGGCTTCCCAAAGAGTGCAGACATATCGGAAATGAACAGCCAGATATATTGATCATTTGTTTTAATACTGCTGGTAAAATGCATCAAATTTGCACAAAATGAAGCAAGTTTGGTTGGCAAAACAGCTATTTGCTTAAATACTGCTGGTAAAACGCTGCAGATTTACATAAAATGAAGCAAGTTTGACTGTTGAAGCAAGTCTGACTATTTGCTAATATATTGCTGGCAAAACGCTACAGATTTTGGAAAATGAAGCAAGTTTGAATTTCACTAAGCAATGTTAAATATGATAAAGCAGAAATACACCTAGTCATTTTATCACACCACTAGCAAGAGCACTTGAATTGCCAAGTAAAGATTGGGAAGTTGCCCTAGTTGAAGTGAACTATCCATACTCTTTTTATAATATTTTACCACCAAACAATAAGATTCATTTTGGTAAACATAATAGTGAAACTACCATCCAAGTTGTGACAAGGTACGTGAATGTAGGTTTCTACTGATCGCTAAGTAAACCTATAGATGCCATCAATTCAAAGAAACCAGGTTTCATACGCAGTTATTTCCAAAAATTAAATAGTCACTTAATCCATAAACTCTCTAAATGAAACCAATGATGGTACACTCTCTTTAGGAAAAAGGTTTTGTTACACTTCATCCAGCACTTGTACAGATGCTAGGCTTACCAAACAATCATCTGACTAACCATAGAAAAGTTGCAAAGGACAGACTGAGGATCAAATCAAGTCTTCTACCTTCATTGGGAACAGAACTTTTCAACCTGTATATTTACTCAAACATAGTTAAAGATACTCTTGTGGGTGACACTTTAATGCCATTACTACAAACAATCCCTGTAATCGACGAAGTGGTGATTATATATCCAAGACCTTTGAGACTCTGCATTATCTACCACTTGCAAGAGATTTCTTTCAACATATAGATATCAAAATAACAGATGATATAAGAGAAAATGTCCAATTTAATTTTGGAAAACCATAAGCATTATTAAATTACATTTTCGATATTTAATTATATCTAAGATATATAATCAGCTTTAACAAACTATGTACTGACTTTATGAGATGTGAATTTTTATGTATTGAGTTTATTGACTAATAAAAAAGGTCACTAATATTATCCAAGTCTCTCCTTCACTGGAGGGAATGCATGTAGTTGTTTGTAACACATCAATCAATCAACATACACATATCCTGGAATCGGAAACACTGTTGTTGAGTGCTAGAGACTGTTACATGACGGATAGTGGTATTTGTGTTTTCTGACACAGGGGGTATTAGTACAGTTGGATGTTGGATGCTTATTTGTTCTCTACTACCCCAGATGGGGTAGAAGAGTTGGCGTTGAACACATTATACCTCTGGGTCAGAAAACACAATTACCCATACTAATGGTGCTTGGATAGGGCACTGATCAACAGGTGAGGACGTGTGAAAGGGCAGATAGAAGGTGAATGGATAGCATGGAAGTTGCATAAAGTAATAGCCATATGCAGGAAGTGACAATACCAACATCATAGGGAACTTAAGGGAACATTTCCTTCATTAACATATATAGATTAATACTTACATGGACACCCATTAAACTATATATTTTCTTGAAGAAATTCTCAACTTCATCACTTTGGTTAATTTTTCTGTTGAAAGCAACAAGCTGACAAATCTCATACTATATGTGAAGGTTAGGCGTTACTTATACCCATTAAACTATATATTTTCTTGAAGACATTCTAAACTTTATCACTTTAGTTACTTTTTCTGTTTCATGTATCACAACTATGGAATTTTTTATTATAATGCAAAGATAGGGCCCAACATTAGGGCCCAACATTAAGTCATCACAAACGGCAATGCAAATGCAAACGGCAATGCAAACGGCAATTCAGGCAGACGTCCTTTTTGGGATCGCCGATTTTGACCAACATTTCACTGTTCCGGAATTGTCATCTCTAAGTAAAGTAAATTACAAAAAAAACTAAAATAAAGTAATCTTTATTTTTAGAAGGAATTATTTTAACGATGTAAACACAACCTGCTAGGGCTCTTGGCCGACTGCACCCACGGCTTAAAGTACCATCTGAAGCACTGGGCAGGTAGAAATAAACTCTCTTACCAAAACAAGTAGGAAGCGGCCCATTGAGATGGAACCTACGACCCTTCGGATGCTACTCCAATATGCTACCAATAAGCCACTGCGTCTTATGAACTAAAATGTTGTGTAAAAAGAGACCTATAGTCATGATTTCCCGTAACTCTATTTGGGATCATGCCTAGCATTCCGAAAAAAATCCATGTTATTTCTTACTTGGCCATTTTATTAAGTAGCACCCAAATTTAGATACGGCCCCAAAATTAATTTGATCTCCCCCCTCATCATGTCAAAATGTGCGTCTGTATAATCTGGCTAGCTGAGATGTCCCCAACCGGCTATATATCACTTCAATGTCGTTAGAAATCAATTACGATCGCCAAAAAAAGCAATTTTTCTTTTGATCTAACGACCTAATCCCTTTGCAAATAAAGAAAGAATAGTAATTCTATTTATACGCCTTGGCATGTCGTTAACTTTGCAGCCTCAACACCAACAATTTCAACTATAGAAATATGTTTTGGAGAGGTTCAGAATCAAACTTTTGCAAATGTTTCACTTTTTGGCCGCTACGTACCTCTGGTATGAACAATGCCTCTAGTGCGAAAACTATTAGTAACCTGAAACTGGAATAAGAGCCCTATTCTAAAAGAGTTACTATACCCTGCCGCCGTCTCGACATGCTTTAGACTAAATGGGATATATATATATATATATATATATATATATATATATATATATATATATATATATATATATATATATATATTTATATATTTATATATATATATATATATATATATATATATATGTATATATATATATATATATATATATATATATATATATATATATATATATATATACATATATATATATATATGTATATATATATATATATATATATATAAATATATATATATATATATATATATATATATATATATATATATATATATATATATATATATATATATATATA